>CM021765.1:104802665-104813332 GCA_011076525.1 Nettapus auritus | reverse complement strand
AAAGGAAAGGAAAGGAAAGGAAAGGAAAGGAAAGGAAAGGAAAGGAATAGTGTTCACTTTTTGTTTTGCCAAGTTTCTAAACCAAATGCTTTTCAGTGTGTAAAAGTATTTCCTTTTGAAAACACGTATTCCTGGGAAACTACCTTCAGACCTCTTTTGATTTTATGTCAAACTCTTATTGTCACAACACCCTCACTTCCCTCACTCATATGCCAGGGAAAGTTGTATACCAATCACCTATGTCACCTATATTTTTTCGTGAAGCTCTGGTGGTTAGCACAGCTTGAAGACAAACGGTTAAAATAAGGCTAATCCTCTTAGGCTGCCTATACACGCAAGACAAGAAGGATCCCCCCTAAAAGGGAATGAAAAACATGAGGCCAACACATGTTCCTATCTGTTTTAACTGAAGATGTGCCTTTTAACATCTTAAAATTTAACCTTGTGAGATCAGGGTCAGCCATTGCACAAGCAGCTGTCTCCAGATGACTTCTTCCAATCAGACCCAAATTGGAAGGCTAATGAACTAGTGCAGATAATCCCAAACAAAATACACGTAAATTCATTCTCTCTGCAGATATCTAAAGGCTACAGTGTTACAACCGTTCTTTTACTATAAATTAGAGTTGAACAGCAATTTCCTAGATTAAAAAAAAAAAAGAGGCAATACACTTGCAGCAAGAATGTTAACTTTTGATGTTAACTTCTTAAACAATTTTTAATTACTTATGTTAATTCCCTAAATTGCTACCACTCATTTTTTTCCAAAATATTTCCTTAGGAAGCTCCACGAATGAAATAATGCTAAAATAATGAAAAGGAATTTATCCTCATTCTCATGAATGACAATTTATACATCAAGTTACCATTAGCAGTAACAGAAGTTCAGTGTAAGAATCCCAGTAGATGCAAATACAGAGACATGCCTAAATACACAAAAGAAGTAGAAAAACCTTAGAAATTCAGACTTCGTATACAGATGGAAGACATTTTATATATGGTAACATATATTAAAATTGAAAGATATTTTGTATACACAATATATATTTAAAAGACAATTTATGGGGTAATATAATGATCTAGAATGAAAATATTGCCATATTCAGGTGCCACAGTTACACAGAAGATGTTTTTATATTCATGGAAGAAAGGCAGTGTATCTCTACAGCCACCAGTTACTGAAGCAAGCAAAAAATTGAACTTATGTCTGCCCTTCCCATCCTCCTTCTCACAGGGCTGTGATGACAGGTTCAGAATAAAGAAGCCTTTTTACATTTTTAAGTTATTCAAGAGGAAGATAAGTACTTCTGTTCTCACTCCCAAGGTCAATACACAGAAATAAGACGGACTCAAGATAGAGTGAAAACATTACATACTCAGAAATAAGCAGATTCTCACCTAGGAATACATTACAGGTATATTACTGTGAAACTAAGATGTAATATATAAAATTAAGTTTATACTTCTATTAAAAAGGGAAAAAAAAAAAAGATTTAACAAAAAATTGTTGGGGTACAATATAGCAATCAAAGAGTTTAAATTCTCAATATATACTTCTCAGTGAATATAAATGAGCAAGAATTTTCATTATTTGCTTACAGAAATGTATGTAGAAACTGGTTTGAAGAGTTAATGCTTTAAAATGACAAAATCAGATTATGTGATGAAGTCCAGAATAATTTACTTTCTGGAAGGTATAAAACTTCAGAGTTAGGAATAAGCTTTGAACACAAAGGATAGAAGCAGCTATGAAAGAGACAGAAGGAAATAAATCTGGTCATAGTGGAATTGAAAGCAACAAAAGAGTTAAAATACATTTCTAGTTCTATTATTCCACGCTGCTATGAGAATAAAAGCAAGTAAGCAAGACTTACAGATGGAAGAGTAAACAATACATTTGAATTCTTTATTCATTTTACATGTTGTTTTATTTGTAAGCAAATAAGTAACATTTTTTTTATATTCTTTTATCTCCTACAGCAGTATCTTAAAGCTTCATGATATGACGGTAATGACCCTGGCTAAATGCCTCCCATTTAGGTTTATTTGTTCTGAAACCATCAACAGTTTTATGTATACATAAAAAGCCAAGATGAATATTTTCGTAAGTTACTGGGTTACAACCATAGAAGAGGAAATGGGAGAGCCACCCTGAATTATCACAGGAAATTTCCTGATTCATGCAACAGTTATCGTAAGCTAGCCAAGCTTTATTTCATCCCCCACCCTCCCAGCAATATTTTCACCAAAAGCCTATTTTAGAATCTGACTTGGTTGGCAATTAGCACTCCCCACTTTATTTACCAGTAAAATTAATTCTTGGGAACAGAGAAGCTTTTTATTAAAATGTCTTCCCTTCTGCTATAGGGAGAAATTGTATTTAAACAATACTAATCTTCTTGAGATTAAAAAAAAAAAAAAAAAAAAAAAAAAAAAACTAAATGGTTAGCTAAATCAAGCAGGCTAGGGTAGGTAGGTGAGGACCCCACTGCTACTACATATTGGTTGTGAACCAGTCTAGGGGGTCTAAAAGCTGAGTGGTTGTATATTGCTTTTCTCCTTTTTCCTTTACTGAACTACAGTTGAATGCTGAATGAACTGGAATGTATTTTCATCCTTTGGTGTAAAGTAGACCTCTTCAGGCTGATGTATGTTGCAAGTTGTCACACCAGCTGTGTAAGAGTGTCTTCTCACTGAGAGTACCTGCAGCAGCACTCTGTCTTCAGAATCTACAAGAAGAAAATGTCTATGGAACAAGACAAGGACGTGCAAACATATGATGTCACCTCCTCAGCGAGCAACCCATAGCACAGGGGCTGTGTAAAGTAGCACCTATAGGCTTAATCATCAAGAGTACAGTGTCACCAGAGGGGAAAAAAGCACTGTTTGGTAAACAGGTGTTTGCACTAAAATGCATAGGAAATATTGTAACAGTATAAAAAGGAATTATATCACGGGAAGGTGTCTTCTGTCCAGCTGCCTCTGAAATGTTAGTTCAGAACCCGTTACAGATGTATATTAGGTAAAAATACCTAACACTTTATTCTTGATAAAGTATATTCCAGTAACTGAGAGCAAGCACTGACGTTAAGTTCAACAAGGTCAAGTGCCGGGTTCTGCACCTGGGGCACAACAACCCCAAACAGAGCTACAGGCTGGGAGATGTGTGGATAGAAAGCTGCCTGTCAGAGAAGGACCTGGGAGTTTTGGTTGACAGTCGGCTGAATATGAGCCAGCAGTGTGCTCAGACGGCCAAGAAGGCCAAGAGCGTCCTGGCTTGCATAAGAAACAGCGTGGCCAGCAGGTCCAGGGATGTGATTGTCCCCCTGTACTCGGCTCTGGTGAGGCAGCACCTCAAGTACTGTGTTCAGTTTTGGGCCCCTCACCACCAGAAGGACATGGAGGTGCCTGAGCGAGTCCAGAGAAGGGCTACGAAGCTGGGGAAGGGTCTGGAGAACAAGTCTTATGAGGAGCGGCTGAGGGAGCTGGGACTATTTAGCCTGGAGAAGAGGAGGCTCAGGGGTGACCTTATTGCACTCTACAGGTACCTGAAAGGAGGCTGTAGCGAGGTGGCGGTTGGTCTGTTCTCCCACGTGCCTGGTGACAGGACGAGGGGGAATGGGCTAAAGTTGCGCCAGGGGAAGTTTAGGTTGGATATTAGGAAAAACTTCTTTACAGAAAGGGTTGTTAGGCACTGGAATAGGCTGCCCAGGGAAGTGGTTGAGTCACCATCCCTGGAGGTCTTTAAAAGACGTTTAGATGTAGAGCTTAGAGATATGGTTTAGTGGATGATTTGTTAGTGTTAGGTCAGAGGTTGGACTCGGTGATCTTGTAGGTCTCTTCCAACCTAGACGATTCTGTGATTCTGTGATATGGAAGGTTTCCTGATTTTTCTAAAAACACATAGGAATATTACTGCATACTACGTGACAAAGAGAGGAATCACTACCTTGAATATATTCACAAAAGAAAGAAAAAGTCTTAGACATGATGTACACCAAGAAACTAATGTAATGTAGGAATAAATTTCAAAAAGATCTTTAGTAATGTGGTGGGGTGGGGGGGAAACATGGACACACAGTGAAACAGTTTGAGTAGCAACAGCAAACAGATTCAGAGAGGGGAGGTCATGCTTAAATAACTTTCTGAAGCTCTCTGAAAACATAACTTTTGTGAAAAACTAATAAAATTCAGTGAACATAGCATAGTTGAATTTTCAAGGAGCACTTGACAAGGTTTCTCATAATGCATTCAGGGCCAAGCTACGAGCCATGCAACAGAAACTGAAATAAGACTAAACATAAAGTTGTTTTAACAAGTCAGAGAAAGGTGCACAGTGACAAATCCCAGCAATGTTAAGAGCTTTCAAAAACTCCTTGTTCACAAATGTGTGAGTAATTTAGTCCTGATCCCCCCAAAAAGTGACTTTATAAAACTAATATTCGTAACGTTTGGTATTAATAAGTATTACTAGTATATCCAGTAATATTAATGAGTCTAATAGCCCTGCAGATAGACTGCAAAAATTAAAGTAGAATTCAAGTGAGAATAGGAAATAATAATGACACAAAATTCAGTGTAATGTATTTTTAATATTGAACCTAGCAGTTGGGAAATATATTTAGATGTACACTGAAGAAAATGTGACACTAGCTACAGCCCTCTAAGTGAGGGATGCTGTACCGCTCCTATTCAAAAAGATACATTTGAGAAATTTCTACAAGGAAGCTGGACATGTGATATCGTTAGTTTATTTTATGTACTTCACTGACAGCTCTGACAGTGCAAACTTCACATCCATTTTCCTCCTCTGCCAGATGCAAAGGATAAGCCAAGTAGATTGATGAGATCAACAAGCTATAACATACAGCTTCTCCTTAAAACACAGTCCACATCACAGAAAACTAAAGGTTTTAATATTTTTTTCATAATCTTGCTATTATATCATGAGTTCTGCGAAGGTCAAAGACAGTATGAAACAAATCAATTAAGAAATACTTGGCTCTTCATATAACATGACAGGAAAACTATTTATCATGGATAAGAATAAAACACAGGAAGAATAAAACATTGAGTTAGGAGGCAAAAAGTGAGTTTAAAAGTCCCATAGAGGTAAATAAAGGAAAAGATTCATAATACAAGTACAGCAGAGGTTTATGGAGTTAAGAGTAAGTTTGATTTGTCAAACCAATGTTTTCCAGTTTCTCAATTTTTTTTGCCTTTAGATCTGCATCATTACTAACCAAACTGATAAACACAGATTCTTCAGTAGTGTTAATATACCCTTTACTCTCCATTTGTGACCAAGACTGAACTTTACAGGCACGAAAACTTAGTAAGAAGAATGATGCTACTCAGAGGTCAAGAAAATCTCTGCTCTTTATGTCTCCAAGTTGAAAACCAGTGTTAACTAGAC
This sequence comes from Nettapus auritus, assembly GCA_011076525.1. Lineage (NCBI taxonomy): Eukaryota > Metazoa > Chordata > Aves > Anseriformes > Anatidae > Nettapus > Nettapus auritus. The sequence continues at coordinate 104,807,916 of CM021765.1, read as the reverse complement.
TGGTTATGTATGGAAATATTTCTACAGAAAAAGGAGTCAGCAGAATTATAGAATCATTTAGGTTGGAAAAAAACACTAAGATCATCAAATCTAACCACTAACCTACAGCCGATCTAATGGCCACGTCTATCACTAAATCATGTCCCTACGTAGTACATCTTCACCTCTTCTGAAAACCTCCAGGTACAGTGACTCAACCACTGCCCTGGAGAGCCAGTTCCAATGCCTCAAAACCCCTTCAGTGAAGAAATCTTTCCTAATATACAACTTGAAGCCATTTCCTCTTGTCCTGTTGCTTTAAAGAAGTGACCAATTCCCAACCTTGCTACAATTAACCTTGTGTACTATAGTACTACATAGTGAAAAAATAAGAGCAAGAACAATTGTAGCATCACAAGGAGTCCGTGAGCGGATGTGTCCCCCCTAACCTTAGTAAGACTCTGCAGTTATGCTCAATGAAAACTCCTACTGAAACAAAACATCAATTTTACAGGGAAAGACTATTTTTAATGCAGCATTTGGTCTTAGCAATGTACATTTTGAACAAAGTTTATTAAAAATTGTCACAATAGGAAAAGAAAAAAAAAAAAAAAAAAAACTCAAAGATAAAATGCATAACATAACAGCCTATACTGACACAAACTCCATCTCTACAGTGTCAGAGAAAAGACATGGACATTCACGTGATACAGAAGTACTCATGGGCTTGGCTGCTACTGCCAAGCAGTGAGAACACTTCACTGAGCCACAGAAGCACAGAGCACCTGTGGCAGGAGACAGCATCTCTGGTCTGAGCCCCTGCTCAAAGCAGGGTCACTCAGACAAGGTTGAGGTTTGAGTATCAACAGGGATGGAGGATACAAAGCTTCTCTGGGCAACCTTGTCTGCTGTTAAGCCATTTTCACAGTAAAAAGTTTTCCTAAACTTATTTACTTGGTTTCTCTGCAGAAAGCAGAAAACTAGTATTACTTTAGCCATTCAGACTCCCAAATGTGCTCAGAGTACAGTATATAAACACATTCGAAATAACGGGCTTTTTGAATGAAGCTTGATATATAAGTCTATTCATGTACAGCTGCAGATTTAGCATAGAGATAAGCTATTTCTTATAAGACTGGAAAAAGTAAAAGCCAGATCATGATAACCTTTCATAGCATAAACAACATTGTACTTTAATTGAATGTTTGCAAGTTCTTCCCAAGATCTCTGGAGATTAAAGAGCATGCTTTTCTATAAATATATTTATATATTTAATTATATGGAGAAATAAATATGGAGAAGTAATTCTAGATTAAGCATATTACATTTTATATTAACCTACCAATCACCTCTCATGGTAATATTAGGTACTTAAAACAAATTCAAAGTGTTCAATATTAATACAATTTTTTATTTTTCTTTTAATATCATCCAACATTCAGAAAAAGTATACGTAGCAATGCTCTTGCAGAGAGGTTTACACCTATGAACAATTTAACTGGTATAAAACAAACTAGAAGTCAAATATCAGCGAAGCATCAATCTTGAGAACTACACTTTATTTTTCCTCATGACCAGTCAACAAAATTGATAGTTAGGTATTTTAACCCACAAATTATATAAATAAAATGCTTTCTATTTTTAGTCATTCATTAATAATTGTGATTTTTTAACAGCATATCCAATCTTAACAGCAAAAACAATCTTCTCTTTCATACTTCTATCAAGTTTTTATCTATCACTAGGAATAAGATTTACAGAATCACAGAATCACAGAATTGTACGGGTTGGAAGGGATCTTGAAAGATCATTGGGTCCAACCCCCCTGCCAAAGCAGGTTCCCTAGAGCAGGCTGCCCAGGTAGGCGTCCAGTCATGCCTTGAATATCTCCAGAGAAGGAGACTCCACAACCTCCCTAGGCAGCCTGTTCCAGTGCTCCATCACCCTCACCGTGAAGAAGTTCTTTCACATGTTGGTGCGGAACTTCCTGTGCTCTATCTTGCAGCCATTACCCCTTGTCCTATCCCCACAGACCACTGAGAAGAGGTTGGCTACATCCTTCTGTCTCCCACACCTCAGATATTTGTACACATTGATGAGATCCCCTCTCAGTCTTCTTTTCTCCAGGCTGAACAGACCCAGGTCTCTCAGCCTTACTTCATAGGGAAGATGCTCCAGGCCCTGTATCATCTTTGTGGCCCTCCACTGGACTCCTTCCAGGAGATCCCTGTCTTTTTTGTACCAGGAAGCCCAGAACTGGACACAGTACTGCAGGTGAGGCCTGACCAGGGCAGAGGAGAGGGGGAGGATCACCTCCCTTGACCTTCTGGCCACGCTCCTTTTAATGCATGCCAGGATCCCATTGGCCCTCTTGGCCAGGAGGGCACACTGCTGGCGCATGGTCAACCTGTCATCCACCAGGACCCCCAGGTCCTTCTCCTCAGAGTTCCTCTCCAGCAGGTCATCCCCCAGCCTGTACTGATACATCTGGTTGTTCCTTCCCAGGTGCAGGACTCTACACTTTCTCTTATTAAACCGCATCTGGTTTCTTCCTGCCCATCTCTCCAGCCAGTTCAGGTCTCGCTGAATGGCAGCACAGCCTTCTGCGTGTCAGCTACTCCTCCCAGCTTAGTGTCGTCAGCATACTTGCTGAGGGCATACGCTATTCCCTCATCAAGGTTGTCAATGAAGATGGTGAACAAGACCAGACCCAGCACCGACCCCTGGGGAACACCGCTAGTTACAGGCCTCCATACGGACTTTGTGCTGCCGATCACCACCCTCTGAGCTTGGCCAGTCAGCCAGTTCTCAACCCACCTTACTGTCCACTCCTCTATCCCACTTTTTCTCAGCTTTGCTAGCAGGATGTTATGGGAGAAAGTGTCAAAAGCCTTGCTAATGTCAAGGTAGAGGACATCCACTACTCTCCCCCCATCTACCCAGCTGGTGATGCCATCATAGAAGGCAACGACGTTGGTTGAGCACGACTTTCCCTTGGTGAATCCATGCTGACTACTCTTCATAACATTCTTCTCTTCCAATTGCTTGGAGATGGCATCCAGAACAAGTTTACCATTTTCCTAAAAATTTTATCCTTGTTCAGACTTTGATTGAAACTCTTCTACATGTTTAAGCTTTCTTGACATTATGTATTATTTATCCAAAGTGAAAAATATTCTGCTTTTTGTTGGTAAAGTGCATTTATTTTCCAATTAGCATCTGTGAACATTCCTTAGATATGAAGAGAATAACGTTGTTTGGTTGTGTGAAAAACTTTTACCTAAATAAATGTGGATAACATTAAAAAAAAAAGGGGGGGGGGGGAGAGAATCTGCTGTTCCTTTTATTTTAATAGAAAACTTTCACAAGACCATTAGGATTTTTTTAAAGTGTAAAGAAAGGATTAATAATAATAACGTTCATTAGAAGTTCATTAAAATCAGAAAAGGCAAAGGGTTTCTTCACACCCCTTCACTCGACATATACTATAATAAGTCAGATAAATGAGTTTACAAGGTCTGAATTAAGTCCTTAAAAAAAAAAAAAAAAAGAAGAAGAAAGTGCCTACACCTCATTACTTCATGTATGAACCTTTATTCTTCCTTATTTCATTATTATAAGGCACAACACTGTCAATTCCACTGCATATGTATTCTTTATGTCCACCTGCTGTGCAGTGTCAATATGTAATAAGATTAGGTCTATAAAAATATTCTGATACTGTACTATTGTAAATCCAGGAGGAAAATTATGATTTAAATATGTCCTTGAGTGGAGATCAAGATAATTTTATGTGTGCAAAATATACCGCTGCCTTACTGCAAGTCTTTGCAAATGGTCAGATCTCCAAACTGCAATCCACTATATGCACTGCAAACAATACAATCTCTCATGATCTCTTATGTGTTTCTTTTGTTTGTTTGTTTGTTTGACAACTGATACACTGTAAATTAAGTTACATAAACATTATTTTCACATTTGTTCAGCTAGCAAGGACACCACTACTTTCAAGTACTACTAAAACTTATTTAAGCTACCCAACAGAGCAATGAGTACTTTTGATTATATAAAAATTACTGTTGTTAGAAAGAGAGTAGGTTGTGTTCTTTGAGGTAACACTTACTCTATTTGCCAGCTTTTTTAGCATCCTTTGTCTTTATTTAAGGTTAACAGCAGAAGCTCTACATATGGACAATCCTGTACAGACTGAAGAAATTTAAGGATATTTATACAAATAAAAAGACAACAAACATACACAAAAAACTCAACAGCTTCCAAACAATAATAAAAGAGTGATCCTTCTCTCAAAAGAAGTACTGTAAACGTAATAAGTACCAATGTTGCAGATGCTGTTTTAACACTTAGAAGTTCAAGACTCATCAGAGAATTAGCTTCTCTCAATTCCAAAGTACATCTAGCAAACTTTCTATTTAATGTTCAAGTACCAATAGATCTAGAAGTTAGTTTCACTACAGAAGAAAAGGGATTTAGTACAAGCACTGTACAAGAGTGTCTCAGACAGCTCTAAATACAATTGGATGTAGATACCAAACAACTGCTACTGGACATTACTAGAAGATAGTGAAAAAATCTTTCCAAAATACATGAAGTCTTCCATATTAAGTACAGTTCAAAAAGAACACTAAAACCATATAATGAGAACAAAGTAGTATAACTCTTAGCTATCAACCTCTGCTCGCAGAAGTCATCTGTGCTAGCATCCTTAATTCATGTGATGCACTTGGCAACACTTTCAGAATATGACTGATTTTTTCATTGACCAAACACAGGTAAGGGATGCTGCATATGCATACATGTCTACATGTCCACATACAGGAGTATGTGGATGTACAGTATGTCCATGTACAGTCCACATACAGGAGTTGGACTTGATGATCCATATGGGTCCCTTCCAACTCGGGATATTCTATGATTCTATGATATACCTGGCCAGTTATGGAATAAAAGACAGTTCAGCAAGGTAACCAAAGCTTTACTGCAGGAACATTTGTGCTCATTTATACCCTCTACCACAAAAAAAAAAAAAAAAAAAAAAAAAAAGTTTATAGAAATATCGAGTATTAACCTTATGCTGGTGATTAATCTTTAAAAAATATTTATATATTAAAAGATTATCAATACAAATAGCATTTTAGCTATTCGTCTGCAAGGTCCATTCTGTGGGTTCCAAAAAAAACAAGTGAGGTATGCAGCCTTCCCTACACTGCCCCAAAGTAACGTAGAAGCTTCCTGATCCATACCCAGAAGGAAA
>CM021765.1:104755466-104802565 GCA_011076525.1 Nettapus auritus | reverse complement strand
AAAGAAAAGAAAAGAAAAGAAAAGAAAAGAAAAGAAAAGAAAAGAAAAGAAAAGAAAAGAAAAGAAAAAAGAAAAGAAAAAAGAAACAGTAAAAAAAAAAAAAAACATTACAGAAGACCTGATTATTCTTCACTTATTTGTCTTCTCTAGAGGGTTTACTTTCATTTCAGGAGCTTATTGATTTAAGGTTGAACTTGAATTGGCTTGACAGACAAACTTGAAAATACAGCTGCAGAGTTGGAAAACATCTAATAAAATCAAGTTAATAGGGATTTATGCAAAGAATTCTGTGGCCTCGAGAGCTAAACTCAGTTTTTCAGTTTTAGGTTTGCTGAAGACAGAAGAAGTAACTGTTCTGAATGTAAGATTTCAGAAACTTGGAAAATGCTTTTCACATCAGGGTTATTTTCATGCATACTATACCAGTCATAGAAGATCTGGTGAAATGCATTGCTTTAAGTATTGTAAACCACTTGCATATAGCACATGTAGCACATTTTGCTATCAGAAGAAAATCATACTGACCTAGGATGATCAGTTTAAATCCTAAAAAGGACATACAGTATGTCTAATGATGATTACTCAGACTTGCAGATCTGGGCTTGAGATTGAGATTGTCTCCCATTCATTTAAAAAAGCATAATCAGTTACCAACAGTCTTGTGTAGCAGTGAAATGCCTTCTGATGCAATTTGAAAATATCAAAACCTATATAATATCTGAGCTACACATTCACATTTGTAAAGACTTCCATAGAAAAAAATGAAAAATAATGTTGAATCTTGCATTTTGTATTGTCTTTTGCATCAAAAGCTTTTATTTCAAAGATGGAGGAATACAATTTGTACATATATAATGTATATGACTAGCAAATACAGATATAATGCTATTATAGAATTTATATATTTTTAAAAATATATGGTTAGGAAGGGCTACAAATCATGCTTTTCCATCCAAAATGGAATTTAAGAGAAAAAGCAGTATAATTCTACATATCCAGCTGGCTTACGAAATGTTACGTGGGTGGTTTATAAAACATCCTAGCTGAGCTACATATATTTAATCTTCACTTTACATGAAAGTATTAATAAAAACACTAGGAAAATGTTATAAAAACATGTGTTTACATGTTTGCCCAAAAGGTATATACTGCAAGTTCTCTGTTAGCTCTTACAACATTTATTAGCCTTTTAAGATGTTTATACATATGGCCTTCAACCACATAATCTATATTACACTATTCAAATCACTTTCCTACTTCATTCAGGTTGCTGTTATTACACCCTGGAAACCCACTGCATACAGATGATAACACTGGAATAAAAAATGCATTGACTTTGGTACAGTATCTTTCAGTTGTCTCCAAGTTGTATGAACCAAAATTGATGTTTCATCTTAAACTGACATAATAACCAATTGAAATTGCTTTTTTCACAGTCACTCAGTTGTGATAAATGTTTAAAATAGAACAGTTCATTTGGAAGGGACTGTCAAATATCATCTAGTCCAATTGCCTGACCTCTACAAGAGCTAGCCAAAAGTTAAAGCAAGTGAACGACGGTATTGTCCAAATGTCTCTTTCACAAATGCAAATAACTGATAGTTCTGTAATATAACAACGTCGTTACAGCAATGAAAAAAAAAAAAAAAAAAAAAAGTTTGGAAACAGGAAGAAAATAATAATAATGAGCTTTTAACAGCAGGTATATCTTCCTACTAGTGACAGTCTGTAAGCATGAAGAACTTGCAGAACTGCAACACAAAAATAAAAGCCAAGAAGCGCCAGCAGTCAGACAAGTCATCAGGCCTCTAACAGTCATCCTCCTTCCAAAATACAACTCTGAAAGGAACTGATGCACAACCTAGACACAGCTCCAAGTCTGCTAGGATGTGACCAGATGTTCATACATAAGTTGATGCCTTCTGGGGCACCGGTGTCCATTCTTCACACAGGAAGAACATGCGACAAGAACAGTGACTTGCTTTTTCAGCTTTTTTAAAATATCACCCCTGTGAACCATATAAGAGCTTACAATCATTGTTTTTAAAATGGACAACTAAATCCAACTGTCATTTCTGTCCTGAGGTGGCTATGAATAAAACAATGTGTTGCTGAAAACACATCAGACCTGGCCCCCGCCCAATAAATTTAGCTTTGAATTATTCTAGCCTGTACTAAGTACATCTAAATTATCACCACATCTGAATGACAATAGTATCCAACACGAACAAAGAACTCATTTTCGGTAAAAAGAGCCAAATGAACTCAGTTTGAGAACATCTACCTCAATGTCAGAGCCACTACTTTTCACCATCAACTGTCCTGTATTTAATGCACATAGCCTGAAAGTAGGACTTGAACCAGGATTTAAGACAGTCTTATGCAGTCAAGCATCCTAATTACCAGACTTTAGTCACAGGATCTCTCAGTAAAGCATAAGTTTGTATGAACTATCAGAAAAGAACAGTCCTTCCCACCATCACATTGTGTGTAAACAAATGCACACGCTATATATTGCTGTGTATCCTGGTGTATAGAATTTTTTCCCCAAAATGGGAAATACGGATTTCAATCCTTTTATTTAAAGGACAGATTTTTTGTTGGACATGCTGCTCTCCCCTTCCACTTTTCTGAAGTAACTTTTTACTGGTAAAATCAAAACTGAACAAAATTCTCAAACCAATAGTAATACATTTTTTTTTTTTTTTTTTTTAACTAATGTTACTTAAAAGTTGAAATCAAAATAAGTAGCGATGGATTAAGGAACTTTCAATAAGAAATAATTAGTGCCCGTATTCAGAATAGACCTGAAGTTTACAGAAGTAAACAGAAACTTCAGCTTCCATTATTCTTAAACACTGAGAACAAGAAAGAAAAGGTGCAATAGAGGGGCGGGGCGGGGCAGGGCAGAAAGGAAAGGACTACATATAGTAGAAAGATATTTGAGATTCATGGTGTTTATGCTAGAATTTGATTCTGTGGACAGATTATCTAAATTTAACAGAAAAAATTAAACGTTCAGCAGCAGCATCTTACTTGAAATATTAACATTTTGTTAGGTAAAAGTTTCTACTGTCCAAGTCATCTCAGTATTTTTCACTGTACTTGCTGATGGCATCAGATTCAGAGCTGGTATTATACCACTGTTAATTCCATATATGCTACTCAAATTAACTGATCTCAGCTGTAATAATGTACAGATATTTTTCTCCTCTAAAATTTCTGCATTTTCTGAATAGTTTATGCTCTGTCTTCTATTTCTTACTATTCTCTATCAACCTATGCAAGTTATCTGCAGCTGCAATAAAGGACAGATCTGGATCAAAGCTCTGGATGCTCATCCAGCCATCTCTCTCATCAGGAAACCAAGAAATGCAACATCTTTGCCCCTTCAAAAGATACATGTGGTCATTTTAATTCTCAGATGTGTTTTTCAAAACAGCTATTTATCGATGAAGAATTTAGCATCAAATACCACATGGCATGTACAGAAACTAGTGCAATTTCATGCAATATGGAGTAGTGTCAGAACTATTTATTAGTGTCACAGACTATTCAAAAACATTAAAGAACTAAGAAAATACAATTTTCTTCTGCCTTATGTAACTAAACTATCAAATTAGATTACTACAGTTAGTTTCATGCAATCAGTTTTTATTTATTGTAGATAGAAAACACAACGCTGCTACTTTTATGATTAGACACAGCTGATTGGAAAATAATGAAGAGGATAAGCCTTCCATCTTATTCCATCTTAAACACGTGGACTGGGAACTAACAAGTGGGCAACTGTGGCAGCTCTGATTCATAGCTGTAGTCCAATCAAGAACACTGACAGCAGCCCTAGGGAGCACAACTCCAAGTGATGATATTTCCATAAATCAAACTACTAGTCAAATGTGTTTTGTTTTTAACCTCTTCCTAACATACAAGGTAAATTTTAAAATATTACTCACAATTTGGTATTTCTTTTTTTTTTTTTTTTTGGTTGTGACTGTATACACTTGTTTCGTCTGGAATAGAGTTAATTTTCTTATTACAGTCCATATGATACTGTGCTTTGAATTTGTAAACAGAACAATGTTGACAATACACTGATGTTTTCAGTTGGTGTTGACCAGTGCTTAGACAGAGCCAAGGACTTCTCTGTTTCTGAGGCTGCCCTGCCAACGAGAAGGCTGAGGGTGCACCAGGAGATGGGAGGGGACACAGCCAGGACAGCTGGCCCAGCTGGCCACAGGGATGTCCCACAACATGTGGTGTCAGGCTCAGCAATGAAAGCTGGGGTAAAGAAGGAGGAAGGGGTGGACATCTGGAGTGATGGCCTTTGTCTTCCCAAGGAACTGTCCTGTGTGCTGAGCCCTGCTTTCTGGGATGTGGCTGACTCCTGCCTGCCAGTGGGACGTACCGGATTAATCCGTTCTTCTGCCTTGATTGCACACGTCTTTTGCTTTACCTAGTGAACTGCCTTTATCCCAACTCACCAGTTCTCACACTTTTACCTTTCCAGATCTCTCCCCCATCCCACTGAAGGGGAGTGAACAAGAGGCTCTGTGGAGCTCAGCTGCCAACTGGGGTTAAATCCTAACACTTCATTCACAGAAAATATACTTCAAGTTTCATTACTTAAAAAAAAAAAAAAAAAAGGAGCTTACTCACTGTGATGGAGTTACCAGTGACTACAAAAAAATGTTAAAAAATTACCATGGGGAAAAAGCCAGAATAGGTCATGTAGTCAAACCGTAATAATGGTAATGGTAAAATACCTTCAAGTCTATTCCTAATTCATAAGACTGTTGAGACAACAGATACAAAATATCACCATACCTGGACAACTTGCAGTGAGAATTTTTTTAAGAAATTGTGAAGGAGTTCTCCTGACAGTGAATATTGGTTTTCAACATGAATTATGATACTGGAAAGTCACATAGGATGGCAGAACATTAACATTTGAAAAAATAATTACAGACCAAAAATAATTACAGAGCCATCAACCAGATATTTCCAAAGCAAAACAATGAACACAGAACTCTAATAAAAATTACACTAAACTGACATTAATCAGATTAATCAGATCTCATCTTGTTTTTTATTTGGAGAATTAATTAAAGTAATTTAGCCTTTTGTAGAATGTCTGCATGATAATATAACAGATTAAGTGAGAAACTAAAATAATGCACAGTCAGTTCCTTAACAAAAATTATGATAGCTTTTTTCAGTTCTATTTTGAAACTTATTCAACTCGAGTGGGAATTCTCATAGGATACAGTCGGTGAGTAGGCAAGTTTCTGAATCAGTCACAAACAGATTAATTGTAATCCTTACAACTATTTAGAATTAGTAAGACTACCACTAATCACTAAGATTTAATAGAGTGCTGAGCTCTTCAATGTTTTCTCCTCAGCCTTTCATCTTATTTTAATATTATGATTAAGAAGCTATTATGCAAGAACAATGCAAAATTTCATCAGGATGTAATCCTCAGAAACAAAACTCAGATTTTTAATGTATCAGATTTTTAATGTAACTGAAAATGTTAGAATTTGCTTTTGGTTTCTAAGGTTTATATTTTGTTATTCGTTTTGATAGCCTCTTCCATAAAGGTATCAAAAACCAACAGCTATTTTCAAAGTAATTACTTATTTTATTATTATTATTTTTTAATTCATATTACCAGATCTTACAAATAATTTTAAGTTCACAACTACCTACTATATTTCTAGAACAATTTACTACTCTATTCATTTAAACACATTTTTCCCCTACAAACTAAAACACTACACTGTGAATGAGAATAATGCAATTATTAATCATGAATCAATTAATATCCTTTACATAATTTCAGTTTTACACTCTGTACAAAACCCATGAAGATCTATGAAAAAAACAACCATTCTTTTAGCCCGTATTTCTCAAACATGCTGTTATTTACAAGTGTATTCTTTCTTTGCAATTTGAAGCACAGTGGTTTGTAATTTAGCTTGTGCTCTCTTTTAAATTGAACTGTTATTCAGAAATCATCAGTACTCCTGAGGTTTACTTAGTTTGGACTTATTGTCTATAAACAATTTGAAATGGGTCTGGGGAATAACAAAGAAGATGATAATCTCCCTCCATCATTTTTGTTTCACAATCCTTTATTTATTTATTTATTTATTTATTTTCCCCCATAAGACTACCCTTTATTTTTTTGCTGTTAGGGCACACGAACCCAGACACAATATTGATATTTATACTGAGGCTCTTATGTCACTGAATTATAACACTAATCCCATTTCTGCAGATAAAACACCTAGGAAAAAAATGTTTAGTGTCAGACTACAATCATACAAGAATTGTCGTTAGGTATGTCTTAACTGGCAAGAATTACATAATTTGAGAAGTATTGGATGGGCAGGCATATCATGCATGTGCTTGTATTATATATATGCTTCTATCTGTATATTGATGTTACATTAACTAAGAGGGTAAAAATATAAGAGATACAATGGAAAGAGTTCATGTTTAAAATTCACTTTCTATTTGATGAATTAACTATTTCATTATCTACTGAGTATAAGCCATTAGATTTTAAATTCTCTTTTCATCAAGATATCTTGAAGCAGGTCAGTCTATTCATACTCAGAATTCATGGTTTAAGAGACTAAGATTAATTTCAGAAACCTACTGGATATCATGAAAAATTAAAAAATGGACAGAGCGCAAACTTCAGGAACTAAATACCTTTTCTCTAAAGTTTTCTAGTTACAGAATGTCTTGCTAAGTGGACAGAAATAGTATGGTATATCTTTACCTGAATTTCAAGTAAACAGTAACAAGAACTAACTGAACAGCAGAATATAAACCACTAGGAATCAGCTTCCCCTCCTCCTCCTTCCCCATTCTTTCTCTTTATGACCTATGAAGTCTGCAGTTTCTCTGAACAGAAAGAGACATTAACAGCATAAAAATCTGCCCTTCATCTTTTCCTTCTCCCCTTTCCACCTTTCTCAATTTCATCTGCAGAACAGAACAAAAGCGAGGGATGTTTTTCTTAATACCTTTACATCCATCAATAAGCAGCTTCTGGACTTTAATTTTTGGCATTATTTCCAGGCTTTACAACTTCAGTAGTCTCCAAGATTTTGTGCAATGTGTAAGACTTAAAAGTATTAAAGTCTTTAGCCTGTACTTGCACCTTGTACTTGCACCTTTCATTCACGAAGTTGCAACGCAACCATAATAAGGCCCATAAGCAGCCTCCACAACTATCTCCTGTGGTTTTAATTCCCCTCCCCCCCCTCCCTCCCCTCCCCCCAGCCTGAGAACACCCTCATTCAGCCTACAAGCAGATAATACAAGCAATTTACTTATTTTCTCTTATTTGGTCAGGTAATTTGACAGAGATCTTTCCTTCTGGAAAACCTTCATTTTCTTTTAATATTACATTATTATTATTTATTATTTTATTACAAATATTCTCGATAAAGGCTAGTGAGTTGAAAGGAAAATGCAAAATAACTTTCACGTCTTCCTATGTAAATGGCTTGTGTAGTGGTTATACACTTTCAGAACATGACTTAAATGACAAATAGGGCAGAACAAACTAAAACTTTATCAGACAACAACCATCTTGACTATCACTAATAATGTGCTATTATGTACAAGACCAATTCCTCTAGAGACCAGAAATACCTGCGAGTCAATAAATTTTTCTTTAGAATTACAATGGTTGAGGCTGGAGGGGACCTCTGGAGGTCATCTGGTCCAACCTCCTTCCTCATGCAGTGCTACCCACAGCAGGTTGCCCAGATAGTTGTTACTTTTTCTTTAATACCAATAGCTTTATACTTATTTATTTTTTAACGTAACATTTATATTTTTTCCCCTTTATGTGTCACAGAGTAAGATTGTGTACCTGTGAAGAGGTGATCAGCTGCCTGGCCTTATGAAATGCATTATGCAGTCTTCCAGGCTTTCACTGGAGCCTGGGAAACTGCCAGACCACAAACCCTGACCAATTTATCTGTCCCAGCAAACTGAGCAACTATCAGAACAGCAAAATTGGAAGATTTTTCTCAGTCAAATCAATAGTCTCCCTGTTTCCAAAACAAATGGTCAAATTCTTTCATCAGATTTGTCACACAGCAGCCAACACATTTGACTTGTGCAGTTGGCACAGCCAGTAAAATCACTGCCTAGGTAGCTATCCAAGTCATGAAATTCTGTGTTTGTAATTAAAACCTAAAACCAGGTTAATGCTCAGCCCTGCCACTATGCACTGAAGTGGTAAATTCCCCCAAAGAATTGTCTTTGTCTTTTGTGTCTCCAATCAGAAAATAATCTCTTCAAATCTCTTCAATTACTCTGATAACCTTATCTGGCATGCAAAGAATTGTTATTCTTTTAAAGGAACAGAAAAGAGAAAGGATTACAATACTGACAAATAATTCTTCGCACACACACACAAAAAAAAATCACTGGAGGGGGGACAAGAGAGGAGCAGCTCTTTGTTTAGATGACACTGCTCAATATACTGAATCATAATGAACAGACATTTTGATAGACTTGAGCTCAATCATACGATTTGCTATGAAGGAATGAAGACACATAACTGAAAATGTGTCCATACACATGATCATCTCCATCACCAGTGAGGTCTCCCAAGAATCTTCTGTCCTTCACATATCTCTCTCTAGTCATGAGATACCTCAAATTGAAATAGCATCCTGCTGAAAATCCATCTGAACAATAAATTTAAAATCCACGCCTGCTACTGTACATGCAGAAAAATCATCTCAACAGTGTGACAGCTTGGTTTTCAAGAAAACATTCATACTTAGGAACATTTTCTGCTGATTTCAGAATAGTTGCCTGCTTTCTTTTCCTTCCCCCCCCCCCCCCCCCCCAGTATTTTAAATACATTCTTTGCTTCCTATTGAGATCAGTTAGCTTTTGTTTACTTAAACTTGGTTAGCTTTTTTCTTTTTTAGTTGTGTTTGTGGGTTGTGTGTGGCTGACAGCTTCACACTACTTCCCATAAGTGAAGTTCTATAACCCCTACAACATTATTCTTATTTTTGTGAAGGTTGCTAATATAACATCACAATTCATCATCATACCCTGAAAAATCACTGGAAGCACGATTTGTGGCATAGTGTGATCATTATTCTTCAATGCACAACGACCAGCCCAAGATAAACCTGGTAATTCAAACTAGGAAATTATGATTATTTTCCAGTGGAAATACACATTTCCACATTACTATGTAATATAAGAGTGATACCATTTCTACCACAAAGGAACACTTAAATTACACTAAAGAAATGGTCATTTCTAACACCAACAGCCTATCCCAAATGGTTCACATGTAAAAACTGTTTTAAAAATATTGTGGATTGTTTTAGTGATAAGGAAGAAATGTTACCTCTTATCAGCAACGTTTTTCAGAGTAAAGATTTTTACAACAGATAACTCTTTAAGGTACTGCACATCCAATTCTTTTCTCTCAATTATACTGATTTCAGTAAGTAAGTTTTTGTCGTTGAAGAATGTTTGTAGTATTAACATTACTGCATAGTATTTAACGTAAAAATAACAGTTAATCTGGGACATCATAATAGCTCCAAATACTAGCTACAGCAAGCTAATCCAACATTTCTGTGCAGCATGGCAATTCAATCCACCCATATAAAATATTAATCGAGAATTATTACTTTTTTGTAAAATGCTTGAAACATTATTTTTTTTAGCAAAAAAAAAAAAATACATCTCAAGAGCAGTTTTACTCATCAGGTTAAATATTGTTCACATTAAAAATGGCAAAGATGGATTCACATTTCTCTCAACAAACCTCATTTCTGACATAAAATGAAAGGACTTTAAAAACGTTTATATTAGGTTTCTAATCTCAGTAATACATGTTTAATCAAAAATGCAATTTCTTTGTGAAGAAAAAGTGGGATACATCAGAATATGGATGTAGGTCGCCTAAAACACTTCTCCAGACATAACATTTGCCCAGCTGTGGTTGTTGGAGCATACAGGGCCAGCCCCAGCAGCATGAAAGCTGGAATAATTCTGCATGGGAGACACGGGGGCTAGCCATACCTGAGGAAAGAAGCTGGAGTGATACAGAGAAGTGATGGCTTCTGATCTGTGGGCTTCCTTGCACACAACTAGGATCTTAGACACGTCACGGACTGCTGAAGCTCACCCATTTCTAAGACCACTCACTGCCCTTTAATGCTTATTCACATGGCTACGGCTGGCATTGCCGGGTGAAGCCCTGAGGGTGACTACAAGGTCTGAGCACGTGACTGAATAACTTGGGGGCCCAGAAAGCAGCCCCACTAGTTCTGCAGCCAAGGGGAAAGGCTCAGAAAGGGCTGCAAGATTCCTCATATCAGCACACTGCAAGATCCATCTAAAGAAAGGGGTTACCACCGCTTTTACATACAGTTTTCCTTGTACTGTTAACCAGTGATACCTGCAGTCTATTACTGATAGTTAAATTTTCTAGAAAACAAAAAAACTTCATTTAATGTTAGCTGAAAATTTCTCATCGACATTACAAATGGATGAGGTTACATATATAAGAGGGATCACATCACATTCAAAGTGTGACAGATTCAAGCAGCTGATTCAGGGAAGAAACAAAAAGAAAAAGATGTCAGTAGATATGAATTAGACTACCACAAGAATTAGGACATCCGTTTTCAACTTGCCTTGCATGTTCTTATATGGCCTCATAAGTCCTCCTTCTTTTATAGAAACAGCTGTGCAAGTTCTTTGCTCAGTCTAACATGTTCAGAAAGAAACAAAAGCTGTTCATTTCTATAATCTAACATGGTAGTTATTAATATCAACATTCAGACTAGTAAATAGACAAAACAGAAGTGTTCATTCCAAACAACAGATACATGAATTGGGTTTGTTTTTTTTTTTTAATAAAAATATAATGGAACATATTTCATAATAGAGCTCATGCAATAGCAAATTGGTTCAGAAGAAATCTAAAAATCTGCCACAATAGTAATTTTAAAGAATATACTCTTCAGTATTTCAGCTCACCTGAACCTGAGATCACTCTCACAGGTAAGAAGTGTCATCTAACTATATAAATCCTATATATGCATTTTTAAATATGAGTCACCTCCCCAGAGAAGCATCAAAGGGAGTGCAAAACACATTTGGTATATTTTAAGAACGTTATTACAGTGGATGTTGAAAAGCAACACAAAATTTAAAAGTAATGAACTTTCTGAATTTCACATCTTAGTGTTAGCTGGAGTGAAATGCTGCAACTCATCTCCACAATTTATTCCTAACCTACTGTCAAAATTGAGTCTAGACTGAATGCAACTTTTATTTCCTTTGACATTTGCTTGATACACAAAATTGCAATTCAGGATATTAAATTCAAAGAGCATATTTCTGTCATTGAAATCATGTCTTCCAATGGGACTTCGCTTTTTGCTGAGAAAGTATCTGTAAGAATGATTTATCATGGTTCTGTGAAAGTCATGTAAGCCTTTTGCTGATTCCATCACAAATCTTTTAATTTGGAGAGAAAAAAAAAAAAAAAAAAAGCAGAAAGTTCAGCATATCTGTAAATACATAGCTCACTTCAGAAAAGTAAAAACAGAGCAGAACCATTGAGGGACTTTATTTATTTATTTATTTACATTTTAAGCTGTAAGTGTCCACAAAAAAAAAAAAAAACTAACCAAAACAAAGTTCCGCAATAAAATTGCATAAAACACTTCTAAAAATATGGACAGAACCTTATGGTATACAAGGTATCTCAGATACTAAAAACTTCCTAAGTATATTTGACTGGTTAAACTTATTTCTGCTCCTGTTTTTTTTCTCAGCTAAAACATGCATTCGGATTTAAATCATCATGATGATTAAGTAATTACACTAAACAGACAGTGAAATTTAGAGTTTTCATTTTTTTAATTGCTTCTTAGAATAAAAGTAAAATAGTACTTCTACATTTGGATCTCCTGTTCCACATGGAGATAGAAAGTAAGGATGCCTCTACAGCAATATTTAACACATGGAAAAGGAAGGGAACTCCTGGTAGTTGCTACAACATCCCACCAGTGCATAGAAAAAGATGTAAAGAAAAAGCAGCAAGACTTTTCTGGATCATCCCATCAGTGAGAAACTGGAGAAATCAGAGATTCTTATAACTTACAAGACATGATGTCTTGAATTTCAGTGTAAGAAACTGAGTATCTTCTTCATGCTCTTTAAACTTTTTTTCTTTTTTCTTAATGGATTAATGGAGAGTCCCAGATTTAAAGTAAAGCAGTAAGAAACATTGTTATATAAGTTGCTCCCTTCAATCTTAGGACTTAAGAGTTGCAAATGCATTTTCTCATTAGACTGTGGCTCTTTCTAGTGTTCACTATCATGATATTATCTACTGTATAGGCTCCCTTCTTTCTAGATCCTTCTACAGTCATTGAATCAAAAAAAGAAATAAAAATCTCTCCTCATTTAAGCATCATCCATTTTGGTGACACCACATTTCCAGTAAGATTATGGCCAATTAACTTCATTTCCAAATAACATCTTCCTTCAACAGTTCTTTTCATATCAGAACTTTGGAATGCTTGTTCCCTTATAACCCTGTCCCGTTTGTGATTACTTGATCTCAAATGCCTTCACCAACTAAACAGAATCTCAGATTTCATAGCTGAATTCTCTCCACTGAAAAACCACACATAACCTAAGCATCCCTGAGGTTGGGAACTAAAAAGAAAATAAAAACACTCCCTTTTCCCAGACATTATGGAAAGTATCTCCAAATCCAGGCGGCTGTTAAGTTGTGGTCAGACTAGGGTGAAAGACAGCAGAATATTGACATGCAGGGAGCTGTCATGTAGACAGCTGTTCACCTGTCTACACAGATGCTTGAGAAGTCCTTGTTTTCCTTTTCTACCAGGAATCTTGCAGAAAGTACTTGATACCTGAGAGTTAATACATGACAACTTAAATGACTAAGAAGAGTTTCTTCCTGCTCATATGAGAATAAGAAGTAAAAACTGTTTCCCTTCCAAAAGAAACTTTTATATCAAATGAGATGATATTTAAGTATTTATTCACCTTGTTTGATTTCTTCAATTCTGTCTTAGAAATGTAAAAACTCTACAAAATTGCTTCTATCTTGGGTGCCATTAGGGAGTTCTCTGTGTTAAAGAAAAAGAGTACCAATTGTGTAAGTCTGTATATACATGTACCCATGCACAAAAATTGTTCAACATTTTTTCGTCCTGGACCATTAAAAAGCAGAACAGCAACTGTGGGAGAGAAGGAAGTGATGCTAGGTGACAGAAGAATTGGAGACATCTGTCAATCACTGTAGCAAGGCTTCATAGTAGAAATAGTATTAACATAGTTTATTTAAATTTTGAATTACTATGCTAATATACACTAATACTAGAATTTCAGACTGCATGGTATGGAGCCTCCTACTACATTATGAAGCAACAGGAACTGCGTGAATACATTGCAGCAATGCATATCTATTTATCTTAGCCCCTTTTCTGTTTTCCCTCAGGCATATGCATATCTGATTTAATATTGTTAAAATAATTATTAGCATACAGAAATCAGCACTGCAAAGTTGAGACTTAGCAATATGGGTTGGAGGAATGTCCCATGTCCCAGCACTTTGACAGCTGCAACTAGAAAAAAACTGATAGAGAAATATGATTTTAGAGTCCCATCAGTGTTTAAGGTAGTTAATTCAGTTCAACTTTATATCTGGGGGCCGGGGGGGGGCTGAAAGCTCACACAGCCCACTTAAGAAACCCAGCACTTACTTCTCAGGTATAGTGTCTCTGTGCTTTCCATTCTTTTCAGACAGCACAGATGGAATTCAAATTTGTGATGGCTGCCTCTTGTCTATGTTTTACATTTCAGAGTGGTTCTTTGGAATAGTTAAAAGGGTAAGTCTGTGGAAGAGGAGAATTCTAGCAGTTTGGGTGGGTGAGAGACTGAGGCAGTATCAAGACTGCTCATAAAAAGACAAATGATAGCATGAATGCATCTTTAAACATCACAGAAGTGGCAATTTTTTTATTGAAAATGTCTGGGCTTTTTTCCTCACTATGAGAACAAGGAAATAAAATGCGTTGTGTGGCATGTCTGTTCCACCTTGACTCCTGAAAAGCGTACTGATCACTTAGAGGGACAGTATTCAGCAGTTTTCAAAAACAGCCAGTACCTGTAGGGTTTACAACCATATTTTCCACAAGTGACAGCTGGAAGTTAGGATAAATAAACCTTGAGTCTGCATCTAGTGTGCTTTAAGTTGTAGAGTTAAAATTGAATACTGTCAATCCAAGAGCTATAGTAAGTTACCTTTATCACTGCAAGACGAAAGGACTGAGGAGTTGCAGGTACAGGTTAAACAAAACAAAACACAAAATACAGGAAGAACTGGAATATCTGGAATACTCAGCAATGTTTTAAGGAATAAGATTAAAGGCTAACTAACTCAACCTACTTCAGAAATGGTGAAGGTGGTTTGAAAGAACTAGCAGAATTTCTGAAGGATGTGCAAAATACAACTCAGAAGTGTGAAAAGCTGCCCATTTTGCTTCTCACTAAGGAAATTATATCACATTTCACTCTTGGCCAGTAAATTTCAATAGTTACTTTTCTGACTGAATTAGGTTTGCGAGGGATTTAGCTACCTAAAAGCAGCCAGGCGCTAATGCATTTATAGAATTGTTCTACATAAGATGCCTAGTTGGAGAGCTAAGCAAATAAAGTACTCTGGGCCTTTCAAAATTTCCTTTTTTTTTTTTTTTTTTTTTTTTTTTTCTCTCCCTTTCGGTATCTTTAGATAATGTTTTTGAAAACTGTGCCCTTAGGTGTAAACCTATCACTGAATTTAAGGTGTAAAGCTTTTACTGAAGTTTTAAATGAAAAGGCAAAATGAATTACTACCTGGCAGAAACAAGAAAATATTTACAATATTTTGGTTCCCTGCAAACCAGAGAGCTAAAATTGACTGTCAAAGCAACAACAAAGTCTCTAAGGATCATTACAGTATGCTTGTATTAGATCATTTTCTCATTCAAGCCACAATGTGAAACTGACTTCTGAAGTTGCACTTCAGATGTTTTTCAAGTTACAAAATTAAGTGGTGAAAATCTTCTTCAAGAACAGACCTTGTCTTTGACATTTGTCCACATTGCTAAGCTTACATAAGTATAAATAAGTAGAAATATATCTATATCCAATTAAAGACTCTGCTCACAATACCTTATAGAGGTATTATGAGGTTTCAGGGATTTTTTTGTATTATTGGAATGCACTTTCTTCTGACTGTGGGTGAATGTCAGAGGAATAAAACTGAAGTATTGGAATAATGATTCAAGTCCTACATTTTCAAATATTTGAGCTGAAGAGCAGCAAAGCTTTTTCCATATTCTGAATGACCTCCTGTTTCCTGGCAAGTAAATCATCAGTGGCACCTATTAGCTAACAATTTTTGTAGTGATAGTAGTTAAAGGATTTCAATACATGTATTCCAGCAGAAAGAAAAAAATGAAGTTGCATAGAAAACCCTAGATCTTTTGTTCTTTAATGATCAGAGGTACCACTAAGCTTAAAGAAATGGAGATGTATTGCAATAGCAGACCTACGCATTATAAGTACCTATTTTAAGATCAAATAAACAGAACAACACTGTGGACAATATACTTCTGCTGGCAGAAACCTTGGGATGCTGACTGGTTCTTTCTCATAACCCCTTCCTCCCACCAGTGTTAAGGAAGATGTAGGCTGTCAACCTTAGGAAAGGTTAGATACTTTTTTTTTGATTAAACCATTATACGTTATTGAACTAAGAATAAACTGAATTGACATATCACGTGTGTCCTTTTTGCCCTTAAAATTCTGTGTAAGGATACCACTGAATGCTAGTCTTTCTCTAATATTTCTATCAGGTGACATTTAAAGAAGCAAAGGACAGAACTCAGGAGTGAAGGATAGACATATCTTCTGCTTTGAGGATGTATGTGCTAAATCACAGATCTGTGTTCAAGACCATCTTGGAATTGAACATTTTAATATTATATGTTTATTGCTGTTTTTGGTAAAAGCAACAGTATGCCATATGATGGTGAGAGTACTTGGAATAAAAAAATGCTACAAGACGGTATCAAAGGGTTCAGAAATATACTCTTTTTCAAAGGTTTTCAGTTGTTCCACATTAAGGGAAAATTAACAACAAACCTGAGAAAAAAGCTGTACATTTCCCATGTAATAGTTCAACGTTGTAAATGCTCTGCAGTTCCCAGCACATATTGCATGGGGCTCAAGAGCAAGCAAGGACTGAAGATGAAGGCTTAAGACTTCAGCATCACGACAGGGAAGAGACATAGGAGTTTTCAGAGATGCTCAGATTTCTTTTCCTTCTGTACTTCTCACACATGGCTAACATTATCTGCGCTAAAAAGGCTTCCTCTGAATCTCAAAACATCTTTAACCTATATTCCCTCAAATCTATCCAGAGCTATAAAAAACTACCATACTTCATCCTCCTAGACCCATCTCTTTTTTGGCTGCTGTGACTGACAGAAGGTTAAAGCCTTTTGAGTACACTAAAGAGAGACCTTGTTAGAATATTGAACTGAGGGCTGCTCAGTTCTAAGCCAGAGATGGGTATACCAGTATTTTTAATACCCAACTGATCATGTATGCAGACTGCAAGTTTAATGACTTCCTGCCACTTGGAAGGATAAGATTCCTTCTTTCTCTTCCTTCCCATGCAGTGAAAAAAACTTAGACAGCTGGAACTCAGCAATTTAGTGGATTTTTTGTTGTTTTTTTTTTTGTTGGTGGTGGTGGTGTTGGTGGTGGTTTGTTTTTTTTTTTTTTCTTTCCCAACTGGAACAAAAGTATAAATATCTTAATATAATCACAGATGTATTGAAGTAGAATATACTTTACACTCTGGGTGCAGATGTGATTATACGATAGCTAACATTAAGTGTTCTAACAGAGGTCCCTTTCAGCACTGTAACACATATACATCAGAAATTCAGATGATCTCAACATCACACTTTAACATCAATGTATTCTTGTTGGAATCGATTAAAGGAACCAAAGACAAATTACGGAGTTTCCAAAACCTTCAAGTTGCTACTTTGAATAATCTGTCATGCAAAACTGTACTTCCCTAGGAGACATTACATTATCTTGCATGTATAAGCTCCACAAGCACTGCTTTTTGCATGTTACTATCATCAGGCTGTAGCCAATTCCTTCTTCCCATTTTCCTGTACCAAAATCTAGGATTTCAGCTTTTTTAGACACCATGGATGTTGAAAAATTTCACATGAAGGTATAAACGCAGACGTCCTGATTGCCTTATGCATCTTGTCACCAACCCACATGGGTACAATATGAATTCTGACTTCACTGGCTACTGACAAGGTATTAACAAAACCATAGCAAAAAAAAAAACTTGAAAAACACTTGAGAAAAACACCAAGATACACAGTATTTCTGCATGGACTACTCCGTAATGAACCAATATAAACTGATGATGATCTGGATGAAGGGATTGAGTGCACCGTCAGTAAGTTTGCAGAAGACACCAAGTTAGGTGCGTGTGTCGATCTGCTCGAGGGTAGGAAGGATCTGCAGGAGGATCTAGATAGGCTGGACTGATGGGCCGAGGCCAACTGAATGAGGTTCAACAAGGCCAAGTGCCGGGTCTTGCACCTGGGGCACAACAACCCCAAGCAGAGCTACAGGCTGGGAGATGAGTGGTTAGAAAGCTGCCTGTCAGAGAAGGACCTGGGAGTTTTGGTTGATAGTTGGCTGAATATGAGCCAACAGTGTACTCAGGTGGCCAAGAAGGACAACAGCATCCTGGTTTGTATAAGAAACAGCGTGGCCAGCAGGTCTAGGGAAGTGATTGTTCCCCTGTACTCGGCTCTGGTGAGGCCGCACCTCAAGTACTGTGTTCAGTTTTGGGCCCCTCAGTACAAGAAGGACAAGAAGGACTCCAGAGAGAGTCCAGAGAAGGGCTACGAAGCTGGGGAAGGGTCTGGAGAACAAGTCTTATGAGGAGCGGCTGAGGGAGATGGGACTGTTTAGCCTGGAGAAGAGGAGGCTCGGGGGAGGCTGTAGCAAGGTGGGGATTGGTCTATTCTCCCACGTGCCTGGTGACAGGACGAGGGGGAATGGGCTAAAGTTGCGCCAGGGGAGGTTTAGGTTGGATATTAGGAAAAACTTATTTACTGAAAGGGTTGTTAGACACTGGAATAGGCTGCCCAGGGAAGTGGTTGAGTCACCATCCCTGGAGGTCTTTAAAAGCCATTTAGATGTAGAGCTTATGATATGGTTTAGTGGAGGACTTGTTAGTGTTAGGTCAGAGGTTGGACTCAGCGATCTTGTAGGTCTCTTCCAACCTAGACGATTCTGTGATTCTGTGACCTGCAGCTTTAATGTCAAATTAGCGTTAACTACACTACACCATATATATGGGTCGAACTGCTACACAGAAGCAAAAGGGGCAATAGTGATGTTACATATGCAAGAAATAGACATGATTTCAGAATGATTATAGAATCCACGATGAATCCCAACTATTCAGGATAATCCATAAAACATTCATTTAAATTTAGATGCCACACCTGAAACTGACTTTTCATAAAATAAAGTCTATTAACAGCTTCTAACTTTTACAGAAACACATGGTGGGTTAGGCAGTTGAAATTTCCGCTATGCCCCCATGTTACACTCCACACTTATTCTCAGCAACTCAGGTGAAGTGCAAACAAATAATCGAGGTCAGATAATTAAGAAGTTGCATAAACAATGTTCTGGAGGTTTGCAATGCAATTATTCCTCTGGGAACTGATGAGCTGTCAGGAGTTTTAGTTAAACAGAGGAAGAAGAAAATTGAAGATTATAGATTTATTAAAAGCAAATGCATGTATCCGTATGACAGAATAGCTACTTAATTTCAACACTATGTGTATTCTTGATGAATTCCCCACCAAAAAAAAAAAAAAATTTAACTTCCTAAGAAAGTTAGAACTGTTTCTCATTACTGCATGAAATTATACTGCAATTAGAGAAAAGTTTGTTTCAGCCAAATGCACCAGGCAATATATTGAGACACACAAGGAAATACACTTGGATGAGATCCAAGACAGTGAACAAACAGAAAAGGGGCCAAGCATGTAACAGTTCACCCTTCTGACATGGGATGAATTCTGTCTCCCCAAAATGAAAACACCATGGCAACATCAGGAATAAACCAATAGTCCTGGTTTTACTTCTCTAACAGGAAAATGCTAATGTAAAACTGTCTTACCTCGACTTACAGGCCAAAATCTATGAAATAAATGCAAGATTTATAATGTTGCTGTCTGACCGTGAGGCTTCTAAAAAATCATTACTCTTATTCATAAAGATTTTTCTCTCCAAAATGACAAAGTACTGCCCAACTGGATAAGCAATGGTAATTAGAATACTAAAGCACAAAACACCCAAAAAATTCTGAAGGGGGGGAGGGAGAGGAATTTGTTACTGTGCTTTTATTTCGCAATTTTCTTTATCATTCTAGAAATCAGTCTCAACTACTAAGGCAATAACTCCTTCAGCCTCCACAGGGATCTGGTAACATACTGTTGCTCCAAAACCATATGGTACTTCATCCTAAGATATTTGCCACAAAATTTTATTATACCGCTACCTTCACAAAGAATTGCAAGTGCACAGGTGAAGGAATTGCAAAGCAATACAGTTCTGCAAATCTGATTTACTCTATGGCAACATTCTAATTTGGAAAGAACAGTGGCGTAACAGCTCACAGATTTTGCCACTATCAATGACTGTCACTGTTTAAAACCTTCAGAAAGACATTAACTATCAGGAACCAAATTATGCTTATGCTTGCAAAGCAACTGAAGTTTAAAACAAAACAAAATCAAAATAATCAATCTAAACACATTGTAATAAAAATAGAAAACTTGCTCATCTCTGCAGACACTAAGGAATAACACCTTATAAACACTAAAACTGCTTAGATTTGCTGACTTTCTTCAATCTTTAATTAAAACGCTTATATGAAGAAAATCAGTTTCTTATTTTACCACTTTGGTAAGATTAAAAAGCAGAGTAGTGATAGCTCTTTAAATGAAAATATTTGCAATTGCTAATGCAGAAAATTCATATTCTTAAATTTCACTTTGATTAAGATAATTGTTACATCACTTGACCTGTAGCTGATACTAGCCAATCTCTTTGGTTACAGCTGTTGTTCACTTCACCAGCTGCAGACCAAAATATATTGGTATATAAAACAAGAAAGAGAGCAGATAATTGGCACCTAATTCCTTTTTTCATATGACTTTCATTTTTAGAGCTCTTTAAAAAAAAAAAAAAAAAAAAACATTTATTGGTAAATTCAGAAATACACTAACAAATTAAAAACTTTTTCCACACAAAAGCTGAATACATGGAGAAGAGAGGACTGCCTGATAGAACTTTGCCTCAGCCAATTCTATTAGATAAATGTGCCAAATCAACAATCTATTAATGGTTTGTCAGAGAGACTGTCTCTTCTGCTTCACAAGTGTTATTTGCTCGGTTGGAATTCTTTTTCCTTCTTCCCTGAATTCCTATTTCAGGCACTTCACACTACAGAAAAATAATATAAAAATAACATAAAGCATTTTCCATGCCACTGAACATAAGCAATGAGTGGTTACCAGCCTGTATCTGTTTCTCTTTCTGCTTAGTACTTATAGACCACATATCACTTCTGTGGCCTATTAAGCCTAAGATGACTTCAGCAAAGGTAAACTCTTGAGCTCTCATGCATAACAATGATTTAAGCAGTGCTTACCTAAAAATAAAACAAAAAACCCTATACACACACCAAGGAAGGATGTGAGAGCAAGGGACAGACTTTTATACACAAGATGTCAGCTTCTTTTCAGATTGCTACCAGCCTATTCTTAATTTGCTTTTTTCTCCTCTTTAAATAGTGATAACTATAACTTTACCTTTGCCAGGTGAGGTTCTCAGGTTGCAAGTTCTTTACAGTTGGGTTTAAAATAATAAAGAACTCAATATAAGCCAGTATATTTTGTAAATAGCTATACCAAAATTATACTAAAATAACTGTTCACTAAATTAACATATAATATCACTGAAACTCAAAAATAAAAAAGTTTACTTTTCCTTTTCAAATGGAAGTAGAGGTCTAGTTAAAAAAAAAAAAAGAGTATATAAAAAAGTTGGTTGCACTTGATTCAGTGTTTATAAATGTAACAGATGACAAATAAACACTGCATGTAAAGAAATACTTTTAAGAGCTTTTAAATGAGTAAAACATGATTTGCCACAAGTTCTCGGTTACTAAGTAGCTCTGACTAAAAATATTGCCACAATTATTTTTATATTTATATATATATATATATGTATACATATGTGTGCACACGCTTTTCTCATGACCACTGTATTTTTAGCCTATGGTAACTATATATATTTTTTCCAGTCAGGAAGAAGACCCCATGTATTTTCCACAAGAAGAACATTACAATTTCCTTAAAATCCCCCTTGACGTAGGGAAGAAAGCTTCCCTACAATGATTAAGATGATCAAAGCACTTTACTGCAGCTTCCTTTGTCACAGAAAGTAGTGAAAATACAGCATAATCTAAATTCCTATCCAAATGAATACACAGAATCACTACTGAAATTTTAAAAAGATGTAGAGATGAACCATTTGAAAGGTGGCTATTGGAAAGACAAAGTAACTATTCAACTTTAGATAACCAACTTAATTGTTCTTCTGTAAGAATCTTAATCATACGTGTTATTTTCTTAAATAATATGGAACTGATTGTACAACTGATGTAAATCTTGTTCTCTTGACTGTTGAGATATGAAGTCTTTTAGCTGGCTTCTAAAAAATGTATTTCAGAAAATTGATACTGTGCTTATTTTGTTCTGAAAAACACTTCCTTTCTTCAGTGGGGAAAAGCAGCAAATCGGCAATTCAGAAAATAATATTTCTTTGCAACAGACTACAAAATTGTGCTTGAAGAAAACACATCATGAAAGCTTGCACAAGCTTATCCATATCTTACAACTACTGGAATAAGCCATACATACATGTGTCCATGTAAATAAAAATGCAATATACTTGAGTGTTGACTTTACCTATCAAAATGTCTCCACTGTTTTTTGTTGTTGTTATTTTTTTTATATATATATTTTTTTTAAACATGGAAGTTAAGCAAGCACGCATACAGTTAGGCTAACAGAGCTTTTGACAACTCTCTTGCACTTTGAAGGCACCTATGCATGGGCACTTACCAGTTAAACAATCATCCAAGTGCTTACCTCAATTTACATACGAAACACACCACAGTTCAATTTTGAAATATTTAATGCATATCTATACTTGCTTTTTTTTTTTTTTTAATCAATGACTCATATGATTTAACTAGCTTTGATGTTATGTTTCCACAAAATAATAATAAAAATAATCAAGAAGTGGTCCAGTTCTGCTTGTTACTGTGTTGCTAGCTATGACATACTGCCACCAGGTGGAGATAATTTAATAAGAAGCTGCCTATTCCCGTATAGAGACAGTGGGGGAAATTTCATAATCTGAAATTGTTATTCTAAATGAAACAGGAAGTGAAAACAGAGCCTTAATTAAAATCGCTCAGCTCTGGCATATACTTTGTCCCTCCCTCAAATATTAGTTTAATAGAGTCCAAATCTTGTCAAAAATAATCTGAAAGTCCTTGCAGACTTGATTTATGAAGTTCAGAATCCACGGGAGCTCATTGTAAAGGCTCAACAGCAGTCACCAAGCCAGAGAACCACTACCAATGCAACCCTGCAGCGTCATGCCATTTCCCTGGGGAGGAGGAACGGGCACCCGCTTGATGCAACTGAACCAGCCCATGGGGTGGGCAAGCCAAATAGCTGTTTCTCCAACACACACAGCAGAAACGAGACCGCCATTGTTTTGTATTTTAGGTGACAGTAGTAAAACAGCAAGAACAGAATGTCAGAGACAACACAGGGCTACTTTCCTTTCGTGAACAGGACTTTTTCCTCCCTCAAGGCGTGCTGCGCCAGTGGCACTGTGTAACTTCACAATGCAGTGCACAGACACCAGGCAAAGAGATCTGCTGTCAGGAGGGCTACAAGAAGTGAGGTTGGTGGGAAAGTTCACTGTCAGCTTCATTCCAAAGCAAAATTACAAGCAACAAAGGAATTACAAGCAACAGTTTAGCTCTACTACAAATGGAAAGCAAGGCAAAGATGAAAAGACATTTTATGTGCCCAGCTGTGGATTTACATAGATTTTCAAATATTTTCTATTTCATGAGCTATCTATCTAGGAAAAGGAATCAAAAAAAAACCCTACCCACAACTAAATCTGGATATCAATATTTTCTTCTTATTTAGCATGTCATTCCCTATTCTTCATAACAGTTTCATTTTGGTTTAGACCTTCAGGCCTTTAAATAAATAAATAAATGTTCACCCTCATACTTAATTGCTCTTCAAAGCATCTGCTTTAGATTCGTCTTTCATATTCATATTTTCAGAGTACATACTTGAGAGCATTATTTTTGCTTTAATTTGTAATACACAATTTCCTCTCTTGGCAGAGAGCACAATATAACATATTGATATCAGGATAGATAAGAAATCTTTAATTATACATGGCTACATTTCTTTAAAACAGCATGGTAACATTGCAAGCAGAGACTAAAAAAAAAATGAGTTAAGATTAAAATATTTACACTGTATTCTTTAAAGACAAGTTTTAGTAGGTCACAAAATGAAGCGGCAGCTATAAAAATGAAGATTGTGTGTTTTAGACAGTTTCTAAAAGCCACAAATCTTTTCTAAATTAGAAGTCTTTCATTGGGTTAAACTTTTAGAGAACGTAGGTTGAAACCCTGTGGTTAGCATTTTGAAAAAGTAGTTGAAGATTCAGGTCTACTAAGGAATCATTGATGGGATGGTATTGAGTAAGGAAATATTAAATTAGAGTTATCATACCAGTTAATGGTTTTCCAGGCTGATCTTAAATCATTTGAACATGAACCAGAACTAGAAACCAGGCATTTCCAGCAACTTGAGAACCCCAAGTCTCTATTAAATGCTAAAACCTCAGGTACTTGAGGCTGTCAGCTGAAAAGTTATTACAGGGAAGCCATACTAAATTAGCATATTGTTAGATTGCAAGATTAATGCTCAAACACAAAGGCTGGGCATTCAAGCCATTACTAGATGTTGAACAGCATTCAACATAATTTTTTTTTAAATAAAAAATGGTAAATGCTCACCACAATCTGTATGTATCAATAACGTACTTTGATACATATGGATAGTTTGATATACTTCCATGTAATTTATTTCCTCTACCGATTTTAGTGATGCAAATGAGGTGTTTCCGATTAGAAAAATGTGGCAGATATACGATCTTAATGTTAATTAGTTTTTATAAAAATATAAAGGACAGAGTAATGCAAGTTTAATTTAAAACCCAAACAACTTATAGGTGCTATACTCATGCAAATCAAAGTGGAAGAAGAAATGTTTATTAAATTACAAAATTTAGACAGCTTGTTTTGGTAAGGTTCCTGCTGTTTCATAAGAGTGGGCATTAAACAATCCAGACTACCATCACATTCCATTTGTTCTTCCTTTTTAAGGAGATTATGGTACTAGACTTCAACATGTTTGACTTGCAAGGCACTACCACTCCTCTTTTTAAAAAAAGTCAAAGTTGCTTCTACAACATGAATCAAAACTATAAATAGAACACATGCAGGAGAATATGTGCCTGCCTTCTGCAGTTCCCATTTTCTGTGCTGGTTCAAAAGTCCAGAAAAAAAAAAAAAAAAAAAAAAAAAATCTGAATGGAATAAAATAATGACATTGCCTATTGACAAAGCAGAATTTTGACTGGCATTTGTGATTTGTTAAACCTAAGTCTTTGACTTCTGACAATTGCGCCCTACCTTCCCTATACAAATTATTTTAATCTAGTTACTTAAACATACCATAGAATCATAGAATCACTAACATGAAACTGTGGATGATCAGCAAAATGAACAAACATGCACAGCTAATTGCTGCAAGTAAGTTTTTTACAGTTCAGAAGACCATCATCTTATATTAAAATGTGTCAGTACCTAGACCTTGAGTCTTCTGCCATAAATGGCTATCTATGATATCATTACTAACCAGGGCATTTTTCTCCTGTGTTCTTTTACAGTCTTTATTCATATACCTCCTTTAAATTGGAGGGCACCTATTTTAATGTCCTTCATGAAAACATCATGAATATATATTAAAGAATCAGACATTTTTTCCTGTTGTCTACCCGTTTGCCTGAAATCATATGCCAAATTCAAGTTATTCTGTATTTCATAACTGTCTTATGATTAATGAATGGAATTGTCAGTTCTGAGTACTTCTCGTTGCAGACAGTATGATTCCCCAGCACCCCATCATTAATTGTTTAAAGATGTACACAACAATCACAAGTAAAATTATTGTTCTTTGAGATGAGTCATCTTTCAGATCATCTCTGCATAGTACACAAACAACTGATCATTTGATTTTATTTTTTCAGTTTGATGAAACTTGCAAGGTTTTATCAGGTGGGTTTTTAAGCATCCCGGAACGGTTTTCTCATCCATAGAAAATTCTGCATATAAAATTCACACTTCCATATTTCTAATGGTCGTCCCATTATTTCTGTTGCTTATGAACTGCTTATTTTGTTAAGTCAAAGCATCTACAAAACATCATTTAGAGTATAAGAGTAAACCCTATAGCCATACTTCCAAAGTATTACTGAAACACTAACTATTTTTAATCTCAAATTCTGGAATGAATTCAAAGAACTACAGAAAACTTTGGGTTAGAAGGGACCTTAAAGACCATCCTGTTCCAAACCCCTGCCATGGGCAGGGACACCTTCCACTAGACCAGGTTGCCCAAAGTTGCCCAAAACCCCATCCAACCTGGCCTTGAACACTTCCAGGGATGAGACATCCACAGCTTCTCTGGACAACTTGTGCCAGTGCCTCACCACCTTCACAGCAAAGTATTTCTTCCTAATGTCTAATCTAAATCTATCCTTTTTTAGTTTAAAATCATTACTCCTTGTCCTATTACTACACTCCCTGACAAAGAGTCAGGAATTACTCATTGCTAAATCATAATGAGAACATGACATGAATGAAAAGGTTAGGCTTTAGATCAGTTGCCTGGAGAGGTGGTTGAGTCACCATCCCTGGGGGTGTTTAAGGAAAGGCTGGTCATGGTGCTTAGGGACATGGTTCAGTGAGTGACATTGGTGGTTATGGAGTGGTTGGACCAGATGATCTTGGAGGTCTTTTCCAACATCTGTGATTCAGTGAGAACAGAATTAACGCTCATCGCATGGTTAACCACTGAACAGCTTTTATATACCTGAAAGTTCCAGAAATAATTTCTGGAACAAATATGCTATTATTTAGTATGGGTTACTTAAGTGATTATCTGTTGTTACATAATTAAATTGTAAATTTAAATATAATTTTTCTTTAATATATAAAAAAGAGGAGCAACTTCAGGGTTCAATTCCAAAAAGAACTCTATCAAGAATGCAGCTAAAAAACAATCTTGTCCTGATACTGTAGCTTCTGCTTTACAACATGGTCCTCATTTCTTCTTAAAGTCATTTAGTTTATACAACCATTACTTTTAAGGCTGTTCCACACTTTCATTGTTTTTATTAGATGAATGTCATCTTTACATTTTCAGACCAAAATTGTTCAATCAGCCCATACCCATTTGTTCTTGCACTGAGCACATATTTCAGCTTCAGTAAAAAGCAATTCTCCTCCCTTCCAGTTAGAACTCTGGAATTTTTTTTACTCCAACCATATTCCCCTCTACTATAAAGAAAATAAGCCAATTGTCTCTCCCGTCCTCATGCTTTTTTCTCCTTTTGCAGGAACATATACTGTTGAAATCATGGAGAAGATTATCTTGAGAGTCATCACACAGCACTTGCAGGGCAAGCAGGCGATCAGGCCCAGTCAGCATGGGTTTATGAAGGGCAGGTCCTGCTTGACGAACCTGATCTCCTTCTATGACAAAGTGATGCGCTGGGTGGACGAGGGAAAGGCTGTGGATGTGGTCTACCTTGATTTCAGCAAGGCTTTTGACACCGTTTCCCACAGCATTCTCCTCAGGAAACTGGCTGCTCATGGCTTGGACTGGCACACGCTTCACTAGGTTAGAAAGTGGCTGGATGGCCGGGCCCAAAGAGTCGTGGTAAATGGAGTCAAATCCAGTTGGAGGCCGGTCGCTAGTGAAGTCCCCCAGGGCTCAGTACTGGGGCCAGTCCTCTTTAACATCTTCATCGATGATCTGGATGAGGGGATCGAGTGCACCCTCAGTAAGTTTGCAGACGACACCAAGTTAGGTGTGTGTGTCGATCCGCTCGAGGGTAGGAAGGCTCTGCAGGAGGATCTGGATAGGCTGGACTGATGGGTCAAGGCCAATGGTATGAAGTTCAACAAGGCCAAGTGCCGGGTACTGCACCTGGGGCAGGACAACCCCAAGCAGAGCTACAGGCTGGGAGATGAGTGGTTAGAAAGCTGCCTGTCAGAGAAAGACCTGGGAGTATTGGTTGATAGTTGGCTGAATATGAGCCAGCCAACCCCCAACTCCAGTGGGGGTTGGTCTATTCTCACACATGCCTGGTAACAGGATGAGAGGGAATGGGCTAAAGTTGTCCCAGGGGAGGTTTAGGTTGGATATGAGGTAGAACTTCTCTACTAATGGACCAGTAGACTCCTGTACAGCATTAAAACCTGATTTAATTGGAATCTCAGACATCAATGATATAGCCACATAAATAAAATCAGTTATATATTATATATACATATACAGCCTTGCAAATCATTTGTTTCAGAGCAGCAAGTCTGCTGTACTGGCCAGACAACTTTCTTCTACCTTTTGAACAATGCTTCACGTGATGCTTTTGAACAGCTTCATGTGAGCTCTAGGACCTTGAGCAACCTAGTCTAGTGGAAGGCACATGGTTGGAGCTAGATTGTCTGTAAGTTCTCTTTCAACACAAACCATTCTGTGGGCTTATGATTTCAAGACCAAGGGATGGAGTTTACCTGTCCATTCATTTTGGCTTCCACTTCACAGAATCACAGAATCACAGAATTTCTAGGTTGGAAGAGACCTCAAGATCATCGAGTCCAACCTCTGACCTAACATTAACAGTCCCCACTAAACCATATCCCTAAGCTCTACATCTAAATGTTTTTTAAAGACCTCCAGGGATGGTGACTCCACCACTTCCCTGGGCAGCGCATTCCAATGTCTAACAACCCTTTCGGTAAAGAAGTTCTTCCTAAGATCCAACCTAAAGTTCCCCTGGCGCAACTTAAGCCCATTCCCCCTCGTCCTGTCACCAGGCACGTGGGAGAACAGACCAACCCCCACCTCGCTACAGCCTCCTTTGAGGTACCTGTAGAGAACGATAAGGTCACCCCTGAGCCTCCTTTTCTCCAGGCTGAACAATCCCAGCTCCCTCAGCCGCTCCTCATAGGACTTGTTCTCCAGGCCCCTCACCAGCTTCGTCACTCTTCTCTGAACTCGCTCAAGCACCTTGATGTCCTTCTTGTAGCGAGGGGCCCAAAACTGAACACAGTATTCGAGGTGCGGCCTCACCAGAGCCGAATACAGGGGGACGATCACCTCCCTAGCCCTGCTGGTCACACTGTTTCTTATACAGGCCAGGATGCTGTTGGCCTTCATGGCCACCTGAGCACACTGCTGGCTCATATTCAGCCGACTATCAACCATCACTCCCAGGTCCTTCTCTGACAGGCAGCTCTCCAACCACTCATCTCCCAGCCTGTAGCTCTGCTTGGGGTTGTTGTGCCCCAGGTGCAGGACCCGGCACTTGGCCTTGCTGAACTTCATGCAGTTGACCTCAGCCCATCGGTGCAGCCTATCCAGATCCTCCTGCAGAGTCTACCCACCCTCGAGCAGATCGACACACGCACCTAACTTGGTGTCATCTGCAAACTTACTGAGGGTGCACTCGATCCCCTCATCCAGATCATCGATGAAGATGTTAAAGAGGACCGGCCCCAGCACCGAGCCCTGGGGAACGCCACTAGCGACCGGCCTCCAACTGGATTTGACTCCATTTACCACGACTCTTTGGGCCCAGCCATCCAGTTTCTAACCCAACGAATCGTGCGCCAGTCCAAGCCAAGAGCAGCCAGTTTCCTGAGGAGAATGCTGTGGGAAACGGTGTCAAAAGCCTTGCTGAAATCAAGGTAGACCACATCCACAGCCTTTCCCTCATCCACCCAGCGCATCACTTTGTCATAGAAGGAGATCAGGTTCGTCAAGCAGGACCTGCCCTTCATAAACCCATGCTGACTGGGCCTGATCGCCTGCTTGCCCCGCAAGTGCTGCGTGATGACTCTCAAGATAATCTGCTCCATGAGCTTCCCTGGCACTGAGGTCAAACTGACAGGCCTGTAGTTTCCCAGGTCAGTCCTCCGGCCCTTCTTGTAGGACTTCTTTCAGTTCTTCCCTGCTCTCTTTGTTTTCCTTCTTACAAAATTTTTGCAGGAACAAATTTCTGAAGTCCTGGATTCAAAAATGCATTGGATACCCTAGAAATTGCTTCACTGTATCCAGCATGCTCAGGAATAGTTACAATAAATAGCGGTAGAAAATAGTGTAGGTAGTTGAGATTTCAGAAAGAACTGAGCTGTAAGTGATTAACTTTACTGGAAGATAGATTGGATGCCAGTACAGAATTACTGTACTTCTTGATGCAAGCACCTCAAATTGTTTTGTATCCTAAGACTCACAGATTTTCTACCATGAGATGAAAGGGGATATGGAGAAAAGAATAAAAAAGGTGTCACAGGAGAAGAGTGCTATGCCTGTCTTCCACAACACACATTGAGTAAGTTGAGGACAAACAAATCCTGCTCATGACTCACAAGTGCTGTTCTACAGATACTACTGTTCTGAAAAATTATACATTATAAACATAAAAGCTCTGACTCATGTATAGGGAAAGTCACTGTAAAGTGACTATAGTCACTAAGTCACTATAGGGAAAGTCCCTTATAAAGCTGTACTCCAGTGTAAGAAGGGAGCAAGGAGAATGGAAAGGTGAGATGAGGAGGGTGCTGGGGAGTGCAGAAGGAATAAGCCCTAAACAAATGGGTCTGCAGATCCATAATCTACACATCTAGTGTAAATACAACTAGTGCATAGGGTGCCCCACTATCACTGAATTAAGTAGTAAGATCCTATTTCACAAATTGATACAGAATCTCTAGCTATGCAGACAGCGCCTATTTTCTCTTTGCTTTCTTACAACAGAAAGTATACAAAACATTTATGTAAAAAGAACTGAAGCAAGGAGATAATCCCCCCCCCAATTCCTTTCATGTAAAAATTCACCCAACAGTATAGTTGGCTTTCAGTAGCTAAAATTCCTCTTCTAACTCAAAGCACACATTTGTTAAGTTACAGATATGTATTTTCCAGTGTTTTTTTTTTTCCTGTTTTTATATAACACAATACAAATTTTCACCTCCTGTTGGTTTATTGACATTTCATTGCACCACATCCTCTCTCTTTGCTATGTCTAATAGCACATTCAAACCTTTCACTTACTGTAACTTCAAAATGACAGGGGTCAAATCAGCCAGTTAAAAATAATTCTGCATCTCTGAAGAGTTCTAGCATGTCATCACTGCAATAAAACAGCAGAATCTGCTTTCTTACGAGAGAGATCTGTGACATCTGTTAGACAGCCTTTTTTATTTTAACTTACTACCAGTATTTCCACGTTAAGTTCTGTGAGACAGAATATAGAAAAATACAAATTTTCAGATCAGATGATGGAAAAAAGTTTTACATACACTAAAATTCCAGTCTGCATTGCAAGACTTACAATCTCTGCTGGAATAGTTGATAAAAAAAATAGGAAAAAAAGGTCTACATGAACATTAAAGAACTAATTAAGCACACACTTTTAATATTTATTTTAAAATATTTACAGCAAACAGTTCATTTTCCACTTGCAGAGTAACATTTACCAAAAATAATACAGGCAAAGCATGAACATGAAATTGTTGTGATTCGGTGCAGAGATATCTGCAAGCAAAACCAGATGTTAATAATTAAAAAATGTCTGTTGACAAAAAGTATCTTTAATTCACCCCTCTAAATGGTGATTCTGCACTTTACGTGGATAACTTTCATATTATATGGCTCCCTGAATAAGGTAAGACATATCCTTTCTTGTGATATTCTTTTGCTAACCAATATTCTAACTGTTTCAGACATTTTTTGTTGCTTTGCTTTTCACTTGAACAATAATTTTAAATATTACTCAATACTTAAAACTTTATTGAAGGTGACCTGTAACTAGTCATAATTTTGTAATTTAATCATCCAGTGATTTGGCATGTTTCGATTTGAACAATCATTTAAGTATTTTTATCCACCTAAAAATCCTTCCTAGAACTGTTCCCCCCCCCCCTTCAGCAGTTTTAGTACCCTGAATATTTTCGATACAAAATGTACAGTACTTCCCTTTCATTTGAGCTGTTCCTGCCTTTTAACTAGCTGCTAACTAGCCAAGAAACAATGAACTGTATTTGTTACAGCTGACACATTCAGAAGTTAATCGCTGACATAGGTTTGGCAGCTATCCCAGTACAGGAAAAAAGAATGTATGGATTAAAACTACTTTGCATTCTGGTCAGAAACACACACTAGCAACATGACAACGAACTTTGCACTCAAAAAGATCGCTCTTTTAGAAGGCTGCATAAAAGGCTACAGATTAAATAAAAGATCTAGTTTACCAAAATGACAGATTTTAGTGTGCAAAATCAACAGTCAAGGTTAGAAAGAACAATATACGTACTACATGAGACAAATTACAACTTCTAATAAAATGATAGCTGTTCTTGTCAAGCAGCTTAAACATGAAAAAAGACATTTTCATCTAAATAAGAAGGACACTTTTTACTAAGATACCCACATTGTTTGTGAAAAGCATTTAGAAGATGCACAGGCTTACAAGCATTCAGTTTAAGTCTCCCAAAAATACCACACACCTCCCTCACTGGAGGAGACACTAATTAGGGATCATAGAAATTTCTTTAAAAGTACTAAAGATCCAACTGAATAGAGAATTTTAAAATATTCTCAAAAAATATTCAAGAAAGCACGCTCAGGATTCAAAATGCCATTTTATCTGCAAAATGAACCCAGTGTAAGTGTTACTCATGGTTCTGTCAGCCAATGTCCTTGCAACTCTGACCAAGCTGCATTACCTTTCAGTGCTGAGTTACTCTACTGGCATATGCCATCAGTATCCTAATTTAGCATGTTTGTGTTAGCGTAGGCTACACTTTTCTTCATGTGAGTAGTCCCTGTGGGAAGAAAAAAAACACATTCTTCTTTTTAGTGTGTGGGACCCACGAGAAGCGTAATCCATCTTCGACCTCTAACAGACCTCTGCAGGGCCATGTGTCCATGTCTCTCATGCTGTCATCACTGCTGCAGGTAGGGAAGCTTCCCAAAAAACATTCCTTTCAGTATTTAAGCAAGCATACGCTGAAGAAAACCCAAGCACAGGGAAAGTTAAATAGAAGTTGTTACTGACTTCAGAGAGCGATCTACATAAATCCATTTGGAAGGCACATCATGATTTCTGCAAGTCATCTGGGGAAGAAGTATGAATATTCATGTGCATTCAGCAGGAGGTGGTGATTGATTTTATGAATTTATGAAATATGATTGGTTTTAAATATGTCATTTCAACAGCCCTTGGATGTAGGTTTAAAGCTGCTGCTGAAATTTTCAATCTCAACCTCTCCACATTTTCAGTGGTTAAAACAAAGAAATTCTGCTATATCCAAATACATATAGTTAAACACAAATTACATGAGTTACCTGTAAAAGTTAACAAGCACCACAAGTACAGCAGCACACTCTGTACCTGTTCTTTTTGTAATCCCCCTCTTGTTCCCCCATTATTCTTTTCCAGGTCTCTGAGACTTGACTTTAAATAAATTAGGCTGCTGTTTATATAGCTAACCCAATTTGCAGCAATTGATGACTTCTTACTTGTGCAAACAATAGAGAGAACGCACAAGTTTTGGCCCTGTAATTACTCTGTTCGCTGTTTTGTGCTAGGAGATCATGGAGTGTGTGTTCCAAACAGCATTTCAGAGCCCTCCCAATTTCTACTGTGTGGATTAAAGCACTTAGACTGTAACAGCACTCAGTGCCCTGTAAAACACTCATTCAAAATGCCTGCATAAATAACATTATTGCCTGTTTTTATGTCAACAGATGATCAGATTGATTTAGTACTATACGACCCTCAAACACATTGCAAAGACAGCTATGCAAACACTATCCCACTTTTAAATATGAGGGAAAAAGAAGACTCCGGAGGACAAATGTAGGACCATCTTGATTCTAGAAATAGAAACAGAACTCAGGACTACAGATATCTAGTCTGACAATTTTAGTAAATGGAGTTTGTAAGAAAGAGGGGTGGGGTGGGGGAGCTTGGTCAGGTTCTGAGCCTATCAATACTGGCAACATCTTTCTTGCCCAATTTCAAACACTTGCAGCATTAGCAGTCCAACAGTCACAGCAAGCCATGAAGGCCAAAACAGCCAGTTTGGCCATGGAAAAATGACAATTTGGTTGCTTGCTTTCATTCATTAAAGAGATAAATCATTACTGCTATTATTTCGAAACTGCCAAAAATAGGTACTTTCTGATGCAGAGTCAGGATAGAGACTAGAGAATATAGAAAAAAATTTAAATACAGATCTTACATAATCTCTAATTTATTTTTTTTAATGCAGTTTCCCACTATTATCCTAAAATAAGCATTCCAGTTGCTATCTGCAGATTTAAGTAAGTATTTCTGGGGATACTCCTTAGGATCCTCAAGGAATGTCAAGTCATCACACACACCAAACACACTAGCCTCAGATAAAACTTATTTAAGACAGAGCTGCTGGAATCAGTGTGCACACCCCTAAAGAACAACAGTGAAGTCAGTTTACAGTCACTGCAGATTTTCATGCCACTGTTGGCTCTGCATCTTAACATTAAGGAGTGCATTTTAACATTGAGGAGTTAGACTTGATGAGCCTTTTGGTCCCTTCCAACTCGGGATATTTTATGATTAAAGAAAAGCAGGGTGATTCTTAAAGCACTGGACTGAAATCAGGACAGCTGGTTCAGTTCTGGATTTACCATGGACTTGGTCTGACCTTGATCATGTTTCTTTCAGTTCATGTCAATAAAATAGGGAATCTCAACAAAATTAAGGAAAAAAAAAAAAAAAGGCATCCACGGGGTAAAATTGAAATATTTCAATTTCCCAGGCTATGACAGAACTCCAGCAAGATCCACCATATTAAATGAGGATTATTGGCTAAGGTGAAACATTAACTCTTCTTTCTGGTGTCCAAATTAGTCAATCTAGAGTACATACTGCACCACATTAACTGGTGAAATTCCTGAGACACAAATTAAGTAATTCATATTAAGCCACAAAGCTTCACAATAGGAGAACCTGGGTTTCCTGCTTGCTAGTAGTATTCTAACAAGAATGCTCTCAGATTTCATTAAGTAATTATTCTCTATTTAAATGGATAACTAGTCAATTCTATTGACTAAAAATGGGTATTCAACGTATCCAAAATTTGATCTATGAGTTTATTTGAAGAACCAAAAATAGATTGAAGATAAAAAATAATTAAAATAATGACTTTTAAGCTTAACATACCTTTCAAGAATTACTAATGTAATAAAGCTGGGTTTTCCTTTTTCACTAGTAGTTCAGTTCCTCTCAGTTATACCAGTTTGAATCTAGTACTGAACTTTTACTTCATAAATATAACCTGCATGGGTACTCTCACAACAATGCACCACAGTAAGTGCCTCTAATTTAATTGGCTTTCTAGAATTTATGGAATAACATCACATATTAGAAAAGATTGTCCTATAGGGCACTATCTAAAGACTGAAGAGACCTGAATCAAATTGGTTGCTTCTACTTAGGTCATGCGTCCACTGCTGTGGCCCAAACTAGTTGTGCCCATAACACTGTTAGCAGAATGAGTGTAATGCAGAGAGGCCTTAACTCAAGTGTGGAAACAATAGTTTCATTTGTCGTAAGCATGTCATTTATTTACTTGAGTCAGACATTTTCCTCCAGTTCTCCTGCTCCTGAGGAGAGTGGGCACTGTGTTCCATAAGGACTACGCTGCACCATTTAGATTTACTGGTTTAGGT
The DNA here is from genome assembly GCA_011076525.1 of Nettapus auritus. Classification (NCBI taxonomy): domain Eukaryota; kingdom Metazoa; phylum Chordata; class Aves; order Anseriformes; family Anatidae; genus Nettapus; species Nettapus auritus. The sequence goes on along the minus strand of CM021765.1, from coordinate 104,767,160 downwards.
CTTCCTTAGCTTGAGCTTCTGCCTTAATGTTGCTGTGGGCACGCTGACACAAACTTTGGCAGGCAGACACAAGCACTGTGCTGGCCAGATGTAACCTAATGGTGATTTGTGAATCTGTAATTACCACAACACTGTGCTAACGTTAATCAGCCATGACAATAATTTGTTCAAGCTATGTCACAAGAACAGCAGTTCTAGTTTATTTGGAGCTAGTTTGTGCTCAGTTGACTGAGAGCATGAGCAGGGTGAGTTTGCATCTGCCTAGGAAAGGCCATGGAAATATGCCCGATAACTCCCTTCTTCCAGCAGTGGGACTTGAGGCAGCATGAGGCTTCACGCATTTCACGCTGAGGGTTCCTCAACATTATTGATACCTGGTGGTGTACCAGGTCCAAAGACAAGTGTACCAGAAGCAATTTTAGCCTTCATGAATAATACTGAATATACAGTTATACAAATCAAATTGTGTAAAAAACCCTATAAAGACAAAAAGAAAGAAAGAAAATGGTTCAAGTTTTCTGATCTGCAGAAACTATTCAGAATTAAAAAAGATAGTTTCCGTTCTTATTCAGCCTTTACCTACTCTCTCCAAAGAAACAAAGATGCTATTTGTGTCAGTTACAATAACAGACTTCATTGTGTGGAAGTCTGTGCATATGACATTGAATGGACAGACCACATATTTTTAGAAAGACAGATACTTTGAAATATATTATAACAACAACAAAAGTGTTTTACTTGTTGTTTGTGATTACCAGCAGGTCACATACTTCATTTTTCAGTTGAATCAGTACCTTCCCCCTATTTTTTTTTGCCACATTGTTCCACAGACCACATGCCTTAACAAATGCAAAAAGGCTGGAACCAGAACTTTTACCACAAAAATATTTATCTCCATTACATCATACCTCAAAAATGCAGCTTAGATTATGCAGTTACACCATGCAATACAACTGAAAGGAAGCACTGCTAGAAGAGAGAAATCCTGCCAAATGGAAGTAGGGCAGAGCTGGGTGAACTCAATGAATCTTTGAGAAAGTTAACTGTTTCCATGCCCCTTTTTACTTCTTGTAGGACAACAGGACTCCAAAGGCATTTTTAGAATGGAAAGACTAAAAATTAAAAAATATTCTTTACGTAGCCATGAATTAAGCCTTACATAAAAATACTGCACAATTAAAACTTAGACTAACAAAAATGTTTGGTTTGTACAAAAATGTTTATCATGAAAAATAGCTTTTGCTTCACTATGCATTCTTCCTAAAAAAAAAAAAAAAGCTTAGAAAGGCTACTACTCTTTTTTGCTGTTTTAGTAATTCTTTGTCACAGACCTGCGGCTATTTTTAGAACTGAATTTTAGGAAAAAAAAGGTATCCAAATTCTGACATATTGCTTTTTAAAATTAGGTGATAATTCAAGCAAAATAAACTCCAAACATTCATGTCTATCTGCATATGTGGCTACAGTTCAAATGAAAATATAACAACATAGCTATTCTACATTTTTATGAATCTAACAAATAGCTGTGAAAATGCCTGCATTGCCTCTAAGATTGTTTTCCAGTCTTAAGAATAAAATATTTCAGAGCCATTATGTGAAACTTGGTAAGATATATTAAAATACACCTACATTATGAAAACAGAATTTTCTTTTTTATTAATATTTTTGGATACCCACAGCCGCCCCCCCCCCCCCAAGTGAAAACAAAATAATTTAAAAAATGCAAACATCTTTCCTTTGAGAAAACCATGAACCTTCAATAAATATTAAGTGTTTGGTGTTACCTCCTTCCTGCTACCAGAGTTTCCGTCTTTTTTTCCTGATTAGAAAATTGGTGTTTTAATAAAATTTCCAGAAACTTATCTTGAGAATAAGATTCATTACACCATTTTCCTAAGTAAAAATAGAACATCATGACACAAATGGATTGCTTTATAGGTGCACAAATACAGATGTCACTTCTTTAATACCTACAGTTCACATGTAATAGGTTTAGTGTGGTAATGAACAGGACAAAAAGTTTTCTGCAGAGCTAACAGTAATTGACATGGTTATAAATGGAGAGTTTGGAGAGAAACCTTTCTGGACTGAATTTGGTGATCTCAATAGTCTAGAAAACAGTCACAAACACATGTAAGGTGCATTAAAGCAATATTAATATTTACTAACCACAAGTACACTAAAAGATTCTCTTAGAATAGCTTTTACAATAGTATTTATATGAAAATGTATTATACACTTTTACATTCTCAGTTTATTCAGTGGCTACAGGTGGTTTTTCTGATTTAAAATGGTCACAAAAACTTTTGTCAGAACTCAGCTATCCAAGAGCACAAGGACTTTTCTCTTGTAAAGGAGTATTTCTTGGTTTTATTTATTTAAAAATTAGTTCAGAGTATATAAAAGTAATAGGTTTACTACTCATAGGAAAGTATTTCTTTTCATCTACATTTTTATAGGAAGCAGTATCTTCCCCAGCCAAATCTGCTCTTCCATACATAAAATCAAGTGTTGGATCATGTACTTAGGGAGTGAGTTTTTTTTATATATATTTATATAGTTTGTTTTTATATATTAAAAAAGCATATATATATGCTTATATATATAAGCATATATATATATATGATTTTTAATATATATAAATATATATGCTATCAGAACACAGCACCTAAAAGGCTACGTGCATGAATGGTGAATGAAGCTGGTGATTCCCAAGGTCTCAGAACACACAATTTTTTCACTTATGCTTGCATGTAACAGAAATAGTGAATATGTTAGAAATTAATTTTGACGTTCTTAGTAAGCAAGCAAATTGCTGTTCTTTCAGCACTATCATGGACTCAGAAATAAAACCTACCACAACCATCACATTAAATGAGTATCTGTAATTTGAATTCTAAGAATGTTAAAACTTAGAATAAGTCTACAATGGCTTTTGAAGAACTGTACAGCAAAAAATCTATGAGTGTTCTCAAACCCAGCAACACCAATTCCATTTATGCAGGCCTTATAATCCACAGCCATTCACAGCAGTGTAACGCGAAGGTACTGGGGAGGATTATTTCAACTAAATGCTAAAAGCTGTTGAACCCCATGTCTGTAACTGCCATAAGCTGGCACAAATCTATTTAACATCTGATCATTCAGACAGAATGTTTACAGACCTACAGCCATGATCTGAATACTGAACATCCAAAGAGCAGGTCTGACTGGTGTCACAAAGCCACAGACCAAAACAAACAAGTAAATCAAGTGTCCTAGAAACAAACAAAAACAAACCATGATTTTTTATATATTGAATGATAAAGTCCCCAACACAGCTATTAACAGTGGCAGCAAGACCCTAGTGACACACAATGATTAACTGCACAAAGCTCAACATTCTCATACACTCCCAGAGGGAAAACATGAAATCAGCAACTTACAGCAACTTTGGCTTTATTATTAAGAAAACACAGTGCATGAGACAAAAGGGGTTATTTCTATCTATCTTGAATGGAACCTGTCAAGTGAGAACATCACCTCAGTTCTGACTTCTGTGTTGCTGGATTACTGCTACGCTTTGTCAGTGCTACTTTATAAACATGCTCACTACGTAGACATACATAAAGTTAGAGCTTGATTTTCTATTCTGCACTAAATCAGAAATCCCACATACTCGCATGGGAGTTAATACAGCTCCTGAAAGCTCCAATCAGGCCCTGAAAGCTGCAATCAGTACAAGCCCCATAACAGCACTCTGGGAGCCCAAGTCTCCCATTGACTCCAGTGGGAGTTCCATGACTGCAGGGGTTGCATAGTTCTGTCAGCAGAACTCATCTCACATAACATAATTTTCTTAAAATAAGCTGTAAAGGCTAAAGATAAATGTAGCATTTGTATTGCACTACAGACACTGTTTATTGGTACAAGTCTGCATTTAGTTTTCATAAATCTGAAGTTAGAATATTATTCTACAAACACAGAAAGCACTGGAGCACATGAATTATTGCATTATTTATAAAATTCACAAATTATTACTGATGGCAATGCCCATTTAGGTATAATTCATCCTGAATTTCAGATCCCAGATTAGATATACAGAATTGGAATTCAGGAGCAAAAGGCAGAACACAAACCAATAAAAGCAAACCTATTGTGAAATATAGATGCCTGACAAAATCATTTAGGCGATTAGTGTAAACCACAATCTTCCAGTGCTCCACATTTTCATCTCCGTGGTTCTCTATTTTTCCTCATATACAGATAACTAATTTAAGGCCACATTTTTAAAGAACAATTTTCTTTCACTGTCAAAGAGATGTAAGCAATGAAAACGGAGAAAATGTTTTGGACAACCAAGCAACTGAATTTTTGAAGTTTTACCAGAAACAGCTTATTTATTATTATTCATTTATTTTTAAAACTTACACAGAACATCTATTGACACCAGCAGAATTTGCAAGAGGTACCAAAGACAAAACTCTGGTAATTTTTACTGCATTCAGAAATAATATCTGCTACGAACACCTACTAACAGATGAGAAATGCTGGAATAATATTTTCCAGGAAGTACCATTCAGCAATCGGAAAATTATTTTCCCCTATGTCTTAAGAACATTTATATGAAGAATGCCTTTGAAGCAAATCATTTGAAGGGATCTCCTGGGGCATTCTGGAGACCCACTGAATGTAATACTTTCATAAATAAATAAAGAACCATCTAAAGAATAATCATACTTCTTCCTTCTCACTCTTGGAATGCTGCAGAGTCACTGTTTTTTTTGACCAGAAACTGTATTTTGTAATGAAGATGTTTGTAACCTGTTTACGTCCATTTACTCACATATCACGATTGCCTTAAACTACCTCAGCACTGTGCATTCACCCGTGGAGCCACCTTCTTAGTAATCAAGTCTCTCTCAGCATTCATTTCACTATGTTAACTACCCAAAAGCTTTAGCCCCCACCCCATGTGTGAGGCAGATCTTGCATCATCGATTACAGGAAAAATATATATATATATAAAATACCAAGAACACCACTTATAAACAAAGAGGTTGCTTATACCATCAGCCTGATGGAGATCAGCTTAAAATTCAAGTACTTATTTAATAGACATTAACATCAAGTATAACAACCATTACTAAAAGGCTAGGAAAACGCATAAAATATTGAAAAAAAAAGTAGGAAAGAAACAGCAAACAAAATAGAAAGTGTATTTAAACCTTTGGGAAGTCCATGAATATAACCTGTAGCTCTGATCCCCTCACAGAAGAGATGTGGAACTTCTCTGTGGTACACACAACATCACAGAAAAGATAAGAATTATTTCTATTCCTTACTTTACCATATTCCTTATATTACTTGAACCACTGCAACTGAGGAGGCAAACATGACTTTTCAGGCTGCTTTCTGCATTTTTCTCAGTCATTGACACAGTGCACCAAACAGATCAAAGTATCACTAGGTTTAAGAACAAATTCACATAGCGGAGATCTGTTGAGATTATTAAGGAAGATCACATAGTTGTTACATGACATATCCCTGAATGTTGTAGGGTGCGCTGACAGAAGTACCACACCATTCTTTTTCTGTGCTTACTGTTTCTTCATGCATTGTCTTACTGTCTTTAGTCCCTGTCAGACCAGGAGGTCACTGGAGTACATGAACCTTTGTTGAGTCAGCAGGCACAGTAATTTCGGAGTCGTTTAGTAACTTTTTAAAAAAAATGCTGTATTGCATTACTCCTGTTAACTGGTCTTCACTATGTTTAACACACACCCCTTCTTTTCTATCCTCTCCGAGTCCCTGGGTATTTAGCTTATTTTGCTTTGACCAATTAACATAATGACATAGTATTGAGATAACACTGCAGTTCTGATTACATCTTTCCTGTTGGAATAAAGAAAACTCATTGTATGTGATCAGTACAGGAAACTGTTCATAATAAGATACAGAATTACCTCTCCCTACCTGTTCACATCCACCTGCAACACTTACAACGATCTCCATGCACTGCATTAAGCCTCTTTTTAAATCTATTATTTTAATTATAGACCTGACTTCAAACAAGCCAAGTTCAACTGTGGTACAATGGTCTGTGAAGTTAATGGGTTTAGCTATTGCTTGCAGCTCTACTGGATACTGTGCACCACGTGGTAGTAGCAAGATAATTGATAGCAATGGTTTTGTTTTCAAAGTGAATTAAGATTATGTTCTGAATGGCACCGCTTGGGCAAAGCGATGAGGATAGCAACTCCTTGTATGAGTTACACAAATTCCAGGTATGAATTTCAGCTTATAGCCAATCAAACAATTTGTATTGTTACTTAAGCTACAATTGCAACATAAATACTCCGCTGAATATTAGCTAACTGGAGAAGTCATTTTGAGAAGAGAATTTCCATTCATGACCTAATATATATTATTTGTATGCTACAGGTATATTACATTTTACTTTGAATATTTCTGATATGTGTAGTTACTCAACCACCTTTGTCTGCTGTGTAGCAATTCTACTGAAATATTTAGAACACTAAAAAAAAGTGTACCCTTCAGAAGGCACAAAACAGACTTAGATAGGAAGAAAAATATAGACTGAGCAAATAGAGCCACTTCTCCCTCTCCCCCACATTCTTTCTGGAAAAATCACTACATCTTAAGTAAAAGTGATGATGTTTTATGCTTTTTATGGAAAGCTTGTTCTTGAAGAACTTGGATGAGAGGAAATTTATTACAGTCACGATAGGTAGGAACAAAGAAGCTGACTAAATCCCCATAATATTTAATGGAGCTTTGCAAGTTTATCTGGACATTTTCCATCCACGAATTGGCCATTTCAGATCACATCATACTTACATCGTGGTAAACAGCCGTGGTTAACAGCTGTCCAGGCTTACTGAAATTATTTGTTCAAACGTGTTTTTAAAAGACTCAATCGTCCTGCTTGCAATGCTTCTACATTAAAAAACAGGTGAAATCAAACACCTGCTTATTTCTCTTCCAAAAAGAACAAAGAACACGTAAAACATTTTACAAGTTTCTCTTTTAAATGATAGTAGAGCTATTATATAGGTAGAATCCATGTAATGAATTTTTAGTTGATACACTGTTGTCTAACTCCCTCCCCAATTAACTTACATGAGACAGTAAAATAATTGCTTTTAAAGAACTGACCCACTTTGGTTCTCATGCAAACAAAAACTTCAGGCAGTGAAAATTATCCTCTAATGAGGATCAGTAGAGTTTGGCAACAATGTCCATAGTCATCTTCATATTTAATAAGTGCCCTATAAATATCTCATTCCATAGTAGATCTTACTTGTTGAATGATCTGAGTTGTAGCCACTACTACTGTGGCATGCCATTAACGATACAAGTTTTTATGCATAGAGAAATTGTTAGGAAAATGGAAATTTCATAAATAATAATGGCACCATAAAAGGAAAGTGTCATCACACATCATGATTTTTCCTAAGTGAAAGCTGGTCACCTCCTACCACTCCAAGAGATGCCTTCACACACTTCATAGCCTAATCAAAAACCCACTGCAGCCAACTGACTCCTGCTCAGCACAGCAGCCTCTGCATTAGCGCAACCAGCAGCGCTTCTGTGTAGTTAGTCAAGTGCAGGTCATTTAAACCAGACATGGGGTTCTTGTTAGACAAGGTCTTCTAAAAAGTAGGCTTGTGTATGCATACATGCATTCTTTGTTTTTTTTTTTTTTTTTTTATACATCATCTTTAAGTAGGCTTTAAAATGTGTTCCTGTTCTAGTGCAAGAAGATGTTAGTATCATGAGCTGTCACCACAAATAGCTATAGCTAGGAAAGTGACGGTTCGTTTTTTTGTTTGTTTGTTTTCCGTTCCTCTAACTTATTCATTCAAGAAATTAAAAGTTTGATTCTGATCTCAGCTACAGTACAACAAATGCCTGCTCTGATTAATGAAACCAGTCAAATGATATTAAATACTATAAAAATCTAACCCTATAATAAATAAAAGAAGCTTAGTACCTTTGTTTCTAAAGACATCATTCAAGCTGTTAAAGCATGGGAATTCAAGCATGGGCAGCCTGCAGAACCTTGCTAAATTCACTCTTCATTGTCTTGACATCCTCTAAAAATATCTAAATAAATATATCGACAGTATTAAGTGAAACTGAGCTAAAACACAGTGAAAAGATTTTGTGAAAGACTGCAGAATTATGTTGCTGAAGCTGGACATCCTCAGATTGAGGTAACAGCAAGAAGTACTTTGAATGCTCTACTTATCAAGGAAAATGATTCTGAGCTTTAAAAGAGATAGATACCAAAAACTGAGGGATTTCAGTCAATTATCTACCCTAGAAAGCACTAAATATACCAAGGAGGAAAAAAAATGGCAGGGAACAGGACATAATTATTAGGTCAGAATAAGGTCACAATTAATTGATCGTGTTAAAACAAAGAGTGATAACACAATGTGCTACATACCAATATGCCTACATCTAGCATACTGCACCTAAATGGGCCTTCAAATTTGAAGCTATCAGATAGGTTATCCATAAGCTCTCTCCCAATTCTCTTCTATTTCCAAATTTCAAGAGCCATCAAAAATCAATTTCAAATGGTCTGTGACATGTAAAATCTTGTGATATGCTCCAAGCATACTGCCCTTACTTTATGAAATTATGGTGTGCTCTTAAAGGGAGAAAGAGCAAAACATCTGGCATGTTACTTCATATAAACTATTTGAAATACGAATAAAAATATAAATTCGTGTTGTCTATCTAGAGAAGTCAGTCCTAGTCTTTCAGTAATGGATCTTCAACTCATAGCCACAAATGATTACATAGAACATGTGTTTCCAAAATGTCATATTAACTTGATTATGCTGGAATCAGATGCCACATGCTGAATGTAACTGAGGGATTACTGGAATAAATTGGAAGAAAATCAGTAGTCAAACATGAATCAATGTGGGAAAAGTGCCTCAAATAAAAAGGTCAATGAAAGGGCAAATAAATAAATACAGTATTTGTTCTCAATTTTATTTTTGAAGTCTGTAAAAGGCAAATAACACATAAGTTGGTCATAACACCACAGTAACATTCCCACAGATTAATTACCTAAATAAATATATGAACCACTTTGCAGGAGAAAGACAGTCAAAATGATACTTCTCAACCTCTTACAAAAAACTTCAAAGCTTTAGCTCTACAGCTTTATATTTCATACATTTCATGATTTAAACCCATTGCAAACAATAAAAATTTATAAATAAAGCATTTTATATAGAATTACATGGAACAAAACTCCAGTTATTTCTTAACAATCCATTCTTGAGACAATCTGCTGAACATCCCAGTTTATTTTCAGGCAGGTATTTTGATTTTTGTTGTCTCTTGAAAAGGAGTTACGTAGCATAGGCTAGAACAGCAAACCAAACATTCCTTTAATGCCTTTTTTTTTTTTTTAAAGAGTGAAAAGGAGCGAAGGCAGACTGATTTATTTTCACCTTATTGCAGTTGTATAAGTCAACTGGTAGCAGAAAATAATAGCTACCTGAAGTCATAAACATTTCAGATTTCAGTTCACAATTAGAGTAAAATATTAGTTGCACTTCATCCATTGGACAAACTGTGATTGACTTCAAAAATTCCAAATTTAGTGTATACTCTACACAAAAAGCAGAAAGAAGCAAGACTGTAGGAAATAACTACACTGCGGCAAATAAGATGCACCTGCTAGCAACTGTTTTAGGGAACATTCCTTATTAAGGAACAGTCCCTTATAAGCACTTGTACAGAGAAACTCTGCATCAAAACCAAAATGAACTTGCTATCAAAGCAGCAAAGAGAAGAAACTTCACGCACAGTGACTGAATAAGTACTCACTCATACAAATCTTCTGCATGAATACAGAGTGGATTAAATCCTGCAAGCAAAACATTTTTTATTGCAGCTTAACAGAAATTTGCTAACCCAAAGAACTGTGTATTATGCAGAGTGATAGAAGAAATAGGATTTAGTGATCTGGGAAGGTGCCCATTTCATTCACTCTAAGACAGTGTCCCCAGTTAAAAACCAATGAAGTCTACTCTTCTGAGTGTTGTATGACTACACATGCTAAAAGGCAGAGTTACAGAGAGGAGCTTTTTCTTTATCGCTTATTTATTTGTTAACCAAACCTAATTAATTTGGGGTCTTTCAGTTTGGGTAGTTTTGAAAGGTAAAGGAAACATCCTTTTGTTTTAGCACAACAACATGGCCAGTTAAATCCCTCCCTTGTGATGAAACAAGGAGAGGAAATATTTGGCCTTGGTAGACAATTATGACATTCGTAAGCTCTTAAGTGAGCTGGGGGGGGGGGAGGGGGTTGCTGTCAGCTACTTGCTTTCAAAATGCTCTGATTTTCGAATGGCACAAAGCATCACAGTTTCCTTGCCCCGGTCTTACACAACAGCATTTTGCAATGAAAAAGCTTCAGTCATTCTTCATGAAATCTGCTGCAGCTATATGCTTAGAAATGCAAATCTTCATCCTTTCAGTATTTCTGAAGCAAATGATCCAAATCCCATTACTGGGTTTTTCCTCAACTGTCTGCACTATCTCTACTTTAATATTGAATAAAATCATAATTATAATATATCAACAGGGTAAGTCCCCAGAGTTTCTGGAATAGCCTCCCAGATTACTTGCATCATTTCAAGAGATCTTAAGATTACTAAGAGGAGGTGTCAAAAAAAAATATGCAAAATAAGCCCCTCACCAAGTCAATGCTTATCCTCAAATTAAAAACCTGTAGAGTCTTCCTCTCCCCTAGCAACCTAAATGGCAATATTTTCCATATGCAGATGTTTCTCCCACTCTCATTTGCTATCCCCTGTTGTGGATTGAGGTTATTTTCCACAACTTGTGGTCCTGCTATTTTCACAACCACTCCAAAAATCTTACTCTTCCCATCTTAAAACAAATCACTTTTTTTTTTTATAAAAAAGACTTTATTGAGTTCACACTAATAACTTACTGCCAATATCAAATTTATTGAGCTTTCATCCTCCTCTTTCCATCTCCCTCCAAATCTACCCAGCTATCGTTTTTAAAACTCAGCCTAATGGCATGGAGGATTTCATTCCATTATTCACCCCCTGACGTTTGCGATAGCGAGATAGCGAAACTATGTAATCTTTCTACGCTGCAGTAACCACACTCCACAAAGTAGCTTTCTGCCGCTTCTCCGCGAGAGGAACGACGGACCGTGCCTCCACAACCATTACGCCCAGGTGGATCAATGGCAAGCCCGATGGATGCTTTTCCCTTCTCCTCCTCCTTCGCCACCCCAGCGATGCTGGAAAGCCTCCGCACCGCTTCTGAATAGCTAATCGGGAGACCTCCAGAGCTCGTCCCGAGGTGGCAAACCAGAGAAGTCTCTCCGCGAATTGCTAGCATCTGGTGGTTCCTCGCTACTTCTCGCCCAGACAAAATGTCTGCGCGGCAGGAGGTCTGGAGACGAGCTCCTGGAAGGCGGGGGCGCGGGGAGCCGCAGTCCCCACACCTCACGGCTCGGCGCCCCCCGCCCCTCACCCGGCGCGGCGGAGCCCGCAGCCGCCCCCTGCAAGGCGCCGGCAGGTACCGGGCCGGGCCGCCGGCCCCCGCACCACCGCCCCCCGCCCAGCCCGGCTGGGTCCAGCCCGGCCCAGCGCCCCCGGCCCGCCGCGGGGCGAGGCCCCG
>CM021765.1:104742784-104755066 GCA_011076525.1 Nettapus auritus | reverse complement strand
CAGCTAAGTGCACCGAGCACCTTCCAGCTTTTCTTTCTCCCTTTCCTCACGAACGCCTCCCCTCCCCGAAGGCTGTCATAAAAGGGGAAGGGGGCGAATTAGGCAAGTTTGAGGTCCCTTATAATCCGGGTCCAGCGGGACGCAACGCTTGGCTTTTTCTCCGTTTCTTTCTCAGTTACACGCTAACGCTAACCTGAGTGACGGAGCGAGGACACGGCATAGGCACGAATAATTCGGAAAAGAAAAAAAATAAATAATAATAATAATAAAAATAATAAAAAAGCAGCAGCAGCCCCGCTCCTACCTTGCCCGCTACTGAGGAGCAATCCGAGCAGGTAGAGAGGCAGGAGGCTCATGTTCAGGAGCTCACGCCGGCGGACGGTTCCAAGTTAGAGGTGCTCAGCCCAGGCCAGGCCAGGCCAGCCCCGCCGCCGCTCGCTCGCTCGCTCCCTCCCGCCCGCCCAGCCCTCCCGGCCGGCCGTGCCGCTCAGACCCGCTTCGCACCGCGCAGCTCGCCAAGTGGCTAGGGGGGCCGCGCCGCGCCGCCCTATATCGGGGAGCCGGCGGCAGCCGCGCAGGGGGCGGGCACACGGCGGCCCGCGCGGATCCCTCCGCCGCACACGCACGGGTGGAAGGCTGAGCAGACTCAGCGCGATTCTTCCGCCGAGGGCTCGGAGCTTCCCTATCTCCCCTCCTTTCCTCCCGCCCCAGGGGGATGAGGCGAGTCCCCCGCAGCGTGCCCGCGGAGGTTGCTCCCGCGCCCGAGGGGAGGCAGCCTGAAGGGAGAGGCGATGGCTCGGCTGCGGAGCCCAGCGGGAAGCCCCGAGTCACCTGGGATGGGAGAGCCGAGCGCGAGTGTGGCGCACCGAGGGGCTGGCGCGGCTTCGGTTCCCCGCCACGTCCCTGCTGGGTCCCCCCAACGGCCGCCCGCCAACAGCTGCCCCCCACCCTCCGTTAGGGGGCGGCGGGCGCGAGGCGGCCGTGTGAGGGAGCGTCCGGGCGGGGGGCACGACATGGCCGCGGCTCCTGTCCCTGCCCCTGCCTCTGCCCCTGCGGCGTGTGCCTCTGACGGCTCGCGGCCTCGCACCTCTGCGTCTAGCTGTCCGGGAATTCACCTGCGTTGACTTCTGTTAGTAGCACGGAGGGGGGAAAAAAATAAAATACCTCTGCTTTGTGCGGCTGTGTGCGAAATAAAACAACAACAAAAAAAAATAAATCGCGTGCCTTCTCGGTGCTTCAGTGCTGTCTCACCTCTAATCTTACTGTGTAAAAACGAAAAGAAAACCCTGCTCATAAGAGGTGAGGTGAATTGTCATCCAGCTTGACTTTGATGAGTTTTTTTTGTTTGTTTGTTTGTTTTGTTGTTGTTTTTTTTTCTTGCATTAATTAAGCTATGGTCTCCAGAGCAGCTTCTACAAATTTGCCACCTTACCACCTGTATGATAGAGGCAGGGAGATAGAAGTGGATTTATATTAATGTAGAACAGTGAAAGTAGTTAATAAAAGACTATTCTACATTAACACACCCCTAATAAATCTTTTTTTTTTTTTTTTTTTTTTTTTTTTTTTTTTCCAGCAGGATTTTGGTTTTAGGGAGGGGGAGGAAGACAAGAAATACCTCTGCATAAAACTTTTACAAATGCCATTGTCAGTATCTTCAGCTTGACTCTTGTTGCACAGAACTCTTACAAAATTATGAAATATGAGAGGAAGAAATTGTATAGCTAGCAGATCTTGCTGGGATCAACAAGATACATAATTAAAACCCAAAGTCTTTCCTCAGAAGAGGTTGTTTCAGTATACTTAAGGACAAGTACAGCAGGTGCTGGTTGAGGGGACAGAGAGTTTTGTACCATTTTATGGTGAACCTACACCACACAGATCAGAATGTTATTGTTCAATGATGTACCAAGTGACTCTGCTCTTGAAAGTGAAGATTTTTTAAGGTATTATAAAACAAACAGATTTGTTTTCATATATCCTTAAGTATGTATGGAACTGTAATTCTCCATATTGTTTTGAAAATCCAAACCATGGCAGCTTCATCAAACACTTTCAAGCAACAAAAGGATTTATATTTAGGAGCAATTCTGGTGGATGTCAGGAGAGACACCTACTTGCAGAAACTTCTGGCTAAGGGCTTTATTCTGGTCCAGAAAAGCACAACAAAAGAAGGTATTTTGGTGAAAGAGTTTTCCCTTCAGGTAAGGAGGTTCTGTCAGCCACAGTGTCCAACTACAGAAATAAACATCGTCAGTAAAGTAATACAGAAGGATTAAAATAAATATTAGGTAAAACCCATGAAAGAAATATAAATCTTACTGAGCAGAAAGCAAGAAACCCTCTCTAAGAAGTGAATAAGAAGTCATGGTCAAATTTATCCTTGTTTTTAATGTATTTGGAGCACTACCATCCAGGCCGATGTGCAAGAAATACAGTATTAATAAATAAAACCAAGTAACTTGTACTCATATTTTATCAGCTAGTATATTCTGCTTTATTAAGGGCCAGCAGCAATGCAGAAGCACCTTGATCTCCACACATACACAGATGTGAAAACTGAAATCAAAGTACAGTAGACACTCCACAGACAATACAGAAGAAAGCAGGAAGTCCATTGCCCCATGAGAACTACACATAATAGAAGGAATAATATTATACCAAGTTTGCTTACTTTAAACCATAAATCTTCATCAGATTCTCATCAGATTTCACCAGTGTCCTATGTGAGTGGCCAGTTCTTGCTGCTTTGACATGGGATGAGGATACATGCTTCTAAACAAGATTCCTTGTTCTGAGGAGTCTGCTTAACTGCTTGTCCACAGCCCTGCATGTGGACTGTCCAGGCAATATTACTACAGGATTCGGATAAATCTGTCTTTGGCACAGTTTCTCAGGGAATTGGGAAACATCCTCTGTATCCCTCTGAAGCACCTGAGTTAACCACAACAGAACGTGAACAATAGATATAAATCTTAACGATGGTCATGTTCCTCTAGTACAACTAGCTGCAAGAGAGGAGGTTGCACTGAAGGAAGAGGCAGCAGCTGGTTGGTCATCAGTAGACATGTAGCTCCAAGTGCTCTCACACATAAAAACTTTTACCTAGTGGATACATTGCAGGGATCCCGTGACAGACTATGGAGGGAAGGAAAGGAGATTAGGCAACACTGAAGTATGCAGTGTTTCATTGTTTCTGCTGTTTATGGAACAACTCCTTTGTTACGGAAGAAAGGTCTGAAAAAAGTGTATCTTGCTGAACCAGAGCAGCATATCACAGCAAGGTCACAGAAAAGGAGATAAGAAAGATGCAGAAGTGCCCAGCTTTTCTGCCACCAATATGTATATGGCTCTATAATGCATTTGTGGCAACAGATTAAATTAACCAAAAGATGAGCATTTCAAAGTGCTGTAAAACACTAACCTATGTCAATGACAATATGCCTGTAATGCCTGCCATTCTTTGACTAATGACACTTTTGTTTAAAAAGAATGCTGTTTACTGGAGGGACAAGGAGTTCCATGGATGTGCTTAGACAAAGGAATTTCTAGATAAAATCACATGCATAACAAACATTGAATCATAGAATCATTTAGGATGGAAAAGACTCTGAAGATCAAACAAAATGGCAGAAAACAAGCACATTTTCATGCTATGTAAGTTAAAGAAACAAGATCAGAAATGAGCAGCAGTGAGCAATATCCCATATGAACTGCCAAGAGATGCAAAATCAAGGGGTGCAGTAACCATTCTACCCAGGTAGTTATTTCAAATATGGGGAAATTAAATTTGGTAGGTTCTGAAAGCAATCACAATTCAGGTCCAGTGACTGAAAAGACTTGCTGGAAGAATCTCAGGGGAAAGAAAGGGAAAATATTGCACACATGCTTGATTAACACCTCAGATCTTTTGGGATACCGTACTCAGAATTGAAGGGATATCCCTAAATTCCATGTCTTTTATCTGACACACAACAGCCTCCAGCTTTCACAGCAATGCAGCTTTTCTACTAAAAAGTTTTATTACCTGTGAAATTAGCAAAAAGACAGGAAGATACCAATAATGTATTTTCTCCCAATGTTAGTTTAGCTCAGTGGGGTTGCTTATGACAGTAGCCTGTCAGCTGGTATGAATAAAAATGGCAGAATCAGGCTCTGGCATCAGAATCATATTAAGTGTCATCACCACACTTAGGTCAGTTTACAAGAGCTGGGGATCCATAAACTAGCTGTTACTGAACTTGTTTATAAAGAGCCATCCCCACAGTGTTTTTGCAATCTAAACAGGAATAGCAAGGATTGCTTTATTTTTAAATTGATTGATGATTACATGTTCAATGCAAATGTAATCAAATAGAGAAACTCAAATCTTAGTGATGATTTCATAATGGATATTTATACTGAAATACATGTTTCCCAGTGGACACCCAAGCTGCCAAGAGATCCAGCTGGATTTGCTTACTTGTCTTACATAAACTGAAATGTTAAGGAAGTACCTTAAAATTAGTTGAGCATTTTAGGGATCTTATGTAAATCATAGAATCATAGAATTATTAAGTTTGGAAATGACCTTCCAAGATGATCAGGTCCGACCATCACCCTACTACCAATGTCACCACAGTTACAAAGAAAACAGAAGAGATCATATGGCTAGAACAAAGTGGTAAAGAGTTCTATGGAAATCAGCCTGCTCTGGAGCAGTCATCAAATGTTTTGAGGACAGAAAAGGAGAGAGAAAATGAAAAGAGAATTAAAACAAACAAACAAACAAACAACAACAACAACAACAACAAAACACTCAGAAAAACACTCAGAAACCTAGTATCTTGTGCTTTCCAGAAAACGCCTTCTGCAGTTAGGGTAATTTTCAGAGGTGCTCATGAACCAAACTGCTGATCATCTCCAAAGTGAGTAATTATCGCAAATAGAATGCTTTCCTATGAACACTGAAAACACAATTAAAGTGACACTAGGATAAATTATACAACAGTGAAAACAGTGAATAACAGCATTATTGTTGTGAGGAAATGATGCACAATAAACAGAAGACAGTTTCATAAATGTTTGCACCACTATTAAATTTCAGGTTCTTAACATCTTATAAAGACTTTTATAAAGATCTAAAATTACTACCATTTTGGATTAAAATTTTACAAGAAAGAGTCAAAAAATTGTTTCCATTCTCTTCCAAGTGGCTTTAAATAAGGAATTCTCCTTCCCATTAGAGAAACTTAAAATGATCTTGAGATTATTCAGATACTAAGAACAGACTCATGGATTTTGTGTAAGGAGGATAATTTCCTGTATCGCTACTAGAAGTGAATAATGACAAGGGCATGTGCAAAATTATTTTTTCCAGGTAAAGTTGACTGCTTAATTCTTAAAGACAGCAAGGTTGCTTGAGTACAGTGTGCTAATTTGATTACAATATAAAACATTGTGCTGACAAAAGAAATCAATAAACTGAATTTATATATCTGAAGGAAATATTGTAGCCTTTTGCATCTAGTGCAGCAAAAGTAGCACTTGGGAGATGAGACAAAGCAACTCATCTGAATTCTAAGGACAAAAACTTCATATCTTCCAGGTTACTGCATTTCTAGTTGTGTGACTGTATTCCTCATTTCCGATCAGTCACTCAAATAACCAGGAACTCTCAACAGCTATTATCCAGTCACTGTCAGGTTCAGACACTTGGGTAGTATTATGGAGACATTGATTATTTCACCTGAGATCGAAACTGCCAATGCTTGGGTGCTCCACCTGGCTCAATTATAACCGCCTACATTTTCAGCTACATGGCAGTTGCATGCTTTACCTCTTTTAACGGCTATTTATTATGTACAACCACCCTGCCCCCATTTTTTTTTTATGCTTGCACCATTCTTTTATGTTAGGTTGTTGTGTTTGTTTTGTACAATTTTCAGGGCAAAGTTTGCTTTCTTGGTTTTGTTTTTAATAACTGGGAATGTTGTGGATGTGATTAAACTATGTTTCCTTAGCTCATTGGAACTGCCTCCGTCTTAACTGACAGTAAAACACCTGCTTTTGATAGAATGGGTTACAGAAGTCCCACCAGCCACTTGTTACCATCTCTTAGGTGAACAGAATTACCAGATTATGCAAGAACTAATGTCTGGTGTACTGCAGTATCAGTTAAGTTAAATGAAAGGATCTTCAGGAATATTTTATTACTGCAGCACTGAAGATGAGACAACAAGTTTTGCTGATCTTAGCCAAGATGTACAGAAGATATTTCAGCATGTGAAATAGCAAAGAATTGTTGCTATGTGGTAAGAGTTGAAGGGAATTTTTATTTATTTATTTATTTATTTATTTATTGAAAAAAAATTTGTGTGTGCAAAACACAGATCTGTCTCAGCTGCTGTACTGTAACTGTGAAACTTCTTTCCAGAAATGCTTAGAATAATCACAAATTTCAGAGACATTTGGAACAAAATGTAAATCACACTTATTCAGCCATCCATACTTTCATTAACAGCAAAGACCAAAATATATATAAAAACCTAGACCAAAGAAGTAAAAGCTACCTACAGAATGTGAAATTAAAGAGGAAGTGGAAATTAGAAAGCTTATGAATACCTTTGGGTTACACTTCTATATTCTGATGATATGCCACACATAAAATGCTGCCCAGATTAAATATATTTGTGGCAATGTGACTATCCTGGATTCATCTCATTGCCCCCATTATCACTGGAATTGTGTATTTACTGACTTAATCTCATGCAAGTGGGAAAGGAGGTATGGTGGCTGGATGCCAACAGCCAGTGAAACTTTTGTGGCAGTCTTAGAAACACAGAAATAGGACCTGGGGGAAGGAACAAACCATATCAAGTATATTAATATCTCCAAGTGCTAAAAGAACTGGGTCCACAAATTCAGTCATCAATACGGAGGAAAGATCATTCTGAAAGAGTTCAGTTGTGAATTCAGGAAGAGATTATCAAATAAAAAATGAGCCAAAAGAGCCAAAAGAATGTGGATTTTAACTCCAGACTGCTATAAAGTCCTGTGCTCTAAAAGGCATAGTTAATAACAACTTATCTTTTAATTTAGTTTCAGACCTACAACATCAGAAGTTCTTATTCTTGAGGAAACATCTGCTTCTTGGCTGAAATATTCTGAGCTCCTGATGTGGTCTAGCATTTTGATACAGCAAACAGTTTCAAAGGTCAGCTGTGTTGGTTACACAACATTTCCTTTAATTAGTTTTAAATTTGATAAGATGAGTCTTGAAAGATAAGAGTTCTCAGTTTGGTTTCTCTAAATACTGCATTGTAACAATAAACATCCTGCTGTCTCTTTTCTAAATAGGGTGATCCCAATTTATTTGGCATGTCACCTGCTTTTCTTCCTGTCTATGTTTTTCATTATCATTCAATGTCTACTAGACTTTCCTCTTAGAGAGGAAAGGAATTAAGGACAGTACTACAGATGAGAATGAACTCCTGATTTATAGTGAATCTATAGTGAATCATTTTTACATTCCCAGATAATTTTTTTTTTTTTGACAGCAGGTACTTCAGTCACCTTTCAACTTATTACAAAGATAGATTGCAATACTGCACACTTCTGTTATCTTTCACGTTATTTAAACCATACAAAAAAAAAAAAAAAAAAAAAAAATCTTTGGGAAAAAAAAATAAAATTGATTTCCAAGATCCTTGAGTAGAATTCACACATCCCTTTTCATTGCTTTCTTGTTCAGATTTTCAATTTAAATAATAAATGCTTTCTAATAAATAACTACACAAGTTGGCAAAAATCAAGGTGTTACAAAATTTGTCTTAAAAGGGGGGGGGGGGGGGGAGGAAAAATTTTATATTGTTAATGAAATCTATATAATCTATATTATCCAAAGTAATTTAACACATGAACTAGAATCTAGATTTGGAGATACATAATTTTCCAGAGCTTTTTTAAGCTGTTCAGGAAAATTTATTTTTCCTACATTAACAGAGTGTGGTACGTCAAGAACAATAATTATGAAGCAGCACAGCTTGTAGGGCACTCAAAAGTTCTCTGGACACACACACTCAATTGGAAAGATATTGAACTTGAAACAGGGAAGCAAGAAAACCTCCAATGTCCTAAATGTCCTACAGATATATTCTTTAGAATCATGCTGAAAAAAAAAAAAAGCCTAAAATAATAACATACTTGTTTTTACAATGTGTTTGCTTGTGTCTTTTTATGATTTATTTCTTTTGCATTGTTGTAAAGTTATGAAAAACCAACAAAGTGCAAAATAAATTTTGAAAGAGATTTTTTCCACCAATTTTAATGGAGCTAAAATTTGACTTTTGAGATTACATGAATAATTATTCTAATATGCTGGTTTGTGGTTTCAGGATTATATTTGGGAATTTTATTGTACATGGAAACCTTTTCCACAGGTCTATCAAGCTGAAAATTTGAGCTAGGGAATCCAGCCAGGGAATTAATTTTAAAATGTACAAAAGCCTAAATTTTCCTAACTAAATATTTTATGTGAGCAGACCTCAACCTTCATGGAGCCTGATTGGCTCTGTGAAAGCACAAAGATCTCTTTCTGCTGAAATACTTGTAAAATGAGGTCCTCAAATAAGATCTAGTTTCCAGGTGTTTTCGGTTTTCAGGTACACATGATGCCTCTGCATATATTCAGGCTCTTTAAACTTAGACTATTCAACAGTGATAGTTTATTTATGCCAATAAGCAGCTGGAAGCACAGTAAATAAGATCCATACACAGAATTAAGCTCAGGTCATCCTTCTGGCAATTTCTGCAGTAATTTACATACAGCATTTAACATTATTTTAAAAATTGTTTACAACTTCTGTTTGTAGAAACTTCTGAGCTCTAGATACATTATTTGAAAATAAAAATAACATTTTAAGGTCTCACAGTTGCCACCAATAATGCACAATGCTGCAGAATATTTACATTACTGCAGAGAAGCATGATTGTCAGAGGGAAAACAAATAAATCCTTTTTTTTCTTTCTTTTCTTTTCTTTTCTTTTCTTTTTTCTTTTCTTTTCTTTTTTTTTTTTTTTTTTTTTTTGCAACTACTGTGCCAATAACACTGATGAAATCATCAGTTATGTTTTTGACAAGCAAGAGAAATCAGTGTACTGTGTATATTGCTGTGCTGACTTGTACTTCATAGGAGTAAGAACGGGCGGAGGGTTGAGAAGAATCAATATTTGTCAGAAGAAGAAGGAGAGTTAGAAAGGGAGAAATATTATGTAAGGCATTATTTTTTAAATATTTTTCTTGAGGGTTTTCTGTTTTGCTTGTTTTTTTTTGTTTTGTTTTTGTTTTTGTTTTTTTTTGTTGTTGTTGTTTTGTTTTGTTTTGTTTTGTTTTTTAATTTAGCAACTCAGCAGAACATAACCAAAGCCTATATCAAGAATTAAGAACTGTTTTAGGACTGGGTTGTTGTGCACTTCCAGAAATACTGGGGAGCGAGACCCATGGAAGGGGTATGGAAATAAAGAGATTTGCCTCCATGGCATTGTCTGCTTTGGTCCAAGGGTACTGCCTGAAGTAAAAGTCATTTTTTTGACTTGGGAATATCCATGTTTGTTTGGAAAGAGCATACAGGATCCTACACTGTTTTCATCAAAGTTTAAACTTACAGCAGAGGCAAAGAAGGCAACTAGGCTCAGAAGGCTTTGAGAGTCCTGATGGACACCAAGCTGACCAGGAACCAGCAATATGCCCTCATGGCCAACAACTTCCTGGGCTGCATTATGCCGAGTTGCCTCTGGTACGTGACGGAAGGCCAAGAGGTATTGGAATGAAAGGGATTCAAGGGGATTTTATCAGGGTATGAAAATGGAGGAGAGAAAAGAGAATGACTGAGAGATCTCCTCAGTGATGCCCAGTGATAGGGCAAGGGGAATGAACTGAAATAAAGGGAATTCCATTTAAAATTCTGAAAAATCTCTTTACTGTGAGGAAGATCTAATAACAGAGAGAAACTGTTGAATTTCCATCCTTGGAGCTATTCAAAACTGACTGGACTGTCTTGGGCAATCTACTCTGGGTGACCCTGCTTGTTCAGGGGTATTGGACCAGATGATCTCAGGAGGTCCCTTCCTGCCTCAAAGATTCTGTGATTCTGTGACCCTATCATATGAATCCCAAGCTATGAGAAAGAAAGCTTTAAGTCTTTCTGCAGTAGTTTTCTTTCCCTTAGCATCTTGGTTGCCTTGGGAACCTTTTCTCCTATTGACTGACTTCCTTGAAGCCACAGGTAGCAGCCATAGAGGGTTAAGAGGTGTTCATGGTTTTTCATTTGAATTAATTGCCAACTAAATCTCCACTTGAAAACATTTAAGCACAGGAAACATTAAAGTATTTATTACTTCTTTTTTTTTTTTTTTTTTTTTTTTCTTTTTTTTTTTCTTTTTCTTTTTCTGCTTAATAGCATCCTTGTTGTGAAACTCCAAGCAATTGTATATATAAAGATCAGTATGAAATCTTGAGTTGCCTCTTATATGCATGATGAATTAAAAAAATAATAGTAATTATTAATAAGCTCCAGGAAAACTGGCACTCATTAAAACCAAACAAATGGAAAACAAACAAACAAACAAAAAACTAGAGAACTAGTAAAGAAGAGGGAATGACTCTGATGACTATGATTCAAGCCAGTCATATTATGTACTGGGGATGTCACATTAAAAAGTTACAAAGTTACCCTTATCAGTTCAGGCTGTCTGTAGCTCCAGTAGTAAAATAATCTGGAGAAACTCTTACAGAGAAATATGAGATATTGGAACCAATATTCTGTACTCTTTGTTTGCTCTCATGAGATTGCTCTAACCAAACTAATATCTACTTGATGGGCTTGGGCAGTCAGCCTTATCTCATATTTGCCAATGCACAATCAAACTCTTTCAGGGTGATTCTTAAGTAAAGGCCAATAGATTTAGCTGGTTTTGAACCTGATGTCCACATCCAAACCCATTTCTGTTATTTCTATATATTATTTTTTTCATTCCCCCTCCTCGCCTCACTCCCCCCTTTTTAAAGCTCTTTGGATGAGTTGTTAATTGTCCTCATGGTATTTTCCTTTAGTAGTCCTCATTATAATTTTATTGCTTTAACATCCTTTGATACCCATAAAAATATAATTTGACTGCTATTTGTGATTACACTTCATGTTTGTTCTTTATTTTTATAATTCTGAAGATCATGTTTTGGCCAGACTTTAACATTAACCAGTAACACAAAATATTTTTATGCCTCAGATTATCATCCACAGTGCTGAAATGGATACTGAACTGGAGCACACACTTTTAAAGAAACTTTCTGATGGTCTCAGGACACAACAAATATCTTCTTACTCTCAGTAACAAGGACAGGAAGCTCACTGAACATGTTTTATGTGCATGTATAGAACTAACATCTATAATCATGTGTTGAAGATGGCGTGGTGATTCTAGTTCAGCTCTTGTTCATATGTTGGGATAGCTCTGTAGTATATGAAAACACAAAAAGAATTCTAGAAATCTTAATTGGCCACAGTATTAACAGGTTTTAAGATATTTTAATAAGTATCATGACTATGTTTGATGAAATTTCATTGACAGTACATGTGACTTGAAGCCAAACTTCCTATTTCTCATACTCCATTTATTTAAATCAAAAATAATCACAATCCTGACAGCTAGTAATATATTGTACAATGGCACTGAACCTTTCCTGGTTATTTTATTGCCCTTGCTTTCAGCATTTCTATCTGGGAGTCAGCTTGAAGGAGTTATTTTGGATCAGTGTTTTAATTCTGTTCTGAATGTGATTTGGAAATATGGACTTGGAATTTACTTTCTGTGATTGAGCAAAACCTCCTGTGGTCCAAAGTGTGATTTCAGACTTCGTGCTATTCACAGTAAATAAAATTTGCAGAGCAAATGGTGCTTTTTCATACATAACCCTTCCCACCAATGTCAACAAAGAAGACATTCTCTGAGGAATGTTCAGTTCTCAGAAGCTTTTTGAAGGAAAAGAGAAGGAAAATGCTGGAGGATTTGTTTTTGCTTTGACTTTACCTAGAAGGTTTACAAGAATGTATTACTGACACCCATATGTAAAACAATGCATCCTTGTTTTCTGAGTACTGTTAGTGTACTTATTTTTTTCTATTTTTTCTCCCTCTCTTTTTTTTTTTTTTCCCCCAGGGAAAAAAAGGGGGAAAAAAATGGGGAAAAGAGCCATGCAAATACCCCTCTTTTTTTTTTTTTTTTTTTTTTTTTTTTTTTTTTTTT
>CM021765.1:104626631-104742684 GCA_011076525.1 Nettapus auritus | reverse complement strand
TTTTTTTTTTCTTTTTTTTTTGTTTGTTTGTTTGTTTGTTTTGTTTTTTAATGTTGAAAACATTTTATCTAACTGGTTTAAGAGCAAAGTTTTAAGAGAAAAAATACTAATCTAGAAAAAACACTATTTTGACAAAATTATGAAGGTAAATGGAGAGACAAGACCTCTAGTAAATTAAGATTTTATGTATGTTTGGGACTGTCATAATATTTTCACTTAAGTGTCTATAATTCAAGCAAAGCGAGTATTTCACTTTCCTGCACGTACTTCTAGTAATATGCTGAGAGGCAAATGACTCTTAAATAACTGACTATAAGTACATACCATCATAGTGTTTGAAAACCCTCAATTTGGAAGAAAGATACCCTTCCCCTTAGGATTAACAGATGCTGATGTATGGAGGGAGGTACCCTTGAAGAGCTGAACAGGGAAATAGATCTTAAATTTGATCCTAATTTTTTTCAGGTTTCTTATAAGTTTTATTCCTGGAATAGAGAGTACCACAGTCTAGAGCTAATTCACCAGAAAAGCCCACTTTGTGCATTTTAAAAAATCTTTCCAGCTTTCACTGCAGACTTGTGGTTTGCTTGGAGTAAATTGCAAATCATCTAAGCAAAAAAACAATTAGGTCGGAAAGGACCTCCAGAGGTCATGTAGTCTTCCCTTTTCTACTTAAAAAGGGATAATTTCAAAATTAAATTAGATTACTTGGGACTTTATCAAGGCTATTTCTCTATTATTTATCCATTTGTAGTCAATTCAATGGATATCTCAAAAAGCCTCCAAACCATTAGTAGATAGCCTTGTATAAGTAATAATTTACAAAAGCAATGGCTGATAGTTACAGATATTCTTGTTCACATGAAAGACACATTATTTTTAAAAATCTCTTTAAGTTTCCAGCTTTTGCAAAATTATGTCAATAAATTTGACAAGGTTGTATAAGAAAGTATTTCTTTTTTTTTTTTTTTTTTTTTTCATTTTGAATTTGTATATATCTAATTCTATCAAATAAATGATATCACACATTAACTTTAAAACCTAACTCTACCTTAACTCTGATTTACACTGCCTTCCCCTGTAATGTATATGTTAATGCAAAGACTATACTTTCTCTTGTCTGAAAGTACATTTATATATATATATATATTGATCTATGAAAAATCAAAGGTATGCTTACTGGTAAAATAGTCAGACTTAAACTTCTCCAAACAGCATCATGTCCAGGAAAGTTGATTATTAGAGGCATCTGGAGGTATGACAGTCTGAAAAACAGGACCAAGCACTCCAGAGATATTGTCAAAGAAGAAATTGCAGCCGTACAAAAGGCCTGACTTTCAAAATCCAACTAAGTCATAGCCAGGATATTTTTTGATTAATGAAAAACAGGAAAAGGTTTTTACAGCTGACAAATTAAATGGGGAAAATTAACCTATAAGAAAATATTTTATATTGGATTAACTTAAAAAAAAAAAATTTACTTGAGTGATGTTTCAATAAAACATATAAAAATAAAATAAAAATAGCTTATTTCATTTAACAGTATTAATTAGATGCCTTACACCTACAAAAAATTATAACACCCATTGGCCAAAACACTTCAGATTGTCATACTGAAGAGCTGGAATCATCCATCTTGTTTTGGGCAATAAAAAGGACAGAGCACCCACCATTTATAAGAGTATGAACCCAACACTCCATCCAACATGATTTCAGTGCTTGTGTATGACTCAGCAAATGGGCCTTCATCTTAATGAGATTTGTGCAAATGAACCCTTATTTATGTTCCAGGACATTAATTCATTTTAAATGAAAAGATGAAGTTTTGAATAAAAAAAAAAAAAAAAAAAAAAAAGGAAAAACTGATGCAATTGAACAAAAAGCAGTTTGAGGGAGATTTATGGCTGTGCAGGTTGGGCTGCAATATTTATGTCTGTGCATGGTGGGCTGCAATCTTTGGTATACTAGTACACTATATTTCTGCAAAGGAATACTATAGCAAAGAAGAAAAGAAGTATGTTTTGCTTCAACTGCCAGCCCAGAGATTGTGAGGTCCCATTTGCAAGGACATGTTTTATTGTCTGAAATGAAAGAAACAGGAAGAAAACATAAAATGGTCAATTAAAACCAAATTCTTCTGCTTGCATCTGGCCTGCTCAGTGCGAGCTGGGTGTCCTGCAACTGATGTTAACAATTCCCATCACTATACAAATAACTCTACTCCTCTACATTCCTCTGATCCAAGAGATTAATAAAATGTAAAGAAACAAATTTAAACAAATTCCATATAGCTGGTGGTAAGAGGGAGAAAAATAATCGGCTGAAAGATGTTAATGCTTGAATAAGAAAGCATTGGGCTTGTGACTGCTGGGGTCATTTTCAAGAAGGTTTCTTGGGCATGCAATGCAACATTGTTTTCCATCACACAGAATTTTCACACCCTGTTTTAAGGGCACTCTTCAACTATCAGTTATAGGAATGATATGTTGAATTCCCTGAACTGTGTGCAGAATGTTTATTTCTTAGAATTATATTAGGCTTTAGCACACAAACAAAACAGGTGTTTGCCAAAGGCATGATAATATTAAAAGCAGTAAAGTGTTTACTGACTGTTTGAAAGAGAAACTGCACTCCATGAAGATTACATTTTCTTTAATTTCTTCTTGGCAGTGAAAATTTGAGTTGAAGCTGGTTTGAGGAGTAGATAGAATAGTGAGAGAAAGAAAAGACATGTTTAGATACTCTTTTGTGTTTATCTGTTACACGACAGAATGATTCATTTTAAGTAGCATATCAATATTTCATTTCACTCAGAAACACGATTTTTAACACTTAGAAAAAAACTGCATTAGTCCATTTCATCTATTACTGAAGAATTATCTTTACAGAAAACACATCTAGAACACAGCTGTACATACATTACAATCCTATATCATCTATTCAGCATTGATCTATTTAGGTAGACAGAATTATGCATATATGTATTTGTGCCTTCATATGCTTTTATGTATGAAGCTTTTTATTTACAAATGGTACATAAATAAATAAATATATATGTACACATATAGGGAAGAATATATTTACATCAACACTCTCTCTGTTTGTATATGGATTGGATTCTGGAAACATTAAGGTGATTCAGGTGGATTTTTTTGGAAGGGTCTCTTTTGGCTACTTATGACTCTGAAAAAATCCTGCAGCAGGATGATACCCATACTTCACACAGCTGCTAATCAGGTACATGGAAACTACTCCTCAGCTTCCCCACATAGCCCTGTGAAACAGGCCACAGATAACTAACAGCCTAGAGACTGTTAACGACGTTTGTAGCTGCTATAATCACACATGACCACCAAAGTTAAACTTCTAGGTACAAGCAGATTTACACATAGCCTCCTTTACACTTCATCAGATGCAGAATTACAGTGAATAAATCCTATATTTTAACAAATGATATAAATGAAATTTGTCTTATACTATATAAAATGTAGTATCGTGGACTAATATATAGAGCTGTTAGGAGAACTGTGGGGACATCATCTCTAAGAACAACCCCACATTACATCTTTAGACTTCTAGACAGTTTCTCACCAAAGCCCAAGTAACACTATAAAAAAGATTAAAACAATGATACTGCCTCAGTAACCACATTGAGGATCATTTTCTTCTCCACCTCTACTTTACCAACAACTTTATCCAAAAACAGTGGCTGTAAAAGGAGAATCATAAGCCCCATTATTAAAAAAAGGGGGGACGGGGCGGGGAAGGGGAAGAAGGCCCAGATAACTACAGGCTGCTCAGTCCCACCTCTGTGCCCAGCAAAAACACAGAGCAGATCCTCCTAGAAACTATGCTAAGGCACATAGAAAACAGAGGTGATTGGTGACAGCTAGCATGGCTTCACTAAGGGCAGATTATGCCTGACAAATCTGGTGACCTTTTACAACGGGGTCACAGTATTGGTGGATAAGGGAAGAGCAATTGACATCATCTACCTGGGCTCGTGCAAAACATTTGGCACTGCTCTGCATGACATCCTCGTCTCCAAATTAGAAAGATGTGGATTTGATGCATAGACCACTTGCTAGTTAAGGAATTGGGTCAGTGGTTTCACTCAAAGAATTGCAGTCAACAGCTTGATGTCCAAGTGGAAACCACTGATGAGTGGTGTCCCTCAGGGGTTTGTAGTGGGATTGGTATTATTTAACATCTTTATTATTTGACATCTTTGTTGGTGATGTGGACAGTGAGATTGTGTGCACCCTCAGCAAATTTGAAGATGTCACCAAGCTGATTTTTGCATTGGACATACTGGAGAGAAGGGATGTCATCCAGAGGGATGGCTCAAGAGGTTGGTTCATATGAACAACATGAGGATCTACAAAGACAAGTGCAAGGTCCTACACATGGGTCCAGGACAAACCCAAGCATGAACACAGGCTGGGAGATGAATGTATAGAGAGCAACCCCATGGAGAAGGACTTGTGGGTAGTGGTGGATGAAAAGCTCAACATGAGCAGGCAATGAGAAAGCCAACTGTATCCTGGGCTGCATCAGAAGAAGCATGGCCAGCAGTTTGAACGAGGTGACTCTGCCCCTCTACTCTACTCTCCTGAGACCCCAGCCAGAGTACTGCACTCAGCTCTGGGGCCCCCAGAACAAGAAGGACTTGGACATGTTAAAGCTGGTCCACTGGATGGTCACAAAGATGATCAAAGAGCTGGAGCACCTCTCATATGAAGAAAAGCTGAGAAAATCAGGATTATCTAGCCTAAAGAAGAGAAAGCTCCAGGGTGACTTAATAGCGGACTTCCAATATTTAAAGGGAGCTGACAGGAAAGATGGGGAGAGACTCTATTAGGGAGTGTAGTGATAGGACAAGGGGTAATGGTTTTAAACTAAAAGAAGGTAGATTTATTTTAGATGTAAGGAAAAAATTCTTCACTCAGAGGGTGATGAGGCACTGGAATAGGTTGCCCAGAGAAGCTGTGGGTGTCCCATCCTGGAAAGTGTTCAAAGACAGGTTGGATGGGGCTCTGGAAAACCTGGCCTAGTAGGATGTGTCCCTGCCTATGGCAGGGGGTTGGAAATGGATCATCTTTAAGGTCCTTTCCAACCCAAATCATTCTATGGTTCTATGATTCTATGTATTTTATTATTTCATAGCATTGGTGTAAGGAGGTAATAGCTGGCTTTAGAATGAATGAGTTATCTAACCTTGAAGATTTTCCTCCATACTTTACTTCAAAGTATTAAAGAGATAACACAAATCAAGTATTCTTATAAGACTGGAACAGTTTCAGTAAAAGTTTTTTTCAAAAATGGTTTTGACCAAAGTTGTACGTAAAGAAGGTGCATTTCTCTTGACTCAGGGAAGATAACCATAACAGGGAAGACACTGGTGCAGAATGGCTGGAAGGGCAAAAGGGGGTAATAAGCAGACAGCTGCATCTCTGGTCATTATAATGCCTTCAATCCTATTTCAGTCTGCCAGAATTAAAGACCCAGCCTTAAGGAGGCATGCCGGAAAAAATAAAAATATCTTCTATAATTTAAGAATATGAGCTCTGTGTGAAATGCTAGTTGAGATCAGTGTGGCCTTGGAGAACATCTCCTCCAGTCTGTCAGAGAATTTGATGGCATGTGATGCTTGCCTGAGAAACAAACTCAGACACAATGAGTGAACTTGAACTATTTTCTTGAGCAAAGGTAGTAATCAGATGTCTCCTCAGTGTATACACTCTATACTCACATTAGAACATAGTTGTGGATTATAGACATTCTCTGGGTTTGATCTGCAATGTTATCTTTGAGGAAGCTGTTGATAGGTTTAGTGCATGAGAGAGACTGCAGAATCTGGAAGAACTGACTCTGAGAGAGTGGACATGATTAAAGATTAATAAATTCTTTTATCTTTTATATTTCGTATTTCTTTTTCAGTTCTATATGATATTGTATTTTTCCTCTGGCTGTATAACAGATTCTGTTTATTACAATTTACCTTCCAAGCATAGGGGAATATTGCAAGCTACAGTAGATGGAAATATGAAGACTAAGTGCTGCAGCTTCCGTTTCTCCCCTTTTATTTTTCTTGCAGTCTTCATGTTTAGGTTTTAATGTTATCTGCACTAGTTTAAGATGAACTGGAGAAGTATACACCGATATCACATATTATCTGTGTGTGATTCACATTACCTGTATGCATCTACAGCAGGGGGGCTACAGTGGGGATGCCATAATCATGCAGTGAAGACCTCAGTCCATACTACTTTCCACCATACTACAATCCACCTACTCAATTAAAAGTTGGAGAAGACTATTCAGAGAGATAAGCTGCTAATATTAGATACCTTTCAAAAATGACATTTCTCCTTCTCTCCTTCTGCTTTCATCTTTTCAGAGGACTTTGTCTGAAAAGGAAAAAGCTAAGAGTTGCATTTTTTATTCATTTATTTTTATTTTTATTTTTTAATCCTGAAAGAGTATATGGGTTTTGATTAGACTCTTCATGCAGGAAGGTGAAAATCTCTTCCAAAGGGGTGGCAAAATCAAGCCTTATAATATTTACTAATGGTAAACACCTTGAGCTAAGAGCTGCTAATTTGTCATTGTGTGGCACAGTGAGGCCTTGGTTGTGAGAAGAGCTCACACAATCAACAACATAACTCATTTTCCTTTCCTTTCCCTCACCCTTACTTCTCCAAAGGAAACACTTTAAAATAATTTTGAGAGAGCAATACTGCTTGCCAGAAGTCGAGGACTGCTTTCTTAGGCAAATAAAAATATAAACTGAATTACTGAGAAGGCCAGTTCAGATTTGTATAATTCATGTTTGCTCCCTATGCAATTTTTGATGCAGAGACAGGCATTGACTACATTAAGAGTGTGGAAGTATGACTCTCCAAAGACATTACTGAATTGGCAGAAAATAGAATCAGGTTTTATAATTGGGTATCAATGGCATTCGTGAAAGCATACAGAGATTGGGAGAATCTTGGGAAAAGCCTCTGTATTGGGTAAAATCTCCACTGATCAATATCTGACAATAAAGAGAACAGGATAGTGATGAAAATTTGCTATAAGACACATGCTGTAAGAAGCACAGAATAGCATTATAGGACACTGAACACAACAATTTAAAAAGAGTTGAAAACAAAATATATATATATATTACAGCAAGGCTAAAACATGCATATTAACATAAGAGCATCCGTTGTATTAATGTTCAAGTAAGATGTTCTCTATCCAGAAACATTTATATTAGAGACATTATCAAACCAAATACTTTCAAACAGAATAGAATATAATAGAATTTAAAGGGGAAGTGGGAGTAGGTAACAATCTGTCAGTGCTACGGATGCCTACACTATTACCTTGAAATGTAATTGTCATTGTGCAATTAAAAATTCAAACATACCTCGTACATACACAGAAAGAAATACCATATCAATTAGTTTTCTAGATTTTGAGCTGTGAAGGTATGCAAAAATATGTAAACAATATATAAATATATACCCAGAAGAGTATAATGTACTGGAAGAACCCTTATGTTGAATACGTGAAAAGTCACAATATAAAGACCTTGAGAGAGCTTTTAAAATTTTCGTCTTTCTTTTCTGACAGGTTTGCAACTGTAAATAGTGGTAATTTGGACTACCATCAGTCAATGAACAGGAAGTAATAATTATAGAAATATTTTATTTGTAGGAGGCATGCTGTGATAAGCAGAAGAGGAAAATAAAAAAATGAAGCAAGAAGACAATTTTATTTCTATAGCTTTATTAAACTTAGTATTTATCTCCAATACTTAGCTTACTGCAGTGCCTCAGTTTCCTTTTACTAATATGGAGATAATAGACATTACTTCTCATAATGTACTGAGAGCTTAACTCATTAGATATTAAAAAGCATATAGGTCTTCACACAAAAGGTGTTACTGCAGTGCAAGGGCATTATTATAATATAAAAAGAGTAAAGTGTGAAACATAAAACTCTTCAAGCACAAAAAAGAATGGGAAGCTTATAGAATGAAGCTAAAGGAATGCAAAAACAATTTGAAGGAAAAGTGAAGCCAAGAATAAAATAATATTACTGCAGAATTACTAAGGAGAAGGGAGTCTTCTGGAGTGGGTAACTCTTTAATTGAGAGTAGGGATATTTATCTGTAGAGGTGAGCATCTCTCCAGGCCATTTACATGAACATGTTCAGCATTCTTAAAGGAGGAAAAGAAGGCTGAAGAGAAATAGCAACAGGGAAATACTTATACCAAATCACAACATATGCAAAAACTGAAGGAATATAGCATTGCATGAGAAAACTAATAAAGATTTGAAAAACATAAATGTATTTAGGAAAGACACTAAAATCAACAGGAGCTATCACAGCTATCACAACTCAGGGAAAAAAGTAATAAATGAGATGTTGGGAGCCACCCAAAAGCATACTCAATCAGAAGTAATAATTAAAGAAAAAGGATCCATTCAGGTATAGTATATTCAAGTATATTCAAGTACATAAGGCAAATAAGATAGTGCTGACCAAAGATAGAGGAGAACTAACAGCAAAAGTTAAAAGTTGTTTAAGGGTTATCAGCACGGTTTCACAAAAGACCATGGTGACAAACATACACATATGTATGAGCCAATCGTGCACAGAATTTGTCAGAGACATTTTGGACAGAATTAAAAGCCTTAAAAAACCCTTACAAAATCCCTGTTACATGACCACCCTAACATGACTTTCAGCAAGGTTAGCTATTGCAGGAGATATATGCAGCTTATAAGGATAAAGAGCTAACTTTAGGAGTAATGACAAATAGCATGAGTGAGAAGAGACAGAAATGGATATATGTGATAAGTGAAATACTGCAAAGATCAGTATTGAGCCCCGCTCTTTTGATTATGCTTGGGAAGAGAAAGATGTTAAATTTAGTCACAAAATAAAGAGAAATAAAGAGTATAGCAACTGAAAAAAAAATGCTTCAATAAAGAGAAAGCAAAATGACAACAATTGAATATACTTCAAATCATCTAAGTAATAAAACAGCTTAAGTACTTTTTTTTTTTTTTTCCTAAGAACTTGTCAGACTATATTATTAAAATACAGCTCACCAACAAAAATAACTACTAATATAAATTTTTAAAATCAAATTTTTGGGAAAGCAAACAAACAAACATGAATTTGTCACTTTCTCTGAGGTTTACAATGGTTTGGGAATCATACTTTTTCTAGTTGTGAGACCAAAGTAATTTCATTCATGATCAAATGATCAACTCAGGATTGAGTTTCTAAACATTAAAATAATTTGGTACATAAAACTAAGCTCTTTCTGGACAAGGACAAGATATTTTATGGGAAATTGGCAAGTGAGTAATGTAACTTCTATAATGAAGGCTGCATTTTGTTTTAAAACATTAAGGATATTTTGTTAAGTCAAGACAAATTTGACCATTACTAAAGGTTTCTTGTATCTTGCAAAGTCAAACAACAAGCATTTACTTGATCTCTGATAACAAGTGATTATAGAAGCATTAGATTTATTTGTATAGTTGGAATGAAGAGATTATGGGGTGGAGAGTCTATTCATTTGGAAGGATATTTCCCCCATCTGCAATAAATTGACTTTGGAGAGCTTTCCCTAATATAATTATTTGCATTTTGCAAATAGTTGTAAAAGTATACTGACATATATCATAAGATTTGCACACTGTCATATGAGAAGTGATAGCAAATATCCTCCTCAGGCATTCTATTTTTAGTTTTGGTTTTCCCCATTGGCTATTCTTGTAATCATACATACTTATGGCAAGTTTGAACCATTTAATACAGTTAAATTTTCTTATCAAAAATGTTTGTAAATTGGATATAAATCAAATTGTGTGAGGGACCTGAAAATTTGTTATGATTTTATTTTACTTTATCTTTTGTTTTATTTTTTACTGTAATAACAGACCCTCAGAATCCATTTCTGTCATTTCTATTGCCATAGGAAAAACACCAGGTCCTGACCTGTCTCTGCTACTGCTTTTCAAATATTTCTAATAAAATAGGTTAGCAGAGAAGTAGAATGAAAATATAGCAAAAAGTAGTCATGAAGCCACCTTCCTAAAGCTTTATAGCATTAGGACTAAGACTTTTAGAATCCAAGGTGGCCTGAACTACTATATAAAGAAGTAAATTACAGAAACGACACAGTTCTTTAAAAACTGTTGTATTTCTATCTGAGACAGCCATAAGATGCAGCTGTTTGTGGAACAAGGTTCAGTGGAGGGAACACAGAAAGGAGCAAGCCATTCTGCTGAGGGCAGCATCCCCATGTCCCCACATGCAGCAGAGGTAGAGAGGCCACAAAGGTTGCAGTACCCTGCACCCCAGACACAACCATGTCAGAGGCCTCACCTCAACCCAGGTCCTGAGGGAGGACTTGGCTCTGAAGGCTTGGGACTGTGGAAATGGCAGAGGCCTCTCACTAGGCCTGGGGTAGACTTGCTCTTGCTGGCAGGAGGTGGGTGCTGGCAGGGGGTCTCTGTCCCTAAGTGGAGGGAGCTGCAGAGGAGGGCAACAGCCTATGTGGTACTGGAGTGGCAAGGAGGAGATGGACCTCAGTCTGACGTGCATCTTCTCTCGGCCACACAGGTGGAAAAAGAGCCTCAAGTCCTAGGTGTACCCAAGGAAGTCACAGCAGTTTGTGCTGATGTTGTTAGGAAGTGGGGACCCCCTGGCAGCTAAGTTTGGAGGGCACTGGTACCAGGATAGCTTCTGTCCCACTTGGTTTAAAAATGAAGTGCTGAGAGCTGGGTGCAGTGGAGCGCCTGAGATGGCAGCACTGCAGAAAGTGCTAAGGGAAGGTGGTGGGATACTCTTTGTTGTGGGAGACGAAGGTGCCCATCTGCTGACCCAGCCTGCAGCCCAGGAAAGTTTGCTGCATACTGGGAGCTTGGAGCCAGGACATCACAGAGAGGCTGTACTTGGACTGTTACCCCTGCTGCTCTCTCACACGAGCACTAGTGGTAAGACCAGGAGATACCTGGAGTGTATCAAGCATGACTACACTTCTTTTGGGAAGAAGGTCTTGAGCACAGGGGCCAGGTGGTGTCTTCTTGATCCTACCAGTGAGGGGGAAGGGCTTTAGGAGAATTTGACAGATCCTGCAGGTCAAAGGCTGGTTGTACACATGGTTTTTATGACAGGAGTTTGTCTTTTATGATTGCAAGACCACCTTTGGGGATGGAGGACTAAGAGACAGATGGGATCCACCTGACCAAGTCGGGCAAGATCATTGTTATCCAAGAGCGTGGCCAATCTGCTCAGGAGAGCTTTAAGCTAGAAATGCTGAGGGAGGGTGGTGAGTACCCGGAGTCAAACAAGAAAGTGGAGGACTGGCTGACAAATGGAAGGAACAAGGTGAAGGGTAAAAGAGAGACTATGGAAACAACAAATTAGGGCTGAAAAAGACCCGCTGCCCTCGTATGAGCATAAATAAGTGCTGAGAAGACAGCATGATGGGGGACCATGATGACCTACTGAATCCCATCACTAAATCATGTCCCTTAGTGTCATGACCACATGCTTCTTAAGTATATCCAGAGATGGGGACTCCACCACTTGCCTAGGCAGCCTGTTTCAATGCTTGTCCTCCCTCTCCATGAAGAAATGCTTCCTAATATCCAGTCTAAACCTCCCCTTGTTAAACCTAAGTCCATTTCCTTACATCCTATCATTTGTCACCTGAGAAAAGAAACTGACATCCTCCTCACTGCAGCCTCCTTTCAGATAGTTGTAGAGATAGACGAGGTCTCCCCTCAGCCTTTTCTCCAGACTAAACAACACTGATTCCCTTGGCCACTCCTTGTAAGTCTTCTAGTCCCTTCACCAGCTTTGTTGCTCTTCCCTGCACACTCTTGAGCAACTCAGTAACCTTCTTGTATTGAAGGGCCCAAAACTGAAAACAATATTCAAAGTGTGATCTCTCCAGTACCACGTAACAGAGGGACAACCACTTCCCTAGTCCAACTGGCTGTACTATTCTGATACAGAACAGGAATCTGGATACAGAACAGGAATCTGGAGTGGTTGGTCTAGTGTTGGGCTCTTCAGTACAAGAGAGACAGGACAAATTAGTGCGTGTCCAGTGAAGGGCCACACAAATGATTAAGGGTTTGAGTATCATATGCAAAAAGGCTGAGAGAGCTGGTGTTGTTCATTCTGGAGCAGAGAAGGCTCAGAAGGATCTGAGTAGTGCATGTAACACCAGACTCTTCTCATGGGTGCCCAGTGAGACAAGCAATGGACACAAGTTAAAATACAGGAAATTCTATTTTAAATGAAGAAAAGCCTATTTTATAGTGTAGGTGTTTAGATATGTAGCTGTACCCAGATAACTTGTTGAACTTCCATCCTTGCAGGTACACACAGACAGAGTGAAAATGACACAAAACACCCTGTGCTGGCTGACCCTGTTTTAAGCATGGGACTGTATTAGACTTCAGAGGTGCTTTCCTGCATCAACTATTTTATGATTCTGTATTTAAAATGTTTGATACTGACAATCATTATAAATTCACTGAAATATTCTGTAAAAGCTTTTGAAGCTTTAATATAATCAGAGGTGTGATATTCATTAGCAAGAAGCGTAAGTTAGAATACTGCAAAGTCAGTATGTAAATACACAAATTATGTATTATGTTGTTATGCAAATACATAAATTTGGTTAAAATTATCTTGTGAAATAAATAATAGTTTTGAACATAAATTGTATAGATGACTTAAAGAACTTCAAAATATTTCATATACTGTTGAGGCAAAAAGTATCCTTTTCCAATGGTTAAGACTAGAAAGAAACACTTTAAAACAATATAAATGCCAGGAGAAACAAAAATAAGCAACCAAATTAAAATGTTTGGATTTCAGCTCTCACCACATTTTAACCTCACATCTTGAAGGTAGTAAAAGTTGTAAAGAAGATGGGATGGAATTTTTTAAACACTTCATTCAATGTCTGGTTTTTTTTTTTTTTTTTTTTTTTTTTTTTTTTTTAAACAATAAGAAAACTATGGGCTTGGTGACAGGCACCCAATGGGATGTGACTGCAGATATTTCTTCATATGAGGCTGTACATAGGAGTTTTGTGGATGATAAAATACATCTAAATTTACCTCAGATGCAGTTCATTTACAATTTATTCTCCAGCAAGGAACTTTGCTTTCTAATCCTAACTGAATACATTGTATATTACATAATACATTTTATATCACAGAATCACAGAAAAGTCTAGGTTGGAAGAGACCTACAAGATCACCGAGTCCCACCTCTGACCTAACACTAACAAATCATCCCCTAAACCATATCCCTAAGCTCTACATCTAAACATCTGTGAAGACCTCCAGGGATGGTGACTCAACCACTTCCCTGGGCAGCCTACTCCACTGCCTAACAACCTTTTCTGTAAAGAAGTTTTTCCTAATATCCAACCTAAACTTCCCCTGGCGCAACTTTAGCCCATTCCCCCTCGTCCTGTCACCAGGCACGTGGGAGAACAGACCAACCGCCACCTCGCTACAGCCTCCTTTCAGGTACCTGTAGAGTGCAATAAGGTCGCCCCTGAGCCTCCTCTTCTCCAGGCTAAATAGTCCCAGCTTCCTCAGCCGCTCCTCATAAGACTTGTTCTCCAGACCCTTCACCAGCTTCGTAGCCCTTCTCTGGACTCGCTCAAGCACCTCCATGTCCTTCTTGTAGCGAGGGGCCTAAAACTGAACACAGTACTCGAGGTGCAGCCTCACCAGAGCCAAGTACAGGGGGACAATCACATCCATGGACCTGCTGGCCACGCTGTTTCTTATACAAACCAAGATGCTGTTGGCCTTCTTAGCCGCCTGAGCACACTGCTGGCTCATATTCAGATGACTGTCAACCAAAACTCCCAGGTCC
Source organism: Nettapus auritus (assembly GCA_011076525.1). Classification (NCBI taxonomy): domain Eukaryota; kingdom Metazoa; phylum Chordata; class Aves; order Anseriformes; family Anatidae; genus Nettapus; species Nettapus auritus. The sequence goes on along the minus strand of CM021765.1, from coordinate 104,728,757 downwards.
TTCTCTGCCAGGCAGCTTTCTAACCACACATCTCCCAGCCTGTAGCTCTATTTGGGGTTGTTGTGCCCAAGATGCAGAACCTGGCACTTGGCCTTGTTGAACTTCATACCGTTGGCCTCGGCCCATCAGTCCAGCCTGTCCAGATCATCTTGCAGAGCCTTCCTACCTTCAAGCAGATCGACACACGCACCTAAATTGGTGTCGTCTGCAAACTTACTGAGGGTGCACTCGATCCCCTCATCCAGATCATCAATGAAGATGTTAAAGAGGACTGGTCCCAGCACCGAGCCCTGGGGGACTCCACTAGTGACCGGCCTCCAACTGGATTTGACTCCATTCACTAAGACTCTTTGGACCCGGCCATCCAGCCAGCTCTTAACCCAACGAAGCGTGCGCCAGTCCAAACCATGAGCAGCCAGTTTCCTGAGGAGAATGCTGTGGGGAATGGTGTCAAATGCCTTACTGAAGTCAAGGTAGACCACATCCACAGCCTTTCCCTCATCCACTAAGCGTGTCACCTTGTCATAGAAGGAGATCAGGTTCGTCAAGCAGGACCTGCCCTTCATAAACTCATGCTGACTAGGCCTGATTGCCTGCTTGCCCTGCAACTGCCGCATGATGACGCCCAGGATAATCTGCTCCATGAGCTTCCCTGGCACTGATGTTAAACTAACAGGCCTGTAGTTCCTCGGGTCTATCCTCCGGCCCTTCTTGTAGATGGGCATCACATTTGCTATTTGCCAGTCAAGTGGGACCTCCCCCGGTAACCAGGACTGCCGATAAATGATGGAAAGCAGCTTGGCCAGGTCTTCCGCCAGTTCTTGCAGTACCCTTGGGTGGATCCCATCCGGCCCCATCGACTTGCGTACATCCAAGTGCTGTAGCAGGTCGCCAACCATCTCCTCATAGATTGTGGGGGCTACATTCTGCTCCCCATCCCCTTCCACCAGCTCAGGGTACTGGGCGTCCAGGGAGCAACTGGTTTTGCTGCTAAAGACTGAGGCAAAGAAGGCGTTAAGCACCTCGGCTTTATCCTCATCTCTGGTAACTAAATTTCCGCCCGCATCCAGTAAAGGGTGGAGACTCTCCTTAGACCTCCTTTTGGTATTGATGTATTTATAAAAACATTTTTTGTTGTCTTTAACAGCAGTAGCCAGATTGAGCTCCAGATGAGCTTTGGCCTTTCTAATTATGTCCCTGCACCTCGCAACATCTTTGTAGTCCCCTTGAGTGGCCCGCCCTCTTTTCCAAAGATTATAAACCCTCTTTTTTCTCCTAAGCTTGAGCCACAACTCTCTGTTCAGCCAGGCCGGTCTTCTTCCACACCGGCTCGTCTTTGGGCATGTGGGGACAGACCGCTCCTGAGCCATTAGGATTTCTTTCTTGAAAAGCGTCCAGCCTTCCTGGGCTCCTCTGTCCTTCAGAACCACCTCCCAAGGGACTCTGCCAACCAGCGTCCTGAACAGCTAAAGTCAGCCCTCCGGAAGTCCAAGACAGAGGTTTTACTGGTCCCCTTCCTGACTTCGCCAAGTATCGAGAACTCTACCATTTTGTGGTCACTCTGCCCAAGACAGCCCCCGACCACCACATCTCCCACCAGTCCTTCTCTGTTAGTGAACAGAAGGTCTAGCACAGCACCTCCCCTGGTAGGCTCGCCAACCAGCTGCGTCAGGAAGTTATCTTCCACGTTCTCCAGAAACCTCCTGGACTGCTTTCTCTGGGCTGTGTTGTGCTTCCAGGATATGTCTGGGAAGTTAAAGTCCCCCACAAGAACAAGCACTGACGGTTTTGCAACCTCTGTCAGCTGTCTGTAGAACTCCTCGTCCACCCCCTCATCCTGGTTCAGCGGTCTATAACAGACCCCCATCAGGATGCTTGCCTTGTTGGCCTTTCTGCTGATCCTAACCCATAGCGACTCCACCTTGCCATTGCCAGCTTCAAGTTCAGCGACATCAAAACACTCTCTAATATAGAGAGCCACTCCACCACCCCTTCCATGCTGCCTGTCCCTTCGGAAGAGCCTATAGCCAGATGTTGCAGCACTCCAGTCATGAGAGTGGTCCCACCACCTTTCTGTGATGGCAACGAGGTCATAGCCCGCGTGCTGCACAATGGCTTCCAGCTCGTGCTTGTTGCCCATGCTGTGTGCATTAGTGCAGATGCACTTCAGCTGAGCCTTTGCCTTCTCCCCCAGCCTAGCCACTGTTCCCCCTGGCACACCTCCAACAGGCTTTGTTTCTTCCCCGTCTCCCTTCTTACCTACTTTAAAGCCCTCTCAATGAGCCCTGCCAGCTCCTGGGCCAGGATCCGTTTTCCCCTTGGGGACAGCTGGGACCCGTCTGCGGTCATCAGGCAGGGTGCCGAGTAAAGCGCCCCGTGGTCAAAGAACCCAAAACTTCTGTGTTGGCACCAGCCCCTAAGCCACATGTTTATCATGTGGGCTTTGCGTGTCCTCTCTGAACCCCTCCGTGCCACTGTAGGAATGGACGAAAACACCACCTCTACTCCCGCTCCGTCCACTAACCATCCCAACCCCCTGAAGTCCCATTTGATAGCCTTCAGGCTTCTCTCGTCAATGTTATCACTGCCAGCCTGGACTATCAGTAGTAGGTAGTAATCGGAGGGGTAAACCAGGCTGGGAAGCTTTTTGGCAACATCCTTGACCCTGGCCCCAGGGAGGCAGCAGACCTCCCTACGGGTAGAGTCAGGCCGACAGATAGGGCCCTCTGTTCCCCTGAGAAGGGAGTCGCCCACAACGATCACCCTTCTTTCCTTCTTGGTGGAAGCAGTCTTGAGGCGTGGAGCAGACTTCCTTGTCCTAGGCTTCCTGGTTAAACTTCCTTTCACATCCTCATCCACCGCTCTCTCGAGCTCCAGGGACTCAAACCTGTTGCATAAGGGCACCTGGGAAGCTGGGGCAGGTGGTTGGGGGGGGGGAGGGGGGGGCGTTTCCTGCATCATCGAGCAGAGACCTGTCTCCATTCCTCCTCAACTCCTAGGTCCCCTCCCTCTGCCTGACAGCGACTGGGCAGGGGGTCCACCCCTATGTGGGGAGTCTCATCCCGGTGCCTCTCCTTTGGGCCTTGCAGGGAGTTGCTCCACCAGTCTATCTCCCGCTCGCACTCCCTGATGGCCCTCAACCTCTCCACCTCCTCCTTGAGGTCTGCCACCAGGCGGACCAGGTCATCCACCTGCTCGCACCTCACGCACACGGTGTCTCTGCCTCCTTCAGATGGCAGCAGCAGGCTCTGGCACTCCCTGCACCCAGAGACCTGAACTGCCGCATTTTGGAGGGGGCAGTCTGTCTGGGTGCCTACAGACTTTCTAGCGTGAGCTCTCTGCCTAGCGAGGACCATAGTGGCCTAGCTAGTGGTAGACAGCCGTTAGGTGAGGTGTTCTTGTAGGCTGGCAGGATCGCTCAGCCCTCCCTGCTCGCCCTGCCTGCGCGAACTGCCGCGCAAACTGCCGCGCAAACTGCCGCGCAAACTGCCGCGCAAACTGCCGCGCCCCTCCTTTCTGCCGCACCCCGCGCTGTTTTCCCGTCCTGGTCGCTCGCGCTCCCCAGGGGCAGCTTTTGAACGGGGCGCTGCTGGCTCCGCTTACGCCTCGTCAGCGTCCCTCACGAGGGCTGCCGAGTCGTGGCGGCTCCCTCGGCTGCCTCGAGTGGCCTCGATGCCTGCCCTGCCTTTCCCGATCCCCCCACTCTGCTGCAGAGCATGTCTGCCCCGGAGCCGATAGCCTCGGCAATATATTACATAATATGTTTTTTATATACATATGTAATATATTATGTATATATTACATAATACATTGCCTTTGTATAGTGACATATTTGTTTTATGCTAAGGGTATTTCTGTACATTATGATATACTGTGGTAGAATTTGAGATGCTGTGCCAATATCTAACCTATAAAGTGCCTTTTTTTTTTTTTTTTATTTTTTTTTCATGGCATCAATACCTGTCCTGCAAGCAAAAAACTACCAAAAGTGGACTTTTTTTTTTCAAAACCTGAAAATTTCATATATATTTCTGACTGATTTAAAGAAATGTTGATGAAGTGGCTTAACAAAATGTAACAGAATAGATTTAACTTAAGTAGTTGGTTCATTTTCTATTATCAGTAGCCTGTTTAATTTGTCAGGGAGTAAAAGAGCATATAAGCTCATTGAGAAGTGAGTGTTTACAGCTTTAATCAGTTCAAATTTATATAATTAGCCACATTATCATAGTTAACTGAATCACTGAAATTACTGATGAAGAAAGCCTATTAGATTATTTTGTTAGTCTCCCTGCCAAAGCAGGAGTACTTCTTAGACTGCTGCTCACAACACTTTATTTTTAATGGGGTTTAAAATACATTATAAAAGGTGAATGTGTTTCAAGCTCTCAGGAAACTAATGAGTAAGAGTTTCACAATCCTATATCTGCAAGAACCTGTCAAATGTAAGGCCCTGACTTCGCAAATATTCATGTAGTGAGTCAGTTTGTATGCACAGAGTTAAGTGCTTTCACTAATGTCAGCTGATGACATTAGATTTAGTGCTGCCTATGGTGCCCAAGAAAAACTCTTCCTAGCTTTTTCTGGAGCATTTTATTTACAGTTAAAACACTGGAAGTTCAAAATAAAACTGCATTTGCACTATAGTAAATGATAATATATTTGCGATCTGAATAGGGACAACACACAATCATGATGGAAACAAATAAGAAATGAAAAGGAATAGAAGGGGAATTATGAAAATTCTATGATGGAACTTAATTAAGTAAATAGTAGAAATGATGTGCATCTAAGGAAGTAAGGACCATTTGTGTCTTAGCTGCAGATAGTGCTAAAATAATTATCAATTTTTTTAGAGGTTTTGCACTAGGCAGCCTTATACTTTGATATCATCACAATTCAATAGGAGTTGAAATGGATGTTCAGAGGTCATAGCGGAGCCTGAAGAGAGTTGGTGAATGTAAGTCATAAATTGTGACTCTTGCTTAACCTTTTAGTGGCAGCATAATGAGGATGTTGTGAGGCGGTATTCCAAATATAGCTCAGAAACTACTGATTTTGAGCAAGGCAAATGGTTCTCATGGCTGGCTAAGAAAATGTGAGCTTCTCTTTAGTTGCATCAGCAAGTGTTAGATGTAAATAAAACACTATGGAAATTCAGTAAAAGTGACACTACTTCAGTAGAAGGCTTTGTAATATCAGATACTGCTTGTTAATACTTGAGTTAGAAAACAGCAAGATTTCAAGGATAAGTATAAGGAAAGTCTGAAAGTATTTGGAAAAGAAGACAGTCTTTGCTTATTTCTGTTCAAAATCATGTAACTTGCACTGGATCATCTTCTACTCCTTGTAGAAAAGATCATGTGATATTTATCAGCAGCTTATTCTAAGACGAAAATAGTTGAACAGGCTTCCCCAGCGTTTAGAATGTAAATCTGATTCTGATTCACTCTGTCTCTTTTCTGAACCAACAGAAGACAAATATCTCAGTAATATCAGTGTAGACACAAAGATAAACAATTCTGTGTTTACCAAAATATTTCATATTTCCCTTCCAGAGTGAAGACTTACCTTTCACCTCAAGAGAGGAAAGTAAGCCTGTTATCCTCCCAGTATGAAAGCCAGCTCAGCAGTCTTTGCAGAGAACGTTAATCCAGAGATTTTCTGGTATGCTACCTGGGGAGAGATTATATATGGTAGCTGGTGACACCATGGACCTTCTAAAAATACCTTCTAAAAATATTTTCCATCACTTCTGTTATCAAGTAATAGAGCTGGTGAAGCTATTGTCTGAGTCCCATCTGAACTCATGTCACAGAGAACAGAGACTTCAAAATGATGTGCTTAAATACATATCATCATCTGGATACTGCATGCCAATAGCCCCTACTAATCAAGAAAGTGTCACATAGTGTTGCAATGTGTCTGTTACACTAATTCTTTCTTGCCAGCTGTTTCTAGAGCATCTGCTAAGTTTTGCAGAGATGCAACTAAGCACTCATCACATACAATGACACCAGAGGGCAACCCTCCATTTTACCATCTGTTAAAATATTTTCCCAAATCCACCTGGCACATCAGTAGAGGCTCTGTGTTAACCAAAGGAACAAAATGCCAATAAATTAGTTTATTCACAATATGCCCACATCAAACAGATCCTGGAATATCTCGTGATCTCAAACCTATAAATAATACTGCATGTTTCAACAAAAGTTTTGAAAGGGAATTGAACAGATTATGCCATGTAACAATGAAGAGATGAATACAAGCTATCTATTCCAAATGAAAATGGAAGCATACCACAAAGCTTACTATGTAACTTTATCCTGATACTACACTGAAAGAAGGTCTTCCCCATTCCAGCCATGCACATTAGCACTCTACGGTACTTGCTATATTATAGATGTCTATTAAAACATATTACAAGGTTAATGCAAGATAAAATTAGAAGATGAATGACTCAAGAGAAATACAAAACAATAACAACAACAACAAAACAAAAGAACACCCCATCTGTTAGCTTAGGAAGAGACACTAAGAAGGGTATGTATTTTATGCGATGTAGAACACAAAATCTCTTTAAAAGTAGATCAGACTCTTCAAGAACATGAGAAAAGAAAAACTAGTACTTTTTAAAGATTTTGTCAGAGCAAGAAAATGGAATGTTAACATTCTGACTATATCCTTTACTTATGTAAATACATAAATTTATGGATTTCTCAAACCCTGCCCCCCATAAGTCACTCACTTATGTTCATAGAGGGAGGCCTGCTAGGAATGCCCAAAGGCATTACACAAAATCAATACAAGAACAAGTATGTTTAAATATTCATGAATACAAATGCTTAATGGCACATCGTCTCAGTTTAGTCTGAAAATCAGGCAAGGATTCCAAAGATTTACTCTTTTCATATTTAAGAATGCACCAATTTCACAGTGAAGAGTTCATTAGAAATGCATTAGATCAGATGAATACAAAACTGCACAAATAACTGTATGCTTTGCAAAAAGCCTGGCACCATTATGCTGTATGGTGGCGGATGAGTAGATAGAGAAGAAAGCTGTACAGCTGCTTCATAAAGCTCACAGCAGCCTGAGAGTTGCAGTGGTATGAAACTTTGGTAACCTCAACTCATTTTCTGTGGAAAAGATGAGAAAGTACCATATTTTAACATGTATAACCTATACATTTCTCCAAAATAAACCACAAATTTGGCAGAAATGATAATAAATAAATTTTTGTTACACAGGTTTGTCTAGAAGAGATTTCTTTTCAAAGGTTCCTGACCTCCCTTCTTCAGATTCTTTGCAAGTCACCCAGCAATGCTATTTATCTGTAGAGTTATTCCAAGGAACCCTTTTTTGTACAGACATGATGTAGCTGAGGTACATTTGATAGATATGAAATTACAGATATGCCATAAGAGGGAGAAAATTAAAAATACCAAAAATTCAGTTATACACAGTATGATATAGCATGCAACGGGGATTTGTGTGTATGGATGAGAAAAGCTTGGCTTAACTTTCTGTATATTGAAATTCTTTTTATATAGCTTATGAGAACTTATAATGCCATACAAAAACAAACAAACAAACAAAACATTCAGAACTTAGGCTGCCAGTTATTTTTAAACTCTGTTGAAAGAAATGTGGATTTTTGGGACAAGGTAGGTGGAGTGTTTTTTTTTTTTTATTGAAATACTGAAGATTAATAAATATATTTACTTTGTGGCTTCAAAAAAAGTTGAAACAATACCATCTAAATATTATTTGGTAAACTGGAGATGAAAATTTGCTACCCTATAAAAATAAAGTATTTTAATATATTTTCTAATGAATATTTAAAGGTATATTAATAAATAATATTGCCTTGTCTCCTCTATTTAACTGAAATGGGAAAATTATAAGAAAATAAGAAAAACAGTTATTTCTCAGTCTTCAAATTGCATTGAATCATCATTCATAGAAGTGACAGTGATGGTTACATCATCTCTTAATTTAAAAGTCTGAAATGCTACCTAAAAACTAATCTGTGACAAACTAACTCTAGAACTTCTTCACAATTAAGTGACATATTTCCATAATTTATCTATATAAGTACAAATTATGAATACATACTTACAGTCTTGCAGGCATAATGGAATTAATTTTGGCTTTGAGTGAATTCAACTGTGAAGACAAAGAAAAGCAAACTTGCTCTTGATTTGTATTAGTAAAATCATAGTGGAAAATTATAGAATGGCTCAGGTTGGAAGGGACAACAAATATCATCTAACTCCAACTCCCTGCCATAGGAAGGGATTCTGCCCACTAGATCAGGTTGGCCAAGGCCCCATCTAGCCTGGCCTTGAACACCTCCAAGGATGGGTTATCCACAACTTCTCTGGGCAGCTTGTTCCAGTGCCTCACTACCTTTACAGTGAAGGATTTCCTCCTAATGTCTTGTCTAAATGTATCGTCCTTTAGTTTAAGACCATTTCCCCTTCAGTATCATTATCTACCCAATAAAGAGCCCTTCTCTATCTTTTTTATAAGACCTCTTGAAGTATTGAAAAGTTGCAATGAAGTGTCCCTGGAGCCTTCCCTTCTCTAGAGAAAAGGATTTTCTCCAGAGCCTTCTCTCTGTTTAAAACTGAAACTGTTCTTCATTTATATCTTGCTTATGTCAGCATTAGTTTCTGAATAAATTATTGCTTATATTTAAATTTTCCAAGCTTCTTTTCATGAACTAACAACAACAACAAAAAAAGCAAATAACAACAACAACAAAACACTTTTAGAAAACTACTTTAAATTATAACCATTCATCTACCAATTATTCACGTATGAAGACTTGCATTTAATCAAAATATTTTTCTTTGTGTCCGTTGTCTTGTGTCCTGGGAAAAGTGCATAATTTGAACTATACCGTAAGGCTTATTTTTGAAATAGCTACAAATCTAAATATTTAGACGTGTGCTTAGGCCCTACTGGACTCCATACCCACAAGGGGGCAGAAAAAACACTAATCATTGAAATCCAATTCTACTTTGCTTCAACAGGTAACAATTTCACCATCAGAGCATAGCACCGGATTTCTGTCTTAGCTGGATTAAAATGTCATTTCTGAAGACATTTTTACAGGCAACTTTTACCTCCTTATCTTTAATTTTAATTACATATATATATATATATATATTTAAAAAGTATTCTAATTGTTTCCAGAAATCTTGAAAACAGTACTTTGGAACCAAGGGTTTTTAATGAAAAAGGATTGTTATTTTTATCATATATTTTCTAAAGTGGAAGCATGTTAGATTTAGATTTTGGATTAAAAAACACAAAAAAACAAACTAACAAAGGGAGTGTTCTTAACTTCATACTGAAAGTTTTCTTTTAATTCTGAAAATGATTCAGAATGGGAATGTGCCAGTATTTTAGTCCTGGCAAAGCAAGTAAGACATTAGGATGATTATAATGTGACTAATATTTATAGTTCAGGAACTATTATGTTCTTTCTAGTGAATATAATCTGTGCATTTTAAAGGAAGTGAAATAATATTATTTAGTTTTGTTTTGATGCATTACTCACTGACTATATCGTAAACCTAAAGGCAAACACATCTGGAACAGTACTGAAATTTCTATGTTCTCAGTTTGTGTTCTTAAGGAAAAATATAGCACATACAGAAGGGCTGTCATTTAAATGTTCCTTAAGTAGGTTGCGACTTTCATTGCTTACAGTGCTTTACCAATAAAATACAACATGTGAAAAAATGGGAGAGTGGATATACTAGAAGTAAACTACATCTAAATGATAGCAAATTCTGTTTACAAACACAACGTTTTAAAGCAATTGGAGGTTATTTTCATAGAAATGTTATCAGACCAACGTATGGCTTACATTCAAATTTCTCTGCTTGCCAAGCAATAGAACAGTAGCCAAACTGAGATGTGTGCCACCTTCATTCCTGGCTTCCATGAAAATGTGATGCTGCTGGCTTCTATGGAGTTTTAATGATCTGAAGAGAATTGGGAACGTCTGACACACAGTAAAAAAACAATTGACATATTAACATATATATAGGTACACGTGTATAAATATACAGAAACACACACACAAATATATAATGCTTCAAACATACCCGTTCTGTTTTTGATCGAAATGAACTGCATTCAGGACCGTATGTTGTCATGGACCAGTTAATGGTCAGACAGGGAACAATGCTGCTGATAGGCAGAGAGGCTGCAAATTGCACTGTTTCAAGGCAAAGAATGAATTTTCTCATCTTCATATGATAAAAAATGTGGCCTGAATTTCAGTGCAGTCTGTAGCATTTTGTGGAAATGCTGTTTTCCATATGAAAGTGGGTTAAATTTGATCTCAAGTTACCTGTTCTTTTGAAGGACACAGAACACATACCCTCACAGGAATTATGGACCTTTGGGGACTCGGATTGGAATTCAAGATAATCTTTACAAATTGAAGAACTGGTTGATAAAAATGAAAAAGAAAAAGAAAAAAGAAGAAGAAAAAAAAAAAAGAAAAGCATATGAAAAAAAGCCTTCCATTGTTCAGCTGAAAAAATATGGTAATTCAGTGTAGAATGACAACCATTAGCTTTCTCAAGAGGGAAGCTAAGGAGTTGTAGTTGTTATTGATCATCAGCTATCTCACAGATACTGGGGACAATGAGTGTTGGCCATCAGAGATGTAAATTTTCATAAAGTAGTATTAATACTTAATTTTGCTTTGGTAGGGTCTTAGAGCATGAAGCAGAGTTGGAGTAGATAAACATGTTATAGGCTTTTGGAATCAAAAGGCCAAGAAAATATGCACCTATTTGAATAAATTCAGAAGAAAAAAACAGTAAGGATACTATTTGCAATGACTGAAATGAGTTTATTTACCTAACAGGACAAAAAAAAAAAAAAAAAAAAAAAAGGAAACATTAAACCTGATATACAAGGTTGCTTTTACAAGGAAGGGAATAGCTGGTTCCTCATATCCTCATATCCATAATAAAGAAAATACAACAAAGAAGATTTGGGACAGGCATCAGAAAAATATTTTTAAAGATTAGGTAATAAAGCACTAGATTTATTTTTTTATAACCTTGAAAGACTGTAAAGTCTCTATAGAATTAAAGGTTTTCTTGAAGAGACTGGACAAACTTCTGCTTAGTACCTAGGAAGCAGCAGGAAGAGTTCCATCAGTGTTCTTCTCTATTTCCCATGATCCATGTATGTCCTTTCCTTAAGATATTTATTTGTGAAAGTAAATCAAAACAGAGTAAAGCAAACCACATCCCATGTCTTTCCTGACTATTCAGACAATTACTCTTCTAAATCACTATCTCATTTCTGTTATTGATACAGAGAAATTTAAGTGATATAAGTAGAGTTATAAGTAGTCCAGGGAGCCATGAAAACAGTCACAACCTTGTCCAGAAAGACCAGCCTCTGAAAACTGACCCAATTAGGCACAAATATTTTCACAGTTTCAGGCAGAAAGTTAATTCAACTGGAATAGCATAGTTTTGGGGAAAAAATCATAAAGGTTTCCCAAGAAAACTCCATTGAAATAACAGTAAAATCTGAACTTCACTTTTGTTGTTCATTTAATTTATTTAGATACACACACACACAACTCATTTCAGTGAATATGTAAATTACATATAATTTATGTAAGCCTACTGATATGTAAACCTACCTCTTTAAGGATCATTTTTCAAGTGACCAACAAAACAAAGCCTCTGCATGTTACCATTATTACTGTTATCTGAGCATGCAATAATTTGAAAATTTATATTATACTTAATGTATGATCACATTCTTTAAGCCATTCTTTCCCAAACCTGAATGGATAGGAATTGTACTGAAAGCATTTCTGTTTTTAAGCAACTGGTTTGGTTGGAATAATTTCCTAAGCCACCTGTTAAGAATTTATCTCCAGTGTGTCCAAACACTACCACCTCCCCTCTGAAAAACTTGCTGCAGGGAATTCATTTTCCCTGACTACTTGCTTGCTTAAACTGATCCCCAGACGCCCCTTTATATAAGACAACAAGCTATTCTTCATCAGTCTAAATATCAGCAAAAAGGCATCTGGGTGTCCCCCAGCTCTGAAAGTCTACGAAGAAGTTCTCCTCGAGAGGAGCATATAGCAACATAGCATGTTGCTGCTAGGAATTTGTCAACAGCTTACGAACCCATCGCTGCAAAGAATCTGCTCTGTCTTTGAGAGAGGGGAAGAGTGACCTGGTTGTAAGGACAAGCATCCTACAACTACAACCAGGGTACTGTGCAGACAGTGCTGCACAGCCTTGCCCTTAGTGATACTCCTAAAGCTCCCATAGTACTTGGGGACAAGGTGTCTTCAACCAAACAGCAGGCATAGCCTAGCTGAATAGTAGATTAGCCCCACTTATTTTTCTGCTGGAACGTGATGCTTTCTGGCCGCAATATTTTTGCCTCAATTGCAGTTCAGTTTAATACAGTTTGCATGATCCAGAGTGAATTTGCATGAACAGACCATTTTTCATAGCACAAAAAGTGAGTCAGATATTGACTTAATGGATTTGGAGAAGGCTTGGATGAGTCACTCTTCTCCTGGTTAATTGATTTTGCTAGGACATGCTAAATGTATCCCTAAATAGTGAAATAATTTATAGAATGTGCTTTTCTGGCTGTTAATTGTGCAGCTGGATAACTGCATTTAAAAGCTCATCCAATTCTCTTGAAATCACTAGAAGGTTTTCCACTGACTCAGAGGAAGCTGAAGTAGCTTTTGAGGGACCATTGTCAAAGAGGTGATTTGAACTTCAGTATCTTATTGCTATGAATGTGCTGAGTTTTTCCAAAGCCCCAAGGACAGAAGAAAACCTCTTTTATCATTATTCTACTTTACTAAGAAGGAGATATTTATTTTAAGGATTCTGACCTTTTTCAATAGCCTTGAAACATTTTTTTAATTTTTTTTTTTCCATACAGAGGGCTACAAAGCAGTTGACAGTTAACAGTTTGCATAAGAGTTGCTTTGGGTCCTAAGAGACTTGCATGGTATTATCTACTCTTGATATATGTCTTCAAAGGCGCATATATTACAAATATTTACTGTAAGTTTTTTTGTTTGTTTGTTTGTTTTTTTGTTATGGTCTCACATTTCCTTTCACAGATGTTTAAACTTTCCTGACCACTGAAACTCCAGAAATAATGTGATAAACCTGGAATGAAAAATACAAACGAAATTGTCAAAATTCATAGAAGCAAAGAAGATACTCACTTCTTTAATTATTGAAGTGCACTATCCCCTTGCCCAATTCCAAGAGAAAGTAGGAACAATGTATTCTCTAGTGCTGTTTAAGACACGTTCTGAATGGCACCAATAACACTATTTATTAAAATATAAGTGCTATTGGCCTACTGGGAAAACAGGATAGTAAGCATGTTCAGCCATGGAAAAAAATTCCAAAGCGACTGAGAAAACATTAACTAACATTATGCTGTGTAGAGAAACTAAAATATCTTATACCTTATGCTATGAAACAAGTTCTGTTTTGAAAAAACGTGGAAAAGAAGTAATCCAAAGGGAGAAGGCCCTTTCATTTACATCAGTATCAACTCTGATTAGTTTTATGTCAGTTGACAACAAAGATCAGAAGTAGTAGCTATGGATTGCTTCTTTTTATGTTTAGTATTTGGTTTCATTATTATTATTTTTTTATCTGAAGGCCACTAGACTTGAGTTCTGATAAAATGCCAAAGGAAGCAGATTCCAGAGACAGTCCTCTGAATGGCATGTTCAAACTGAGACACAGATGTGAGTTTCTTCCAGCTTATCTCAGCTGCAGTAACAGGGTTAGCGGTCTATTCAGTGCTTCAAGGTCACAAAACCACCTTGAATTTTACTAAGAATGTCAAAATGAAGATTTGCCTAAGGGTATAATATTCTATTGTGTGTATAATGAGAAGTCATCCATCACTCCACACATAACAGAGCTCACAGTCTGAAAGGTAGGAAACAGTGGACTGATTTTTTAGTAGGAAAATGGTAGGAAGACAGTCATGTGGTTTGTTCTCAGATGATCTCAAGTGATCACTGCCAAAAAGAGCAGCAGCAATATCTCCAGTCAGATCTTGTGATTCTCAGGATGGAATAAACCATCAGCAGAATCCAAGAGAGAATGGGACAGGACTGACCTCCAGCTTGTACCAGAACTTGTCAACTGACCTGTCACCTTAAAATCGCCTTAAAATCACCTTAAAAAACATATAGGCTTATATCTACTTACAAATATGATTTACTTAAGTAGAATGGCTTGGATTGGAAGGGACCTAAAATATTACCCAGTTCCAACCCTCTGCGGTGGGCAGGGACACCTCCCACCAGACCAGGTTTTTCAAAGCCCCATCTAACCAGGCCTGGAACGCTACCTGGGTCGGGGCATCCACAGCTTCTCTGGGCAACCTGTTCCAGTGCCTCACCACCCTCTGAGTGAAGAATTTCCTCCTTATATCTAATCTAAATCTCTCATCTTTTAGTGTAAAACCATTACCCTCCTTGTCCTATCACTTCTTCCCCTCTTAAAAATGAAACAAGGTATCAAGTGACTTTTTAGCAAGACAACTTCAAGAAATGTTATTTCTCTGACTTACAAAATGGGGACTGCAATTCAGAAGTTACATAGCTACCTAGCTTGATAATAAGCCTATTCTTCCCTGTAGCCTGCAGTTGGGTTCTCTGTAAATAGCCCAAAATTTTAAGTTTCTTTTAATCTATCAACAACTCAATATCCATGTTCATATGAACAAAATTCCATGACAATTTATGTCCAATATGAAACTAGGACAGGAAGAACTTAGCTGTTTCCCTTGATTTAACTCTACCAAAACTACACAAGCTCTTCCCAAAGATCTCCAATGCCCCTCAGGGTGGGTAACTCAACTTTCTGCAGTGACTTAATATCCACTACAAAGGGAAAAGAATAGACGACAAAACCGAAAACAGGAAATACAATAATTGTCTAATATCATCATGTTACGTCACTGAATGCATGCTATTGCATTGTAATCTGTTCATTTTTGGAAGAAAGGGTGTTTCCATAGGCAGTGCTAGTTCTGACCAGTGCTTGAAGAATTATTTGAGCAATGAATTTTGCAAATAGAGTAAAATATGCAGTATACCTGAGAAGACAAAATACTGCAGTATAAATGGTTTTCAAATAAAATTCAAACAGTACTTAAAATTTAAACAAATTAAACAAACTAGTGAAAGTTCAGTGGTGTATTCAGATCTTTTATCACAATTGATACATGATTCATCTGCATGTCAGATAGTCTGAACAACCTTTTTGCAAGTACATCATATAGTAGGAGCCAGCGATACTGTAGAGACTGAGAAATATTTTGTACAGAAGCTGTACTTTGCTCTGCTTTATCCCATTCTCTGTCATAAGAAAAAAAATGATCTTGTTCATCTTTTGTTAGCATGCATTGGAAAAAACGCAAAACCATTAATATCACTATTTTGAACACTTTCAGTAAATCAAAACCAAAGTACTTCTGTAGCTGAATTACTCTTCCATATCTTTGAAATACTTTGTATAGTGCCTTATCTACTGGATGAAGAAGGTACATTTAAAGAGATACTAGATAGGAGTTTTTTTCTTTCCCTTGGACAGACTTGGTGCCTAGACAGACTTATACTGTTATACAGACTTATATCTGTTTGTAATGGTAGTAATCTATTTGCTATTAGCAGCCTTTAGGAAAGTTAGAATTATTAAGTAAGTATTAAGTAAGTGTTAAGTAAGAATTATTACTCTGCCTTTACAGTTACAGTTAAGGTATGGGGAAGGCTCAGAGAAGCTGGGTGAACACAGCTTCCCAAGAAAAGAGGAGCTGTAGTTTAAGTTTCTCAGCACTTTTGAAATTTTAGTCATAAACAATTTATCAGTGACACAGGACAAATCAATTACAAGACTTGGATTAGTAACTCTTAAGTAGAACCGGACTGAAAAATAAAGCTTTGATAACCACAAGGCAATTTGATTCATCTATGACTTTTTTTTTTCTTGTTATTTGAAAGCATTGATTGAATGGATTACTTCTTGCATAAATATTTGAATAAGAAAAGCCTGCTGTTAAGTAAACATATCTATACTACCACATGAAACACATCGTCCCTATGGCAATGGGAGTTTTCATCATGCTTTGGTTACAAAAATTCTTTTTTTCAATTAATTACTAAGCAGAACAATAGCATATGATTTAGGTGACTGACAGCACATAATGATTTGTGAATAGCAAACACTGAATAGCTAAATGACAGTTCATCACCTCCTCCCCCTCAGCCATACTTCCCTTGGGCTGACAGTGCTGAAATCATTAGACTGTTTATAATTTGTGAACAAAAGGTCTGGTTACAATAATATTGAACAATCAGAGTGACCAGTTCTACTGTTCACACCAAGTCATAATACCTCCCCCTAGAATGTTGCCTTAAAATACCCTCATTCCAAAGAAGGCGTGAATGGTATTAATTTCACACTTGTTCATATGACATAGTTTCTCAGTTGTTGCCTTGTCCTTGAGCAATACGTATTTCAAATCTCAATCTTTCTGCAAATATATTTTAAAGTTTTACGTTCCTTTATCATCTAATGTTAATTTCCTGTATTTCTTTCCTATTAAGGTTTTCTTGACATCTCAAGCCCATTCTGAAAGACTAACACATTTTTACAGATGCACAAAGCAGTAAAATAATGTATCATTTGTTATTATTAATAAAGTTCCGAGCTAACAAACCACACAGATTTCCTTTGTTAACTCTATTGTTAAAATTGCCTCACAACTCTCAAACAAAACCTGTCATTTCAATGCTTTAAATCAATAAGTATATTTTAGGTCCCTTGTGAAATGTCACCTCCCACTCAGATGCCAAAGAACACATAGATTTGTATGAAAACTCAGCTTAAAAATTACAAATATACAAATGTCAAATTATGCAAGGGAAAGCTGATACAGAAAATAGCTTACTGTGACAAGCTCTACAGAGCCTGGTTTGATTTACCAATTAAAGCTGCATATTGTAATAAATTGTGAATATTTGTTCATTGAGTAAGGAGGGGGAAGTTACACAATAACAAAGGTTGAGACGTGGTTAAGCGAACAGACTGTGATATCACAGGGTTAAGTAAAATTCCTGATTTGTATAGAGACCTTGTGATCTCTTGTTAAAACAAATTCACTGCAGAACAATACCCGAACCTATCAGAATATATCTATAATAAAACCTGTCAGAGACTATGTAACTGGGACTCTGAAACAAGCAAGTAAATAGTTAAGTGTAAAATAATGCTTAGTTAATTAGACAGTAGAATAAATTGTTGTCTGCATACTGAGATTGGAATATATAGTCAAGGTTATCTGTTGGCTGGGGAGGAGGTTGTCTGAGTCTGAAGGATGTGCTGTTGGGGGGGGCCAGGAGGCGAAGGATGTGTGGAGACTGGTTGCAGAGGCTTGCCAGACCATCACGTCCCAGGCAGAAAGAAAAACAAATGGACAACAAGAACATAAACTAGCTCAGGCCGATAAAGAAACTGCAAGCCTGTCAAATCACTACATTCCAGGCCAAAGATGAAAAATACACTGCGAAGAAGACCTACGGCCTTCCTCCCAAAGACCACTGCCCACGTCCCAAAGACCCCTGCCCACAATTCTTGGAAGAATCTGCGCAAGCGCAAAGGACTGATAAGCTAATCAGCATACGAAGCGAGAGAAGGCGGGATTGGGTAATGAATATGTATAGGCATTAATTGAATATTCAGTGTTCTGCTGTACAAATATGAAATAGTTTGTCACTCCAGCGCGCGCCGTGGGTGGAGCTGAGACTCCCCGGCCGCCCAGCGCTGTTTTGCTTGTGTCTGCTTACTTAATTACTCAATTAATAAAGCTTTCTCACTTTATTAAAAAAATCTTGAAATAGTTTGATTCTATGAGAAAGTAACTTATAACACATCAGACATAGGATTTATCCATGATTTATAGTTTCACTCTGAGTATTAAAAAGTGAGTTTGTTTTGAGGAAGATCATAACCTGAATGCTGACTTTTTGGTGAAATTTGAAAGTGAAAATCAGTCATGTTGCTTTAAAAATTTTTATTATTCTTTCTTCTTTGGAATGGGAAGCAAAAATGCCAGTAGTTTATTTCTGATGGCAAATTAAATGCAAAAACAAAACAAAACAAAACAAACAAACAAAAAAACCAACTACAACAAACCACCACCAAACTCCTTACTCACAAACCTAAAAGAAGGGAAAATGAGAAAGAAGAGATTTTCATAAGAGATTAATACTACTGTTTGCATAATCATGAAATTAAATGAGAAGTTCTCCTATGACCACGCTGTCAATTCCAACTGCATGATTTTCCAAAAGATTCTAATTACTAATGGCTTTAACTACATTGTGTTCAACTCATATACCAAACACATTTGGTGTCACAATTCTGAAAATTCAGCTATACGGTAGAAGAACAATTTCTAGAGAAGAGAAAAAAGTATAAATGTTGCTTAGAAGTGTTTTCTTTGGTTCCCTTCTTGGTAAAAAGAAGGAGTTTCAAAATTGAAGTTTTTATAAGAACCAAATAAATTATACATTTCTCAAAAAACAAACAAACAAACAAACAAACAGATATTTGAAAAGAAAAAAAAAAAATCAGTGGTCAGAATACCCTATCAACCATTATAGAGAAAGTCTTTTCCTTTTAACATATTTGTATGATGGAGTTTATTTTAACTATATCTCTACCAACTACAAACCAAGCACACTAGATGACAAGTTTTGCATTTTTCTACCAGCTCTGAAAAAAGTCCTACTTCATCTCTCTTGCATTCACCAGCAACTCACAATATACTTTATATTTGTTTTAAAGTAGTATATTAGCTATCATAATACTCTTAAAAAAAAAAAAAAAAAGTAATGATGTTAGGGGGTAATGATAAACTGGTGTTTTAGTTCTGTTTTGGCTGTGTGGTGGTTTTACTGGTGGTTTTTCTGCTCCTTTCTCAAACACCTCTATAAAATTTCACAACATAGCTTCCCCATGAATTTTGAGCTCCAGCTATGTTCTTTTTATACAGTTATAGCTTCTCCCTAGCCTTCAATCTGTTTTCTTTCTCCTAGTTATTAAGTTACATAAATCAACAGGAATGACTACAAATCTCCTCCTCTCTGAATACCTAATTTACTGTTCAAAGCTTATAACATTCTGTATTGGTTTCAGTAGCATTAAAAAAAAGAAGAATCCATACAGACCTCATGTAGAAGTCAAACTTCTCTAACTATGCAACAAACGTATTTTTTTGCAACCTTACTTCAAATGTAATTGCAATTATATGACCATATTTAGCAGTTACACTAGTGTGGCTGCTTAACATTGTTATTACCTGCATATTACTACCTTTTACCTGCAGCCTACAGATGGTTGCTTTCCTGTTGCGCAACTGTTTTTTAACATGATAAGAGCTTTAAAGCAATAATTTTACAGTTACCAGAGCTGAATGAAAAAAAAAAAAATCATGACCCTGCATAAAGTACTGTTGTGGAAGCTTATTTGCACCAGAGAAGAAAAACATTTCTTAAAAGGTAGGTCATAAGAAAGTTGCAATTGTAACTGGTTCTCCTCAGTCATGGCAATGGCTTTTAACATTTGTCAGTGACACTACAAATCTTAAACCAAGACAACAATTAATTTCTAAGTGGGAAGAACAGAAGTGAAAGATGAAGCAGGGATGATGTAGTAATAGTATTTTATTTAGCAAATCAATCTATTTATGGAGCAGAACAATTTATGGAGCTCTGATACATCATCAGTGTTTTGACTTACTGGCTTTCCCTAATTAGAATACAGTACTGGCTGTTGCAGTCACACTTTTATGTCTCTACTTATTCTGAGTAATACTTAGCAACACTATTTTAACCCTACTGTAGCAATTTATAATACTTCATTTTGATTAAAACTCGTTACTTTAATGGAAGACTAAATTAGTGCTAGTTCATCACCAGTATATTCCTCCTTTTTGACCAGTTTCTGCATTCAGAACTTCAGAAAATAATTTAAATGTCAATAATGTGAAATGAAGTCTGAATCCAGGCCTCAAAGTCAGAAACAGCTCTTACTCTCCAATAACAATGGCTACTAAATATTACCTTCTATCTTTAACAGAAAATTGTAACTTACTAGCCTCATGGATAGAGGGAAAGAATGGTGACCTGTTGCATTGCATGACGGCTACTACCTAACTGGAGGACAGGGGAATGGTTCCCAGTAGCTGAGTCCAGGCACACGTTGGCTGTTCCTGAAGAAGACAACAGATTTCCTGTGAAGCTGCAGTGGAGCATCCTTTTCCTGAGGCTTACAGCAGACATGATTAAAGAGTTCTGTCCTTTGAGAATGGGGAACATAACATGAGACAGAGAGATTTTTCCTTTGCTGCTGATATTTGGGACACTTTTAGGTGCTGTTACAGCTGTGGACTTTATGAAAGTCTTATCAAAAAAAAAGAGAAGACAAAGATCTGTCACTCAAGTAACAGCTAAATTAAGTACTCCTCTAGATGTTTTGCTTTGCTTTTGAGAGATGGAATGAAAAAGATATTTTCTCAAGATTGAGAAGATGACTCTCCTCAGATGAAAATAAAGTTATAATTTCAGCTTGGTCCTCAAACAGTTTTCTTTCTGTATATCCATCACATCCTATTCACATTCACTTTAAAACTCTGTGTTTCTTCCAGGCTCCAATTTATCTCAAATATTAGGACAGCTGGGACACAGCAGGGGAGAAAATGAGAGAAAGGGCTGACTGTGTTACCAGTTGAGTTCTGTTCTTACTCTTCAGATTGACTTGCATAATCTTGGGCATGTCACAACCTTTCCGTAGTTCAGTTCACATCCTATCAAATAAGTACAATTATAAGCCTTTCAGTGTTGTTGTGGTAGCAGATATGCTGAAATGTGAAGAACAACTCTAAGGGGCAAATTATTTTGTATATAAACAAAGTATTCATTAATAAGAGCCCCGTAGAGAAAAATTAGAAGTGCATTGTTATTATTATCTAGTATTAGTTCAATATGTATCATCTTTTTCTAAATATCATGGTAGGGTTAATGACTTTTTATTGTGTGCTGTATGTCAGGGTATTATCATACTCAATACAAAAAGTGCATAAGGCACTGATTTGCTTATGCACTTTGGACACAGATGTACAAAAGAACTATAATCTGAAGTGAAAAAAATAAAATTAAAATTAATTATTCCAGTGACAGCATTTGAGCTAATATATTAGATAAAATATGCATTTCCTCAGGTATGCTCTAAAGACTGCATTTAGGGAATTAAATAACTGCCATAAATAAAGCCATAACTGGCCTTTTTTTTTAATTAAAAAATAATAATAAATAAATAAATAACTGAAAGCATATAGCAGCTCACAGAATACTGAAAATGTATTTCAGCTTGTTTGGTTCCTACTTGGGATATTGAGAAATAATGGATAAGCATTGCTAACTACCGTGTTATCTTCAGACAGCTATGTGAATCTGGGAAAAGAGTTCCCACTAACTCTATGGAATCTCTGTCTGGAAACAACTCCCCTACCTCCTTTTGCTTTCTTGCTTGCTTTCTCTTTTCTCCTTTTTCTCTCTCCCTCACACAGTCCAATAAGAAAGGAAAATAAAACTTTGAAATGGGAAAAAAAAAAAAAAAAAAAAAAAAAAGCTCTAGAAATACTAGAAATAAAACTTAGAGGTTTTCTTTATTCTTATGGTTCTATTTTGGAAACTCATTATCAGTGTGTATTATGGTCTAGTATCTATTGTCTTTGCACGTTCTCTTGGCTTGGAAGGCAAGAAATCACATACTGCCACACAGCTCTGACTAGTATCCAATACTCTTGGTTTCTCCAGGCTTACGCTCTAACTCATCAAGCTGATACACTTAAGGGCCCAATCTTCCCTGAAGGGGCAAAAAGCAAGAAGAGACCATAAAGGGAGATATTTGAAACCAAAAAGAGGGAGAGGAAGTATAGAGAGAGGTGTAAGAAGTCACTGTCAGGAATAAGAATTAGAAACACAACAGCAGGAAGATAGTTTTATATCTCCTGTGAATCTTTTCAGACAGTAGAGAGAGTAGGCATTAAGGAGTAAAAGAAGGAGTGAGAAACATGTACAGACAATTTTAAGGGGAGGTGCAACAATATTTTTTCTGGGTACTGCTGCATCCTTTCAAGACTGAAGCAGGTTGTAATAGAGTTAAGAGTTAGATTCTTCCTCTGTATAACTAGCATAACGGCTGACTGCAATTGCACCAACAACTTTGGCTGAAACAATCTGAAAAGACCACCTCTCCTTGTGTGCTCATATATCATGCAATGCAAGAAGATACCCTGTGTTGTCCATACAGTGCTAAAACAGAACTGAATACATCAGTGTTTTTATATACACATGTTCCCATTTCTCACTCACAGAATATATATATTCTTTATTAATTTCATATTGGGATCCCAGATCATTTGAAGTAAAATATATATAAGTAAATATGAAGAAAACTAAACAAAGTTAAAAAATATTTTAAAAAATGGCATTCAATTTTTAAGAGGGTGTACTCTTTCCACACATTAAGCAGTACCTTGGCAGATATGATTCACAAATTTCCTTTACATGGGCGCAAAGAAAGACCAAGCTACCACATTGGCTTATCCACACTACTTAAGGGCAGTCAGCCGTCTATCTGTTTGAAGTGCACAGATTTTAGGACCAAAGGACCACGTAGACATTAATGTCTGAACTAATTACCTTAAAGTTGTCTTTACAATCAGCAGAATGAAAGAGGCACTCTAACAGTGTGACATAGTATCAGTTGTGCCCCAAAAGTGATCATTTCTTTGATGAACATAAGAACACCAATGGCAAATAACTTCAAAGACAGAGGCATGTAAATTTGTTTAGGTTAACTGAGATGTATCAGACCTAGAAAGCCCTTGCAAAAAAAATAATTTCTTATGCTCTTGGATTTTTTAGTCTGTGTTGCAACTAATACTGCAAAACTGAAAACAAATGGCATGCATAACACATGCAATGAGCCATGCGTTTTTAATTATTCCATTTGCTGCAAAGTCTGACCTAACAAATCTCCTATGAAAAACACTATTCCCCCAATACTGTACCAGTCACTGGAATATGTTATTGAAATTGGTGCAATTATGCGTTTAGTACTATATCCATTTCATGACTTGAGTATCCGATTTTCTAGTTTTCTCATGAATTCTTGTTATTATTTTATTTTCCACATTCATACATTACAGGCCTCGTGATGAAAATATTTGGTAAAAAACATATGAAAATATCCAGATATTGAGGAATTCAAACTATCTAGCTTAGCTTATTTAAATATTTAATGGATTAGATGGACTCAGTATCTGTTCTGTGTATTACCACATAGGAGGAAAAAGAGAAACACCAGCAAATAGTTATAGTAGTTTCCGTGATCATCACAGGGAGTTTTCAATTTGTTTTATTCAAGGACAGCTGAAGAAGACAGGTAGACTATACTTGCTAAAGGAAGGTTGCTCTGATGGAGAAACCCAGAAGGACTAGCACAGTGAAAGAGAATCACAGTCTAACAAGCAGTAATGTTTTGAAAGCAGTGAGACTTCCTAAACGGGGTACACATTTGACAAGCAGTAGGCAGGCTTCTTCCAAGCACTAAGATGTACTGTGTGAACAGCTGAAAACCTCCTATGGTTTACATAGCTGCCATACATTCTTACCATGTATCATGCTGTATACTGTTCCTGTCCCTAAGTTGAGGTGGTTTGGCTATCACAACTAGTGAACTCATTAAATTGGATTTGAAAATGTCTGAGACATATTTTAGTTCCTGGCTCAACCACAAGCCTCTGTGACTTTCAGAAAAGATCCTGTGCATCAACTCAATGTCTCTAAAACTGTGGTAGCATATCCTATCTTCATAACATACAGGGAGAGTAAAATTAAGAAATGACTTAACTGTTCAGGCAATAGCATGCAGACAAATGCAAAAACAGGCCTACAAAAAAATCACAAAGGGTCCATAAAACATCAAATGTGATATGCAGCAATAAGTTTTATGAGTTAAGCACAAAATTCTAAAAATAAGGTGATCTTTGATATAAATACAAACGAATTTAAAATGTTGCATATTAAACAGTTCCAACCCAGGGGATATAAACATGCTACTTCTTCAATAACAAAGTGCTTTCCTTGGATCTGGAGATACTTAAGGAAAAAAAAAAAAAAAAAAAAAAAAAAAACAGATTCTATGAAATGGCTTATTAGAAGCCATTCTCCAGGGGACAGGAAGAAGGAAGATGCAGAAGCAGTATCAAATGTAATAAGTTAATAGAAAACAAAATCTATATGGTTTAAGCAAAGATCCATTATTCATAGAGAAGATCTTACAAAGTTTAATTCATCATACAGTATTCTATGACAAAGTGATGCACTTAGTAGATGAGGGAAAGGCTGTGGATGTGGTCTACCTTGACTTCAGTAAGGCTTTTGACACCATTTCCTACAACATTCTCAGGAAAATGTCTGCTCTTGGCTTGGACTGGTGTATACTTCATTGGGTTAGAAACTGGCTGGGTAGCTGGGCCCAAAGAGTTGTGGTGAATGGAGTCAAATCCGGTTGGAGGCCGGTCACTAGTGGAGTCCCCCAGGGCTCAGTACTGGAGCCAGTCCTCTTTAACATCTTCATCGATGATCTGGATGAGGGGATCGAGTGCACCCTCAGTAAGTTTGCAGACGACACTAAGTTAGGTGAGTGTGTCGACCTGCTCGAGGGTAGGAAGGCTCTGCAAGATGATCTGGACAGGCTGGACCGATGTGCCGAGGCCAACGGTATGAAGTTCAACAAGGCCAAGTACCGGGTCCTGCACCTAGGGCACAACAACACCAAACAGAGCTACAGACTGGGACATGAGTGGTTGGAAAGCTGCCTGGCAGAGAAAGACCTGGGAGTATTGGTTGATAGAATATGAGCCAGCAGTGTGCTCAGGTGGCCAAGAAGGACAACAGAATCCTGGTTTGTATAAGAAAAAGTGTGGCCAGCAAGTCTAGGGAAGTAATTTTCCCCCTGTAGTCGGCTCTGGTGAGGCCACACCTCGAGTACTGTGTTCAGTTCTGGGCCCCTCGCAACAAGAAGGACATCAAGGTGCTTGAGCGAGTCCAGGGAAGGGCAACGAGGCTGGTGAGGGGTCTGGAGAACAAGTCTTACGAGGAGTGGCTGAGGAAGCTGGGATTGTTAAACCTGGAAAAGAGAAGACTCAGGCACAACCTTATTGTACTCTACAAGTACCTTAAAGGAGGCTGTAGGGAGGTGGCGGTTGGTCTATTTTCCCACTAGCCTGGTGACAGAACAAGGGGGAATGCGCTAAATGGCACCAGGGGAGGTTTAGGTTGGTTATTAGAAAACTTCATTAC
The DNA here is from genome assembly GCA_011076525.1 of Nettapus auritus. Classification (NCBI taxonomy): domain Eukaryota; kingdom Metazoa; phylum Chordata; class Aves; order Anseriformes; family Anatidae; genus Nettapus; species Nettapus auritus. Next base: position 104,703,253 of record CM021765.1, on the reverse strand, counting down.
GGAAGGGTTGGTTAGGCATTAGAATGGGCTGCCCAGGGAAGTGGTTGAGTCACCATCCCTGGAGGTCTTTCAAAGACGTTTAGATGTAGAGCTTAGTGATATGGTTTAGTGGAGGACTTGTTAGTGTTAGGTCAGAGGCTGGACCCAGTGATCTTGGTGGTCTCTTCCAACCTAGATGATTCTGTGATTCTGTATTTTACAGCATCAATTAGAAACGAGATATTCTCTTCCCCTCCAAAACAATACAACTTCACAATAAAAGAAAATCTATTATGGCATTTGCTAACATGATGAGCAAGAGTGAAATAAATCAGCAAGAGTGAAAGAAAAACTGCAAGAGAAGGAAAAAAGCAATTTCTTCATTATAAAAACTCATTGAGTTTTAAATGATTAAATAGTGGCAGCCTATTTTTCTAATTGTCTTGGTTTACTAAAAGTGTGACTGCAGGAAGGAGGAATAGAGCAGAGGGAATATTACTTCTCCTCCATTCTCTATCTTTTTTCTTTGTCCAGTGAAGAAGTAGATAAGTTTTGGTGAATACTACTAATTATAATATCATTACTTGGGCTATACATATTTACCTAAGAATGTAACTGGATTTTGAGTGTTATAATATGTGTTTTTAAAATTATTTCTACCTTAAGAAAAGTAGGTACATTCCAATGATGTAAATAGATATATGTTCTTTCAGAAATATTGTATTGGGTCTGTTATATAAATATTTTAAACTTACAGTTTTTTCTTGGATTTTATTTTATTTTATTTTTTTAAGTTGCCGGGAGCATCTAACAAAACAACTACATCATACAAACAAGCAGATGCAAAAATCAGAATACAGCTTTACTAACTTGCACTTGAATATTCACATGGTATGAACGTTTCTGCAAGAAGAATAGATTGAGTTTGAAACCACTGTACTTATGAAAGTTTTGAATGTAGTTTGTCTTTAAATGATTGTATTCAGATGTCTTTTGTATAGATTTGGTTAAATAAGTGACAACTTCAGCATTCTTGCTGTGACTGTTTACAGACATTTCCCATGTAGCTTTACAAATGGTATCGGAGGGCCTTGGGAAATGAAAGAGCTTTTGAGATTTTCAAATTTGGATTGTCATTTCTCTATATTGCATTGTCTTCTTCCCTGTCCTCTCACCATGTTCATTTGTTGAACAAGCCCAGTGTTAACTCCAAGTGAACAGAATCTTAAATGATAACTTTTTGGAAGAATTAATGAAAAACATGTGCTTAGTCCAGTTGAAAACTCAAGTTACACATACCATCACAGTGGAACAAAATTAGACATTACTAACAGCAACATGAGTGTCTACAGTTAAATATTTGTTCTCACAAAGTTTAAGGATGTATAAACATTTAAAATACTTTAATCCCTGTACAGGAAAATATCAATAAAGTTATAAGAAAAAGCAAGTATGGAATAATATTTCAAACAGCTCGACTAATATATACTTGTGTGTATAAATGAAAAGTTAAAGCTAGAATTTGATTTAAAATACATTTAATTCTGTTTCCTTCTAATAATATTTGAATAAAATACTTCAGTCTTTACTATAAATCTTGAGTATTAACTTTATAACTGAATATAAATTTAATACATATGCTGTCAAAGATATGATCTAACTATTAGCTTATCAGAAAGTTCCATGGTAAGGCTAGCATTCATGGGAAGACAAACTTAATAAGCTATACTATTATTTAAATAAAACTGAAATAAAGCATTTCATCAAAGCAAACTTTCACTTAAACTTTAGTCCATATTTACACATATTTTAATCTGTATGTTTAATTATTAAAGTAATGAATAAAAAATCTTATTAAAATGCTAGACTAACAGAGTGAGAACCTTCTGGCTTTTCTGGGACACCTAAAATTGTCTTTAGAGGTATTTTTCCAGTTGAAGTTTTGGGATCTTAACTGTTGCTGAGACTTAAGAAAATAACAAGATAAGGAAAAAGTGGGTAGAGGTAGAACAAAAGTATTGTTAACAAGAAAGTATAATTAATGCCTCATTAGAATCCAGGACATTACAATATAGAGTTAGCTATTTCATCAGTGAATATCAGGGAATTTAAAAGTGTTTTTTTTTGTTGTTGTTGTTGTGTTTTTTATTTTTATTTTTTTTCTTTATTTCTTTTTTTTTTCCCAAATAAAAGAAGTCAGCTGGGAAATGTAACTTAAGCTAACTTATGGAAGAGAATAATAATGGTCTAGCCAAAAAAAAGAAAACGAAAGGAGGGTGACATATGTAAATGATTCAACCCAGATCCAACCCAGACTTTCTTAACTGAAAAATCAGGAGTTGTGTGTTCTTGTGGTGGTTTTACCGTGCTAGGCAGCTGAACACCACAACCGCTCTCTCACTCCCCCTCCTCAGAAGAGGAGGGGAAGAAGTAAAAGAAAGAACAATTCACGGGTTGAGATAAGGATAATTTAATTAAATGGAAAAAATATATATATTAAGGAAATATTATTAATTAACAATTCAACTAAAGGGAAAAAGGGAAAGGGGAAAGGGAGGGGGAAAGGAAACAGCAAAACAAAACAAGTAAAGGCTATATGGAAGTGCAGAGGAAAGAAATTATTCTCTACTTCCCGCAAATGAGCGATGCCTGACCACGTCCTTGAAGCAGGGCCTCAACGCACGTAGCCAGTGTTCGCGAGGAGGACAGACGTTTTCGCAACGAAAGCCCACCCCTTCCCTCTTCCTGCTTCTTCCACCTTTTATTGCTGAGTGTGACATCATGTGGTATGGAATATCTCTTTGGTTAGTTTAGGTCAGCTGCCCTGGTGATGTTTCTTTCTCACTTTTTGCCCACCCCCCAGGAGGGGTTAGAGAAAGCTCTGATACTGTGCCAGCACTTCTCAGCAACAGACACAACACTAGTGTGATACCACTGCTGTTCTAGCTACAAGTGCAGAGCATGGCACTGTATGGGCTGCTGCAGGGAAGTTAACTTCCCAGCCAGACCCAGTACAGTTCTTCAGGTTATTTTATTCACCTGTCTCTACTCAATGATAAGTATCATGATTCTAACAGTGATCTAACAAGTAAAATTTAAGTTTGTAAATTAAAACGGATAGTTCAAATAATAGCAAAAAAGTAGAATAATGCCAAATCCAAAGCATTTTAAAGATTCACTGTCATTTGGCAGAACATACTTATATTTCAGAATAGAAAAATGTGTGGTTTTTTTTTTTTAATTATTTTTTTTAATAAAAAACATTTTGCCCAGCATTAACATAATGCTTCTCAGCTTGATTGCTTTCACAGATAGAGCATCCAAATATCTTAATTTGCTTTGGGTTATGAAATAAGAAAAGAAATAAAATTCTAGCCAGCAAATTCATTTGAGCATTAAGATAATATGTTGCTGAGTATATTTTTAATACCTACTATAATATCACCACAGAATTAAAAATCATCTTCTCCCCAGAAAGGCTGAACTCCCTGAAAACAATTTCTGATGTATCAGCAGGGGATAACAGTTGAACTACATAAGACCCACCACTATTTGGGGATCTAGAATCAAAACTTGCTCTGTGCTTTCAGCCTCTGCTGCCTCAGGAAGTAGCAAACTGGAATCAGTAAGTTCTACACAGAAAATTAATTTGTCTCACTGTGTTTGGGGCGTCAGCCACATAGTTAATGATGTATGATGTCACTAATATTTTCTTCTATGAAGTGGCAAACTGTAGTTAAATAAACTACAGTTTCTGGCTTATGAGGCCAGAAAGAAAAACATTTTGAGGCCTTGGCACTTCCACTATGATTCCTCCTTCACATAAAATTTGGGGGTGTCTGTCTTGACATCACAATGGGAAAACATTTTATTTTGTTGCCAAAATGGGAACTGTAAAATTAAATTCATATGAGGAGAAAGCTCCCTTGCATTTCAAATTCATGCACAATGCAGAATTGTGATAAGAATATTACATCCTTTTCTATTCTGGTTGGTTCCTGTGGGACAAGTACAGATGTCTGAAGAAATCTTATTCTTTTGCCAACTTCTTTATATTTATTTATTTTTGCTTTCTATCACCACATGGAGACAAAGGCTATTTTCATGGACATTAGCAGCCAGCATGATGAAGCCATATTTCACCTTTTCTGATACCACGTACCTGGAAAAAAACATTTTTATTTTCTTTGTTGTTTGTGTTTATTAAAGGTAGTATTGCAATACTAAAGTATTGCAGGAATTTTTAATATATTTTATTACTCAGAAACATCATTCAGTACTTCATAAATTCAAGGTTCTGTACTAGCACCACCTTAAAAAAATAACTGATGTTTCTTCCAATATAGAGAACAAGAACGACTGAAGAATTCTTGGCTTGGTTCTTAAACATAACTTCACTTTTGTGCCTGTCTAAGCCAGGTATCACAAAATAGTGCAAAACAGTCACCCACCATAGTGGCAGACATAGAAAAAACTTCACAAAACAATTATGTTATTAGATTTATCATCAGAGTATTCAATATTAGACATAATAAAACAAACAGTAAAAATGAAAACAAACAACAAAAAAAAATCAACCAAAAAAACCTGCATGTAGACATAAACCTTCTCATGGCCTCTTCCACAAAACATTTGCCAGAGCACAACCAACTGCAGAGGTTGACAGGAAAGTATCTGGTCACCTTAACAGCATCTCTGGTCATTGCAGTCTCTGTTTCCATCGTTACAGCTGAGAAAAATCACTCCTCTGATGGGGCACAACATTAGATAAGGCAGATGTTTGCTGGTAGGTAGCTTACTCCTGTTTCAGACAAAATTGGAATGACACCAAATGTAACTTTTGAAAGGCCATCCAATAGCCATGAGAAAGTAGACTGGTATACAACTGACCTTTGTTAAACAAAAAGACATTTGTGATAATTCTAAACATTTTTTATTTTTTAGAAGGGGTAAAAGAAATCTATAGAGGCAGATTGATGTATTATTTAATTATACTGTTGTGCTATTGTATATGTGCTGGGGGCAGAATCCTACCCTTCCTTTTTTATTCAAAATGTACTGTTAACCAGGTTACTGAGATTGGCCTGTTCCTTTTATTTTCTGAAAGCCTATTCTCTGCACACACTTTAGTGAGAAAAAAACTAACCTGTTTGAAAAAAAACCCAGCTTGATACTTATCATGTTGACAGATGGTATTAATTTGTAGTGATATTATGCAGTACTGTTACTAGTAATTGACACTGGAACTGGAACATTTGGTTAGCAAAATGCATTAGGTGTACCATAAATACCAAAATTATGATCACTGAAAGAAAGGTTATGTAGGAAAATATTTTAAATAAAGTCTGTTTTCTGAAAATTCAGGTTAATAACGAGTCCTGCCAGTAGTGAGAATTACTGTGTTTTACATATATAAGAAATAAAAAACTTCTCAGATTCTTGTGGTTTAACTTGGCAGGCAGCTTAGCACCACATAACCCTTTACTGCCCCCACGCCCAGTGGAATGGGAGAGAGAATCATGAGGAAAAAAAAAAAAAGTAAAAGCTTGTGGGTTGAGATAAAGATAGTTTAATAGCACAGAAAAGAAAGAGAAATAATATATGCAAAGCAAAGGATGCACAGTGCAGTTGCTCACCACCTATTGGCCAATGCTCATCTCATCCCCGAGCAGCAATCCCCTCCACTCTGGCAAGCACCCCATATTAATGTTCAGCATGATGCCATATGGTATGGAATACCCCACTGGCTATTTGGGGTCACTGTCCTGGTTCTGTCCCCTCCCTTGCATGCCGCCAGCCTCCTCACTGGAAGGGTATCATGACAAGGTGAAAAGTGTAAGCACTGCTCTGAAACAGCTAAACATGTGTGTTATCAGCATTATTTTCATCCTAAATCCAAAACACAGCACCATACTAGGAAGAAAATTAACTCTATCCTAGCCAAAAACAGGACACAGATTAAATCTTAATCTCTAACAGCTATTCAGCTAATGCATTTATATGGTAAAGAAATGAAGATAATACACTGTGGGTGATATATGTAAATGGCAAGTCATCAGATGTATTCAGCTTTGTTTTATAAATATGGGCACAGGAAGTAAGATAACAGCTGGCCACTGCAAGAATCATTTGTAGAACGGGATTTCTGTGGATTTCCACATTCTTGCGAAAACCTGGATATTAATACACTGAGCAAAAACACACTAGATTTGAAGAACAAATAAAATATTATTTTAAAACATTAGGAATTCTAAAGATTATGTTTCACGTTTTATCTGCATTATGCACTAGGAAGTTGTTCAAACAACAGTATGGTTAGTATGGTTAGTGAGGAAATGATTTTTTTCCCTGAATCTTGAATGTTTATATTTCCAAGTCCCTCTTTCTATTTTTATTACTTTTTTTAATTCCTCTGCTCTTCCTTCACCTCCCCGTATGTGCAATAGTGGAGATGCAATTTGTTTAGAGTAAGTAAAAATCACTGACAGCTCCCAAAGACTTCCATTATTTCACAGATATGCACACAAGATATGCACAGAAGATATGAAAGGCTTCAGTACTAATGCATAGTGTAGCTAATCAGTCCTAACCTGATTAAAGAAAGCCACAGGTTTGAAAGCCCACTTCTTGTGGTTCCTGTGTCAAGTACAAGGGTTCGTAAGCAATTTGTTATTTTATATAAAAATTGTGTTGAGATATTTCTCGGTGACATTGCCTAAACAGAAATTATACCTCACCTACATTTGAATTTTATATTTTCATTTTAATTTATACTTTATTTCTGTATTTTCTTGTAAAACATTTTATTTTCCTCTTATATGTTGCCCACTGTGGTATGTATTCATATCAGACTATAATAACAACTTTAGGAAATGCTCTTAAATGTATCCTGGAATCTCTTTGAGACCTGAGTCTTTCACTGGGAGAAATGAGGGAAAGAAGTTATATTAATGCTTGTAATCTGAGAAGCTTTGAGTTTTTCCTGTGAAGAACTATACCTGTACAGAATATGGTGTATTGGAAATAAGAATAAACCCCCCAAGAAAGGGAAAAGCAAGGTAAAGTTATGGTTTCAACTACTGCTAATCTACATCTCACAAGAATACATTGAGGTAGTTGCAGTAGTTAAAGACCTCTCAGGTTTTCCACTAAAGCAGCAGTATAACTGTAACTGAATATAATCAGGAAGCCATTTGGAAGACCCCAGAAGGTTTTGACAAAGTGTGGAAAGAATGAAATGAAAAAATACACATGAAATGGGATTTAAGAAAGAGATACTGCGTGTATCTCTTTCTGTACTGCATGCAATGATGGTAGTGATAAATAAACTCATAAGTGAGAGAAGCAGGATATGAAAGAAAGAAAATTAATGCTTTTATCTCATCTATTTCTTTAGTGGCTGGGTAATAAAGACAAAATTAATGAAGTACTCTGAGAAATTCTATTTTCTTAAGTATAGCTTTCTTTTATTCTTGCTTACTGAAAGCCCATTTAATTTAAAGTATGCATGAAGAAAAGGGAAAAGCTCTTAGTCTAAAGCCATGCACAGCACGGTTCACTTTGAAGCACATTTTTATGGCCAAGTTCCAAAGAGCAGGCAAATGGGATTTACAATACCGGTGTTGACAGGATCTTAAACGTAACACTGTCAGATAGCTGTCGCTGTAACTTTTCGGATAGAGTGGGCTACAACAAGTTGTAGGCTGCAATTAAAGCTCATTCATTATTGCTATCTTCTCAACATTGAAAAGGTTAAGGACCTTGTGATCTTAAAGACAATAATTTTTCTTTATGGTTTAGATCATCTATAAATACTACAGAAAAGTCCAAAGGATACTTTTTTCTTTGGGGCCAGGGAAGGAGTGGGAACAGATTTTGCCAGTTGGAAGGACAGAAAAGAGATAAATGTGACTAAGTGTAACACATTTGGATTTTATTTATCCAAAAGACCTTTACATCTTGCTGTACATGTGTTGCAAAGATACTTTTGCCAAGTGTGTTTTTTTTCTTTTTGTTTGTTTTTTTTAAAGCCCAATCCCATTAATGTGTCTGCAAATCTGACTTATTCCAGCCCCCCCCCCCCCCAAAAAAAAAAAAAAGGAAAAAAAAATAAAGAAGGCAAATACTTACTTGTCATCTTTTTAAGAATCTGAGCTAGTAAAAGGACAAGTAAAACTCTGGACAAGAACTTACTCTGAATGTCACTAGGTTTTGAGAAGTACCATTTCAAGTAGCTGATAAAACATTTGTACATTCATCAGACTCTGAATTCCCATTGACCTAGTAAGAATTTAATAATGTATTATGGAAGCTAAGAAAACATTAGCTGGATGTTTCATGGAGATACCTTTATACTATTTCATTGGATTCCAGCAATGAATCATCACTTCCTTCATATTACATCCTGCTAGATGCCTATCTGGTTGATGGTAATCTGAATCTGGAAATAAAATGCTTCAGGCCATTCTAACATGAGTCTTACAACTTGAAAAGTAGGTCAGCTGTAAATTTTCAATTATGATTCTGTTTGGTGAGAGACACGATGTCAATCTGAATATTGATTTTAGAATTTTATCAGCTCATTATTGTCAAGTAAACCAACATTATATTTTCCAGGTTCAGTACTGAGTTTTTACTTCTGACAGTAGACTCTTAAGATAAGGCATTCCTAGCAAAAGCTTTTCAGTGTCATGTCTACACCAAGGTAACTCATTAGGACCAGAACCCAGAACAATCAGTAATCTTGCTTCCCTCAGGATACAATGTAGAAAACAAAATTTGACATAGTTTTCCTGCATATCGTTAAATAAATATAAACAAAAATCACTGTCTGTCTGCTCAAGGATAGGAAGAAGAAGAAGGAAAAATAAAAAAAAAGAAAAGAAAAGAAAACAACAGCCAAACCCTATAATTTAGTAGATTTAAAACATCTTAGTGGTAAGCATTCAGTCACTAGACTTGACGTTCAATCACTATCAATGGCACTGTAAATAATCAAAGGGAATAAAATCAGAGCTTACAGGCTCCCTCACACTGGACTTCTACTCTGCACTACACTGTGAGAGGATAATTCAGTGTTTCCTACTGTCCAGCCTACTCTTACAGAAGATTTTTATTGCTTTGTTTTATTTGGGACCTTTGCCTAAGAGAGGTTTCTAGAAACTCTTATTCTAGGAAACCCAGTGATAAGGTACTTCAGGCTTCCAGTGTCTTGCTTTTCTAGAGTTGGGCTTGATTGACACTGCTTATCTCATACAGGATGAGCAGACACCAAACGAAGTTCAGAAAAACATGTTTTCTCATGTAAATAAATAATTGAAAAGGTTTTGGTGAATAGATCGTTCAGGATTGTATTTGGTTTGGAAAATAATAAATGATAAACTATAAAATGTGGAAGTAGTAATGTTAAAGTACTTCATAGAGTACACCAAGTAATGATTAAGAAAGCAATATTAATTCTTCAAGAACTTCCTTTCCTTCATACAATACAGCTTCACGTTAGTACACGTCAGAAAAGGGACCTTGTCAGGAGAATATAACCCTAAAATACTGTGACAATCGTTTTCCCTGACAAAAAATATGAACTCAAGGAGCTATACAGAAGTCAAGGAAACACTGGAGTGTAACCTTCCTAAATGTTACAAGAAAGTACAAAGTACTGTACTTATAACAATTACTGTGATAATCTGATATTATTTAAATAGTGCATACAGTACTTAATCATTTCAAAATGTGTGTAATAACTGTGAATTTTCTTTTGCTGCCAGACAATTTTTCCAATATTTTGAGATCTGAAGAAAATGCAGAAAGAGAACAAATGGAAATATTCACATAGATTTAAAAGTCATGTCATGAAATTATAGCAAGTTTTTCCATAAGCTGTAAGAATATAAACAAAAGTAACCAAGATGTAAAAAAATAGAGATAAATAGTTCACTTACATTCTGTAGGGATTCACTGTGCACCAAGCATTCCTCTGTTCACAAAGCCAATGTGAAGCCAAAGACTTCATAGTCTGCCAGTGTGTCTGTCAAGATGAATGTCAGCTTGTGGTATGTGTTCTCATTTCCTAGTTCTACTCACACATCTGTGGATTTGGGCACTTTATGACTCGTTGTTTATTTTCTAAATTCTCAGTCATTTAGGGCAACACACTGATCTACAAAAGCAGGCAAACTCCTGAATAACAAAAACAGGTGGTAAAAAATTAATAGGTTGCATTCCCCACTATCAATGACATTGTACCTACTGAAAGATAAGAGTAGAGAAAATTTTAACTCACTGACAGAGAAGCCACAGTTACATATCAAAACCAAAGTGATTTTCTAACTGACAGACGAGAAATGATTACATAAATCAAGCAAAATTAAATTTTCTCTGAACCATCAAATATAAATGTTTTTACAGATATGTCTCAGTATTATTATTTCATACAATAGTTTAAGCAATTTATGTTTTTTTTTTTTTTTTTTTTTTTTTTTTTTTTTTTTTTTTTTTCCTAAAAGCTCTATCACTATATGTAACAGTGATTTAATGAAACTCCTCATCTTCAGGGAGAATAGCCGAATGGAGCCACTGCCATGTCAGTTTAATTGCCCATACTTGTAAATGTTGTACACCTTGTTACTGAAGCTGCATGTATAAAGCTACTAGTGAATGATCAGTTTCACCAACAGGTATAATGTAACAGTGATTTAATTGCTTTTGCCTTTGGTGTCCTTCACCTATGAGGAAAGGCATCTGTTGCTCGGTTTCAATTATAAGAGAGCAATTACTTAGTGGTCTTTCACCTGGAAAAGGCTGAAGACTGTAGTTGTTAATTAATCAAACTTTTGAATGTTTCTTCCACTTTCTTCCATGTTTTTTTTTGTTTCTTCTACTTGTTCCCCAACACCGCAAGATTCAAGAGTCTTCTGGAAGACTGCTAAGATCAGGGTCCTTAGTCACTTCATGTTTTTTGAAAATTGTGTCCAATATGCTAGTAATTAGAAGGTGACTGTTGAACTCCCTAAGGAGGTCAGAGGCAAGGAAAGCATTATTGGCTTCATCTTCATGTCTTTCATCCATTTATCTGTAATAGGCTTTGTCTTTGCAATTTCCTGAAAATCACTCCTTACAACAGGGAGTATCCCTAGAATCTGTGCATCAAATTGACTATTAGGTATTCTTAACTCATCCTTGGTTGATCAGTCAGTTCTCCCAGTACCAGAGAAAACATTTGGCAGTGGATTGTCAGGATATCCCCCAAAACATCACAGAATTCATGGCATGCGTTCTTATCACATAGTGGTATAACCCTGTAGCACAGCATTGCCATTGCTAGTAATGGGCCATAAGCACTGTACTGAGTTTGCAAGGCCTCAGCTTCAAGGTTTGTCAGTCCTAGACTGTCTGAACTTTTCTTGACCTGCCTGAAGCACTGTTTTACTTTGTTTAGCTCTGACAGCAGTTTCTCTAATCCACCAGGTGTCCAGGGTTCATCTGTTTTACTTTTGTTTATCTTTGTGTGATACAAACATAGTTTTAAAAGATAATAATCACAAGCAGCTATTCCATACAGAATTAGATATTTACAACTAACAGGACAGTGTAGCTGTAGGATACAGCCCTGGAACAACAGCAGAGACCTCAAGAAGTGGAGCAGATAGATGTGCATAGGTGTGGGGTGGTCAGAGATGAGATGCTGGTGGCCCTGGAGGCCCCATGACTGTACACAGTTCATGCACTTGTCCCTTACAGAAATGCAGCCCAGGACAAAACTGGTGTTAAGGATGAAAAAGACAACTCAAAAATAGTATCTAACCGATGTAAAATGAACCATATATGGTAAATTCAGATGTATCATGAAGCCGCAAACCTGTGAAGAAACAGAAAGTTGTAAGAGTGTGTTAAAAAACATTTGAAAAAATAACCCAAAGTGCACCCTGGAACACTGAAGAAACAATCAACAACAGCATCTCACTCCTGCCAGAAAAGGACTCCAGATGCTGAGGACACTGCATAACACCCTCCCTTCTCCAGCAAGAAATCCCCAACCTTGGGACACAGAGAAGTGGGAGGGTAAGCATAGCTTCATAGCTTCAGGAGGAGGAAGGGTAAAAACTAAGATGTGTGTAACAACTTTAATTCCATGATTATTCCTCCCTTCACCTCTACCCCCCATAAAAAATACATCTGCACTAGTAATGATCAGATTTAAGATTTCAGTCATACTAACAATAAATTCTGGGCTTGCATATCAGATCCTTTTTGCCCATAACTAAAATTTTAAGTGGATAAAATCTTGGATCCTCAGCAAGATGTGTGGAAAATATTTCTACTGACTTCAAGAGATTCAGAATTTCAATATATTTCCTGTTATGTATATTGAATGCTATGTATCTTTTTTAAAATTTGAAATTATTTGGAGAATTTCACTACCTTTAACAACCTAATCATTCCTGGATTTAAAAATGAAAGTTTTGATAAAAGCATAGTTATTCAGAAACATTTTGACAAGGTAGCCTGTCTTTATTGTCATTCAGAAGATATTAATTTCATCAGAACTTTTGAGTTGGGAAACTTCTCTTGACAATGATGGAACTTCTGATCAAAAAGAAGAAAAAAATCATGAAAGAGACTAATAGCTATTTTTCTACTCTCTTGTAGATTTCACAGCCTCTTGGGAGCTGTTCTTCAAAAGCAGAGATTGAGTCTACAGTGATCAAAACCCCTCAAACTTAGTCATTGAATATTCATGTTCAAAAATTTCTGCTCCCCACTTTTTTTATTATTTATTTTTTAACTGTGAGTAGGAAAAGTCTTGAAATGCTGACATTTCACAGGATAAGTAAACTCTTAACTTTAGAAGAAAACTAAATCACAGTCCCATAACATACTACTTAAAGCACTAATACACTACTTACAAAACTCAAAACTTTTTTTTTTTTTTTTTTTTTTTTTTTTTTTTAAGCTGCCACTACAGTGACATTTAGACTAATCTTAATGAAAAGTTCAGCTCCTTTTCTTCTATGAAAAATAGTCTTGTGCCTAATGGTAAAAAGGTTCCAGCTACATCAATTAGACTAGTTTTAAAAGCAAAGTAAAAGCAGTGAGGAGTGTTTTCTCCTCTAACTGCACACTAATGCTACCCCCAGAACCACAGTTAAAAGTAACTCCACATGGGGATTATGTCTAGAATGCTAAGAAATACTCTCTCTCAAAACAAAACAACTCCTTTAAACTCCTTATGCAATCAAACAAAACCAAACCAGTTTTGTAATGACAATTTTTGAGAGATTAGGAAATATCCAAATCAAAAGCGCTTATCCATGCTATTTCTTCCACCTTTCTTGCATATTTATTTGAAAACAACCTTTGGCTTGAGTAACAAGTTTTGAAATAAAGAAGTAGATACATAATTTAAAGAGAAAAAAATGCTGTCTAGTATCTGTGTGGGTCACTTTGTGCTCGAACATTTAGATCCCCACCAGGCACCTACACCTCCAGAACCACTAGTGGCAGCAACTTGTCATGAGTTGTCTGTTATCAGAGCAGAGATGGCTGGCACTCAGAATCTTTTTCCTTGTAATTAATTTCCTTATAATTAAACTTAAATGTACTTTACCACCCAAACTATTTGCAGTTTACACTACCCTGTTGCACAGCAGATCTCTTTAGGAAACATGCTTCAAAGCATAAATTTTATTTTATTATCTTACAGAAAAACAAACAAGCAAATCCCAAAGCATATAACCATGAAACTCCAAACAGTCTAAACAGATTCTACTATAAATTAAATACTGATAATGCATGCTGATAGTCAAATACAACATTTACCTGTTTATTTGCATATCAATATCTGGTATTATTCTGCCTCTTCTATATTTACCAAAGATACAGGAATGAAAACCTTCACAGAAAGTTCTAAGAGCAGAATAGGTAAATCAGAACAAATAATAATGTAATTTTTCAGAATTAATATCACTTCTAGAATAAGTCCAGTGATAACTACATACTGATTTGAAATGCATGTCTGTAACTTGTTTTCTGAGTGACTAGCATTACACATCTTGTTAAAGCCTTCTGCAAATTTTGCACATGCCTGAAAGCTCTGCTGGCAGAAAAACAGCAAGAACAGCCATACAAATGCAATCCATAGCTCCAGGGCTACAGATAAGCAGTCTGTTAGTATGGACAAAAATCTGCCTACACCACACACCTCAGGCATTTCAGCTCAGTTCTTCCTTGGGGATATAAAATAGGTTTTTATACTTTGCCTAATTACAAATATTGCAGTTTTTAATACCATTCCAAAAGCTGTATCTAAATGAAAACCTCTGTGAACATATCTTTATCACCTCTCTTAATGGATGAGGCAAAGGACTCACATTTTTCTTGTCAGTAAATGTATTTAGCAGAGTCATGTGAAGGCCTAAAACCTCATATCCACACAGGTTTGAGCTCCATGTAGAGAGTACCATATTCTGTTCCTCACTGCTTCCTGTGGTTTTGAAAACTTAGACTACTGAATTAAACATTGTATACTCTTTGGTATGAGCAGCAGTATATTTTACTTACTGTGTCCGTTTACATATTCCTCCAGCATAAAAAAAATCCAACTAATTATAGCGTTTGTTTTATGTGAGCTATGGAGCACTGTTGTGGATACTTGATTTTAAAAGGTCATTTAGAGTCCAGGTTCTTATTGCAACTTAGAAGAGGAAGAAAAAAGTAAAAAAAAAAAAAAAAGTTCCTTTTGTCACTACCAGCATGTCAAATAAGTTTGCTTAAGAGTGTTTGAGTGTTATGTAAAATGAACAGATACACAAAAATATCTCACAGCACTAGGAAGAAAATAAATTACTTTCTTTTATTTCATTTCCACTTCCAAAAATTTGTTGCTTGGGTGTTTTGCAGAAAATACTTTTTTTCTGTGTTGTAAGTAATTGCAATTCTGGAGAAGAAACAAGGGGATTAGGAGGAGAAAAACAAAAACACTTGTTTACTTTAGAGTCCAAAGAAATTGTACCATTATTTCAAATTGTCACTTAATTTTTTTAACAAGATTGTTTTTTATTGAAGTCGCAGCTATACAGTTTATAAGAATTAGAGTGATAGCATATATTTCTATGGTTACTGCCTTTAGAATTTTCTCTTACTGTCAAAGTTATGCGAAAACACAGTCTACTGACATTTATGCTAACATCCTCTTTAGCATTCCGTATAGAAAATTTGATATTACGGATATCTCTTGTCTTCTCACCTTTACTGAAGATGACCAGTTTGTTATAATCCAGAATTTAGATTATATTTAGCTTTTCAAAAAAAAAGAAAAAAAAAAATCTTCCTCACCCCCCTCAAAATCCAAAACAAAACAAAACCTACCTCCATGACCACCAAAAATAAAAGCCTGCCCTGCCGTGCCCTGCCCCGCCCACCCCCCTGCAAACAACCAATGACCACCACCAAAAACAACCACCAACAAGACAGATACTCCTGACTGATAACTATATAAGGAGAGAAGAATAAGCGTTCCTCCATTTTGTGATTTTTGAATTGGAAGGAAAGTAGATCAGGTAATTCTGAGGACTGTTAGATGAAATTAAAGTTGTATTCCACTTATGTAAGAATTTTCAATATCTATATTTTCTCTAAAGCCATAATTTCTAGATAGGCCAAATCTTTACAATTCAGTTGAACTCAAAAAGAGATGGGAATTTTAGAAAAGTAGTCTCATATCATGTATCGATATCCAGAAGTTTTACAACAATGTAATAAAGGCTGCAGTTAATAATAAAACAAGTTTGTAAGTTAGTGCATCTAACCTCAACTGTTTTCCTCAAATATATATATCTTTCATTCATTTCCAAAGATGATGGTAACATTTCCTTTCATGACTCTTAGGTTTTCAGGCTATGTCTTCTCACTGAAGAGCTTCTACTTTACTTTTAGCTGTTGATTTAATCTTTAATTTGGAATCTATAGAAATAACATTGCCTTGAAAGACAGCTACCAATCTTGGAGAAAAGCTCTGCAAAGGGAATCCACTGTCATTTATAAATATAAAGGAAAAAAAAAATGCTGATCTAATCTGTTCATTTTCTATTTGAATTGTACAGTGGTTTGTTTGTTTTTTTGTTTGCACTACAGAGAATCCATTTTACAGTCACTAAATCCCTATCACAGATACCTACAGATACATTCTGCAGAGAGGATAAGTATTCCATAACAATATTCCTTTTTTGGGCTCCCCCCGCGGGGGGGGCCGCCCAACTGCTAAAATAGAATCTCTTGTATACTGGAATCTATTTTTGTGATGCTTTAAAATGTTCAGATAGAGCTGAAATTGTGAATTTTAATGGAACAATGAAATAAGATTCTAAGTGGGTGCTATAATAAAATGATTATAATTCCTATTGATTTATATCTTACAATGAACTGATTTTAAGAATTATCTGTGTTATAGTCAGAACTTATCCTGAATGGAGAGCATTTCCCAGAACACTTTGTGTAGGAGAGTCCCAAACAGAGAACAGACGTTTCCAAGTTGTGTGGTGAGAGGAAACATCCACTTACAAGGCTTTTCTTCTATAGTTACTTTCTCTACTTAAAATGAGTCTACAGATATTCAACATTTGTGATATTTCACTGAATTCACAAACATTAAAGCAAAGTGATTAACAAGGAAAGCTATCAGATTACATGACTTAGTAGAGCTAATGGAGTCGCTTCAAGGTCTAGGTAGCAGCTGAAGAGGCTATTTCAGGCCCACATTTTGGACTTGGACACATAAATTCCCAGTGTATCCCAATAACACGTTTTCACAGATTGTAGAAAACTACGTCTTCTTAAGACGTGCTATATAAGAAGATACAGGCTGGTAGGGCCTTCAGAAAGTCTCTGGTCCAACCTGCTGCCCAAAACTGGGTCAGCTCTGGAATCAGAGAAGATTGCTCAGGAATTAGGGCAGTCAGGTCTTGAAAGCCTCAAAAAGTTTAGACTGCACAGGCTCCAGATTTCACTATGTCAAAAACACAAGCTTGAATACCAGGTACAACCCAAATGCCGACAACAACTGGTTCAGAAAAGTCCAAAGTGTCAGACTGAGCTCTGTAGAAAACTAGAAATAATGCAAAAGTAAATATCACAAAAAATATTTTTCCCCTCTCCCTAAACAAAGCTTTGAGAGCACTTAGTCCTTCTTGAGAGTGAAAAGTGTTGTGGTTTAAACCTACCAGATAGCTAAGTACCACTCAGCCATTTGCTCACTGCCCCCTCAGTAGGATCAGGGAGAGGGGAAAAAAAGGTAAAACTTGCGGGTTGAGGTAAAGACAGTTTAATAGGACAGAAAATGAAGGGAGAATAATGATGATAATTATAAAGGAACATACAAAGGAAGTGATGGGCAATGCAAGTGTTTACCACCTGCCAACTGATGCCCAACCAAACTCGGAGCAGCAGCAGCAGCCTACTCCATATCCCTCTGAGCCAACTCAAACTATATTTATTGTTCAGCATGATAACACATGGTGTGGGACATCCCTTTGACCAATTTGGGTCAGTTGTCCTGGCTCTGTCCCAGCTCCTTGTGCATCCCCTGGCCTCCACCCTACAGGGCAATTTGAGAAGCTGAAAATCCTCTGGCTTAGTGGAAGCACAGTTGAGCAACAACTGAAACATAGGTGTGTTACCAACATTATTCTCATCTTAAATCCAAAAGATAACATCATACTAACTTCTAGGAAGAAAATTAACTCTATTCCAGCTAAAATCAGGACAAGAAGTAATCTCCATTAATGGTAATGGACATTTGTGTCAGTGTAAAATTTAACAGACTTCCATGTACTGTTAGCAAATTTAAGTTCTGGATAAATTAAGATAAAATAACTGCTAAGGTAATTTTAGAGAAAGCATACCAAAGCACTGTATTCTCTATAATAGTAATGAGATGTTTAGGCTTGGTACGTTTTCCAACAGGATCAAAAACTATTTATGCAGGGCAGATACACAATTAGACAGAAAGATGGGTGTTTTTTTTTTTTTTTTTTCCTAATATATATATATTATTATTATTTTATTGGCCCTATTCAGATAGAAGTATTGTTCTAAGTACTGCATTTTTGCATCCTAAAATTCTAGACATAGTTTTGCACCAAGTTTATAATATGCTGAGAAAAGCCCTGTAGGAATTTAAGCATTGACGACAATAAAGTTGTGATTGTGTCTGGATTTAAATAATCTTTACCATGAGACAGCATGTGATAACTTATTAAACTGTTTCACTGTTCTGTGTGCTGCTGTGGCAAGACTAGTACATAGTTGTCTGCTGTTGCTATCTTATGCTTGGCCTTTAATATAAACATCTCTCACTTGGCCTAAATATTAAGTTACTTGTTTTTTTTTGTTTTTTTGTTTTTTTTTTTTTTTTTCCTCTTTCTTTTTCTTTCCTTTTTTAAAATGCACTATCAAAATTTGGTTTACAGCTTTTAAAACATGGATGAGAGGACATCTATGGCTGTACTGGTATCTCAGCCCCAGCCATGGAAAGAACAGAAGAGTCAGCGTCTTTTAGCACTTAGAAAAGCTGCTCTGTAGTGGACTTTCCACAACATATTAACAAAAACAACTACAAAAAAACACAGATGAGTTAACCCACTGGCGTGGGTACTGGACAGCCTTATCAGAGGAAAGGAAGAAAAAGTTGTGTTAAGTTATACTTCTAAAGCATAATCAAGTTGTCATTTTCATTAACTTCAGTCTCTTCCTTATATGTGCAGTCACCTAAATACATTGCTCTGTGATTTCTGTCAGTAATGGTTTACAGTTCTTTAGAAGACCTAGTAATATTCTTATGTATTTTTTAGACATTTTTTGCCTTTTGTTTTATGCACAGAAGTAATATACAAATACAAGAATATTAATTCTACTAACAATGAATGCAAGGAACAACTGTTTTCAGTATAAGTTTTTAAGAGTGTTGAAATATAAGAGATTAGAATTAAGTACTGCCAAGTTCAACTGTGTACAGTCAGTGTCAAAAACCACTGGTTCACATTGTGACCAGAATCAAGTCTACAATAAAACAAAGGTCATTCTGAGGAAACCAGTGGAACTATGAAATGAAAGAAACAGATTTATCATCAGTAGTAGGAAGAATCTCTCACTCTTTCCACACTTACATCCCAGTGAAGTGAGTTTTGAAGTAGTGAGAGCTTTACTGAAGAGCCTTCTCAGTACCTTCTACCACTTGTTGTGTTAGAGGTTCTATTTCATATTGACATATACAGCTGTTAACTACCAAAAAACAATACTTTTCAAATCCCAGTTCCACACATATGTTTCTGTACATAGATAAATAGGAGTACATTTAAAGTTTTAACTGGGTCTTGTAAGTGGTATATTCTTAGATGCTTCTTCTAACCAAATCAGTACATTTGATTTGAGGGATTTGAGTGCTAGCCCTTTTTTCTGCAAGATACATATTTTCATACACAAATAGCAAAACAGAAGTATTAATCAAATGGCAGTAGGATAAACAAGGTTGTAAATACCGTCTTTGTAGTCACCATTTTTTAAGAGCAATCCGAAAAGTATTTTAGCCTAGATATATGATGCATACTCATAGCAGTCTTACATTGCCAAATTGCATTCCAGTTGCCTCATTTCTTGGAGAACATGAGCACCCCACAGGAAATTCAATGAACAAGACATCTAAAAAACCTCAAGCCCAAACAAAAAACACAACTAAACAAGTGACCAGGGGACAATTGAAGCTGAAAAATAAAAATACCAAGAGGGGAAACTAATTATTAAGCCTTCTACTCCTAGACATGTAAAGCTAGAATTCAGATCAGTAGTTAAATTAGGATGTTAATCTTACTCATTCTTAACTCATTGATACCAACATCAATTTCCCGTTTAATAAAATATGGGATATATTCTACCATGTTTGTCTTATAAAATACAGGCTTTCCCCATCACAGAAGAACCTGTACGACACTTTCCTCAGGAAATTTAGCTGAGATACTGACTGTGATTTGAGAATTGGATTCCCCTAGTTTGTCCCAAGAGAGCTCTGCACCACGAGGATAAACCTCATAACAGTGCAACAGCTGGCATCTCTTGAAGCATTTGCCACTCTTCAATCTAAGCTGCACCATTTGGACAATAAAAATAATCACACAAGATCTCTTCTAGGGATGTAGAAAAAGGCAGTTAATATTCATTAATAATGATACAATATATATATCATTAATAATTATATACTATTTATAAAGATAAAGTTTCTCTTTCAGCTGTCTGTACTGATATTAGTCCCTGCTGTGCTTGCTGTCAGAGTGGCACACGGACTGAACAAACAGGCATTGGAACCATACTTCTAGAAACACTTGCAGTCTGGCCTCCAAAACGTATTTGCATTTTCCTTGGTTGTATTTTTAAATTTAATTTCAAATCTGTCAAAGAGTGGTTTTTCATTTAATTTTTCCCTCTTTCCCATCCTTTCCACTATTCTTTGCTTGTGCTACTGGACATCTCAATAAGAACAAGTAAGTTTCAGGTTATTAAAGTGACATGATACTTGCAGCTCAATATTATTACCACATTTATGCCTTGTATGCTTATATCTCTCTTCCTCTCTAATACAAATTAAATCATTCAAGCCTAGGAAAAAAGTTCAGAAGGTTAATCCAATAGCAGACTCCATCTGTTATTTTTTAAATCTGAGAATGCTAAAACTTATTCCTCATATTTCATAATTGTATGGTGTTGAGGGATGATTGCATTGTTGGCAACAACAAAAATCATGTTATTCTATAGGAATACTTTGAGAGTATCAAAGAAAAACAACACAAATTTTCTTCTTTCAACTATGCCAAGTCAAATTTTCAGAAGACTACCCTAATCTTACCTGAAATACACCTTTAATTTGTAGCAACTGCTACCTCAGTATCTTTCTACCTCCAGCTTCTATATTTTAGCTTCTCCTTCAAAACTAATCTACTATCCAACCATGTATCTTTTTGAGTGCTTTTCATGTCCCCTATCCATACAAATGGAATAAATTTCCATACAAGTAAATTATTGGCATCCTCTTGAATGCAAAGTTTTGTATATACCCCAGCTTTCAGAAGCATTCATATTCTGGAATTTGTCTGGGAACATTCAAAGCGTATACCTGTCATAATTGTTTAAAATCTGCATTTGCATAAATGACCTATCAAGTATGATTTACCAAATCTTCCCTTTGTCAGACAGAAAGCACTTCTGTTAGTTTTGTTTGTTTGTTTGTTTAAATTTGATTTTTATTTTTCCCAATGCATGGGGGAAGGGTAGGAGATAAAAATTATTCTTTCAGCTCCAAAAAATAACATAAAAGAAATGCAATTTTTACATTAAAAAAAAAAAGTATTTTTATTCAGGTATCAACCTGGTTGCATGATCATTGTTGCATAACATTGGTGTCTGATATGCAGTGAACTTTCTTGACTAGATGAATTAAAACATGTCTTAGACTCACTCAATCACAGGACAGCTGAGAGAGGAAGGCACCTCTGGAGATCATATATGTCAACCCACTGTTCAGAGCAGGGACAACCAAAGCAGATTTCTCAGAGCTGTGTCCCATTGTGACTCAAATATCTCTAAGAACAGAGATTCTGCAACCTCTGGGAAAATTCAAAGGTGCACCCTGTTAGGTCCCAGAGACTTGGGTAAGTTCTTTACATGTTATCTGATTTTCCTCCACTGAGGGTAAACCTCCCTTGATCCAGACTTTCCCATGAGTCTTAGAGGCTTGGGATTCCTGAGGGCAAATCTTCCTAGTAAATGCTGAGGTGAAGAAGACACTGAGTACCTCAGCCTTTTCTATGCCCTATATCACCAAGGGCCTGCCCTAACCAGCAGCAGGCTCATATTTTCCCTCAGCTTCTTTTTGCTGCTGATCTCCCTGTAGAAATCCTTCTTGCTGCTCTTCATTTCTTGACTGCCTGTGTCAGGAAGTTCAAGGCATTCATGTACTCCAGAAACCATTCAAAGCATCAATGGTCTCCAGAAATTTCCTGGACTGCTTGTACCTTGCTGTGCTGTCCTGGAGAAGAGGAGGCTAAGGGGTGACCTTATCACACTCTACAGGTACCTGAAAGGAGTCTGTAGTGAGGTGGGGATTGGTCTATTCTCCCATGTGCCTGGTGACAGAACGAGGGGGAATGGGCTAAAGTTGTGCCAGAGGAGGTTTAGGTTGGATATTAGAAAAAACTTCTTTACTGAAAGGGTTGTTAGGCGTTGGAATGGGCTGCCCAGGGAAATGGTTGAGCTACCATCCCTGTAGGTCTTTAAAAGATGTTTAGATGTAGAACTTAGTGGTTTAGTGGAGGACTTGTTAATGCTAGGTCAGAGGTTGGACTAGGTGATCTTTCAGGTCTCTTCCAACCTAGATGATTCTGTGATAATACAAGCCTGCAAACGTGTAATTTCTTCCAGTTGTCTGAAGA
This sequence comes from Nettapus auritus, assembly GCA_011076525.1. Classification (NCBI taxonomy): domain Eukaryota; kingdom Metazoa; phylum Chordata; class Aves; order Anseriformes; family Anatidae; genus Nettapus; species Nettapus auritus. The sequence continues at coordinate 104,680,802 of CM021765.1, read as the reverse complement.
AAGTGCCTTCTTCCTGATTAGGCAGTCTGTAGAAGACATCCACGATAGTATCACCTGCATTCATCTTCCCTCTAAGACTGTCTCATCAGCTTCAATCCTCAGCAGAGCTCAATTCATCCCTGGTGCCCTCTCACATAAAAGGCAACTTTCCCTCCTCACCTTCCTGACCCATACTTCTTAAAGAGCCAATATCTACCCATGGCAGCACTCCAGTCTATCTCACTGCATCTGCCATACCATTGAGGTCATATCCCTGCAGATGCACACAGGCCTCTAATTCCTCCTGTTTCCTTCCCATGCTCCATCCAGGAGTGTACAGGCACTTTGGAGACTCACACAGTTGTGCTGATTTTCCAGGAAGTGTTTAAAAACTTCCACCATCATCTTGTCTTCTCAATATTTATTTATGCACATATGTTGGCAGTGGGTCCCTTTCAGACCTGATTTTTTTTTAATTTTTATTTTTATTTTTCTTATTGGGGGTCCCACCTGTTCACATCACCCACAAACAGTTGGTTTGTCAATCTGGTGTGTTACTTCCTTATCTAATCGTTGGTCATCCTCTACCTTGCCCTATTTTTCCGGGTTTAAATCTCTCCTCAGCAGGCTGCTGGCATGTGGCTGCACTTGGCCAAGTTTACTCCATCTCTTCTAAGCAGTCCTCCATTTTCAGAAAGTCCTATGGTCATCAAACCCAGAATTCTGTGGCTGACAAGTTGGGTAAGCATTTTTTGACGCACAGGATCTGTCCATTCCTCCTCATGCCCTTTGGCCTCAATGGCAAGATCAAGGCACCAACTGGGCCCCCATCCCCTAGACTCCCTCTCCCATAGCCATGAAGTACATAAGGAGTGACTACTTATCCTTCCCTGACTGTACTGCCATATACAAGAGAAACGGGTAAGAATCTAAGGTCAGGAAAAGTCTTGCTAACCTCTCTATGCTGTCCACTTCAAGCCCCTGGCAAAATACTGTGATGGTTTTACTCGGGTGGGCAGCCGAGCTCCACCACAACCGCTCTCTCACTCCCTCTCCTCAAAGAGGAACAGGGAGAAAATACGATGAAAAGGGCTCAAGGGTTGAGATAAGGATGAGGAGATTGCACAGTAATTATCGTGATGGGCAAAACAGACCCAGCATAGAGAGATAGTAAGATTTATTGCCTATTACTAACAAGCTAGAGAAGTGAGAAACAAAGGACAGAAACCAAAAGCACCTTCCTCCCCCCCATCCACCCTCTTCCACCTCCTCCCCCCGAGCGGTGCAGGGGAATAGGGGAATGGGGGTTATGGTCAGTCTATAGCGCTTCTTCTCTGCCGCTCCTTCTCGATCACTCTCGTCCCCTGTGCTGTGGGGTCCCTGCCACAGGATGCAGTCCTTGCCGAACTGATCCGGTGTGGGCTTCCCACAGGCAGCAGCTCTTCAAGAACTGCTCCACATATGGGTCCGTACCATGGGGTCCATCCCTCAGGAGCAAACTGTTCCAACCTGGGTCCCCCATGGGCAGCAGCTCCTGCCGGGTCACCTGCTCCTGCGTGGTCTCCTCTCCAAGGCCTACAGGTGCAGCCTGGAATGTGCTCCAGCAGGGGTCTTCCACAGGCCACAGTCTCCGTCAATGTAGGTCCACCTGCTCCACCATGGTCTCCTCCACGGGCTGCAGCGTGGAACCCTGCTCCACCGTGGTACTCCATGGGCTGCAGTGGGACAGCCTATTTCACCATGGTCCTCACCACAAGCCGCAGGGGACTTCTGCTCTGGTGCCTGGAGCACCTCTCCTCCTTCTTCACTGACCTTGGTACCTGCAAGGCTGTTTCTCACTCCTCTCACCCTCCCAGCTGCGGTGTGGTGCAGTTTTTTTTTTTTTTTTTTTTTTTTTTTTTTTTTTTTTTTTTTTTTTTTCTCCCTGTCTTAAATATGCTCTCACAGAGGTGCAAACAACATCACTTATTGGCTCAGCAGCTCTGGTCAGCAGTGGGGCCCTTACCAAACATGGGGCAGCTTCTAGATCCTTCTCACAGAAGCCACCCCTATGGCCCCCTGCTACCAAAACCTTTCCACGTAAACCCACTATAGATACAAACCTCCCTGGACTGAAGTTTTGATTAGTGGACAATGATCTCCATCCCTCAGAGCAGGAAGTCTCCCACTGTAGTCCCTTATGCCTTCCCACTGGTGCAGCTTCTGGGCCCAGTTCCATCCAGTACAGGCACTGCCCACCACTCAATCAAGCATGTAGTGGACATATTTATTTCTTGTGATCTGACATTCTAGTCATAAGATAGAAATAGATCTTTGTCAATTGACTGAGGAGGACTCATCCAGCTATGTGTCAAATCCTCAGGAAAGACAATGAAAACTTAGTGCAATGCATCCTAATGACTGCCAATGTCTATAGGACCCTTGGAAGGATGACAAGAAGAAATTGGTTTCAAGTTGGAGGACTAATCTATATGCAGTTTCTGGAGTTAAGCTTAAGCTGTGCAGTATAAATAAGAAAATCTCTGAATATGAAGTTGTACCTGGTATTCAACAATTAAGCTTCAATACCTTTGCAGTTTTCTGTATCAATTTAGCAACATATTGATTGGTGCTAATACTTTTATTGATAAATATATCAGATAAACTAAAGACATTATAAACAGTAATGTTTTCTTCACGTTTTCTATTAAAATTATAGATCTTTGACTCCATATTTCACCTTGTTTCTAAATAGTAGTATCTTCTACAATGATTCCAGCAACACATACTCTATGACAATAGTAATATTTAAAGTTGATTCCAGGCCTCATGTGAATGCTTTAACTTGCAATATTTTACAGAGTGAGACAAGGACATAATCATTATCCCTTCACTCCATATCCCCAGTAGAAATCACAGCTGTATTTATGATACTTGCTTTCTACAACAATTAAATTGAACACAATATATATAAACTTTAGAGTAAAAAGTGTGTTTTGTACTATTATTGTTCTATTTTGTTCTATTACTGTTCTATTTTTTTTTTTTTTTTAATAGTCAATGGAGTGAAGTAGATGTTACCAAATCCAACACACCTAGGTTGATCTTCCAAAGCTAAATGATGTGAATATTTCCTGAATGTGCTCTAAAAACTCTAAGGTCAGATAAGACTCCTAGGAATGGAACACAATTTGTCAGTTTTAATGTTTTTGAAGAATTAGACAATTTGTCTGGACTTGCAAACATTGTCAAGTTCTACACATGCATATGTAGATGGAATAAAACATGGAGAAAGAGAGGAAAAAGATGAAAGTAATGTAGCACAGAATATGGTAAATAGATTTGAGCATAGGAAGGTAAACAAAACAAAATATAATACAAGTTGTATGACATACTTGATCACATATATATATATATATATATACATATATATATATATGTATAATACTATACCACAGATCATTTGCATGAATAATCTCTTTTAAGAGACTGGAAACAATTGCTGAAGAATAACAAGAGAAAGAAAAATAAATGAGGATAGAAATGGGGAAAGCGACTGTGCTTTAAATATTCAGGGATGCTTTCAGAGTTGAATATTATCATTAATAAAAAAATACATATCCTGTTCTATATTTAATTTATCATTATTTCCATACAAAGTCAAGGCAAGGTTTGGAAGGTCACAAATATTTAAGATCTCATCTAGATAGATTTAATTTTACATCAACTCTGTTTTTTTTCCTTCAAATTAGAATTCCCTGTGATCATATAAAACAATCCCTACTTTGAGTTAACTGGCCAGTTGGTGCACATTCTCATATGAGCTTTTAAAATGAATTATTTCTGTTAGTTCAGTATGAGTAAGGTTCATACATAGCTTTTCTATTAGATTGGCAGTCTTCCAGCTACCTTCCTGAATTGTCTATATTAATCCAGCATTTTGTGTTATATCTCTTGTGCTCTGGAGTTGATGGATAAAGCCCTGGTCCTCACAGGGAATCAATATCCCCAGTATCTGTTGAAGGGACAGCAGGGCAGGGCATAGACAATCCAGGAGGTTCCTGGAGTGCATTGCTGATAAATTCCTACTTCAAGTGATAGTGGAGCCAATAAGGAGAGGTGTTATGCTGGACCTTGTTCTCGCCAACAAGAGCTGGTGAGGAGTGTGAAGCTCAAGGGTAACCTTGACTGCAGTGACTATGGAATGGTGCAGTTTGGGATCCTGAGGGCAGCAAGGATGGAACATAGCAAGCTCATTACCATGGATTTTGGGAGAGCAGTCTGCCTTCTTCATGGATCTGCTATTGAACCAGCCCAAGAATGCTAGTTAATATTCAAGGATCCCCTCTAAACTTCTGAACTATCCCCTCTAAACAATGCATCCCAACAAAGAGGAAGTCAGACAGAAACACCAGGAGGCCTGTGTGGATGAACAAAGAGATCTTGGCCAAGTTGAGCAGAAAAAGGAGGTCCATAGAGGGTGGAAGCAAAGATGTGTATCCTGGGAGGAATAAAGAGTAACTATCTGAGCAGCCAGGGATCAGGTTAGGAAAACTAAAGCCCTATTAGAATTAAATTTTGCCAGAGACACCAAGGGCAACAAGAAAGGCATCCATAGATACACCAGTGATAAAAGAAAGACCAGGGAAATTGTGGGGCCTCTCCAGAAGGAAACAGGAGACCAGGTTACTCAGGATATGGAGAAGGCTGAGGTACGCAATGACTGCTTTTCCTCAGTCTTCATTAGCAAGAGCTCTAGCCACATAGCCCAAGCCCCAGAAGGCAAAGTCAGGGACTAGAAGAATGATGAACTGTCCACTCTAGAAGAAGATCAGGTTCAAGACCATCTAAGGAACTTAAAGGTACACAAGTCCACAAGACCTAATGAGAGGTATCCAAGGGTCCTGAGGGAACTGGCAGATGTAGTTGCTAAGCCACTGTCCATCATATCTGAGAAGGCATTGTGACAGTCCAGTGAAGTTCCTACTGACTGGAAGAGGAGAAACATAATCCCTATTTTTAAAAAGGGAAAAAGGAAGATTAGGGGAACTACAAGCCAGGCAGTCTCATCTCCATGCCTAGCAAGATCATGGAGCAGATCCTCCTGGAAACTGTGCTAAGGTACATGGAAAATAAGGAGGTGATTAACGACAGCCAACATGGCTTCGTTAAGGGAAAGTCACATCTGAAAAATCCAGCAGCCTTCTACAGTAGTGTTACAGCACTGGTGGACAGAGGAAAAGCAACTGACATCATCTGCCTGGACTTGTGCAAGGCATTTGACACTGTCCCGATATCCTTGTCTCTAAACTGGAGAGACATTAATCTGATGGATGGACTAGTCAGTGGGTAAGGAATTGGCTGGATGGTCCCACTCAAAGAGCTGCAGTCAACAGCTCAGTGTCCAAGTGGAGATCAGTGACGTGGCTTTCCTCAGGGGTCAGTAATGGGACCAGCACTGCTTAACATCTTTTTTGGTGACATAGAGAGTGGGATTGAGTGCACCCTCAAAGTTTACTGATGACACCAAGCTGTGTAGTGTGGTTGACACACTGGAGGGAAGGGATGCCATCCAGAGGAACCTTGAGAGGTTTAAGAGGTGAGCCTGTGTAAACCTCATGAGGTTCAAGAAGTCCAAGAGCAAGGTCCTGTATCTTGGCCAGGGCAATCCCAAGCACAAACACAGGCTGGGCAGAGAATGAATTGAGAAAAGCCCTGAGAAGGATCTGGGGGTGTTGGTGAATGAGAAGCTCAACATGAGCTGGCAATGTTCACTTGTAGCCCAGAAAGCCAACTGTGTCTTGGGCTACATCAAAAGAATAATGACCAGAAGGGTGAAGGAGGTTATCATCACCCTCTGCTTTGCTTTTATGAGACTCCACTTGGAGTCCCACATTCAGCTCTGGGGCCCTCAGCACAAGAGGGACATGGACCTATTAGAACAAGTCCAGAGGAGGGCCATGAAAATTATCAAAGAGATGGAGCACCTCTCCTATGAGGACAGGCTGAGGGAGTTGGGGTTGTCCATGCTGGAGAAGAGAAGGCTCTGGGGAGACCTTATAGCAGTCTTCCAGTATCTAAAGGCGGGCCTACAGGAAAGCCAGGGAGGTACTCTTTATCAGGTAGCATAGAGATAGGACAAGGGGTAAGGACAAGGTAGGTAGGTAAGATAGGACAAAAGAGTGGATGTTGGCACAGTCAGTTTCTTAGGCACATCTTTCATCCACCTTGCTTGGAGTAGTACTTGGGAAACTGCTAGCCAACAGCTAAGATGACTATAGCTCTGTGTTACATAAAAGTCAGCTGGACATTAGTTTGTTGTATTGCTATTCAGTAACAAGTAAAATGCAGGCATTTTAAAGCTATTTGGCAGGGGTGTTCTCTGGAGACTAAGACCTTAAAATCTAAATCCTCATCTGTATGCAGAAAATGAGGAGCATGATAGGAGACCTAGGACCCAATCCAGATTAAAATGCCCCGAGTTTCTGGCAGTTCTGTACTGTTCATCAGGCCAGTGTCCATTCCCAAATATCAATTTCTGCCCCATTTGGGGTTTCTCCATATATTAACTTTCTCTATCGAGTTTTCTTCCACATCAAAGCTGGGTTAACTTGTTGGTGGGGAGGTAAATTAGGACTAAAATGAAACACTTATATAAGCATTCCTTGTTCTACAATACAAAAAAGATAAAGCAACATAGAAGTAGCTTTGGTTCACTGTGTATTCTCAAAAGTTCCCATTCTTGTGTATGCTTGTTTTTTGATTCACTGTTATTCTTAGAAGAGAAACACCGATACATTGAGGTTTTCAGGTACTTGCCAGACTCAGAGCAGTTTATTAACACTAATAACTACTAAGACACAGACTGTCACTGCAGAACATCTGTGGTACAGGTTGTATGACCATATAAAGCAAGACTTCAGACACAGAAGTGATCCATCTTTGTCCTAATGTGGTGAAGCTGTATCATCTTGTAATCCCTTATCAGTCTCAGGATCCTGAGGATCCCACAGTGTTCAGGGACTGAAGAGAACATGACAAGATATGCATCTTCTCTGTTTTTCGAATGCATAAATAACCTCCCTCCTTTCAGTTGCTTATATCACATCTGTGATGGAAGGGCTTCCCAGTCCAGCCCAGAAGGAATACCAATTTATTTCCTAATTTTGTTCCACTTTTCTTTATCTCATGACGTCTACCCACAAACTATAATTTCCGTGCAGCTTTTGTTCTAACCAAAGACATAGAAAGTCATGGTGAAACTATATGAGTGGTACACAAGGTGTTCCCAAATTTAATCTAATAAAGAAAGAGTGTCATTATTTGAAGTAAATGCTTAGATGACCAGAAAATAAGGTAGCTGATGACTTATCTTCTGGAAGATGATGAGAAGATATAATCGAAGAAGTGAAAGATTTTATCAGTGTTCCCATAGAAACTGAACAATGTGCAATAACTACTTATTAAATTTAATCAACTTTTCTAAGAACATAACATTGAAACCTGCTAACAACCAAGGCCAGAAGCCTCCTGGGCTATTTGGAAAAGCATTCAGTCAATCTCAATGCTCACCTTCCCAGTCTATGCCCAAGAAGAATGAAGGGTGAGCCTTGCTCTGAGGCAAAAGACTATCACATGACAAGGGAAAAGAACAGGACACATGTAAAGGCAAGTCTAAAACAATCATTTTGCTGGAGATTATGCTAAAGAAAAAAGAAAAAAGAAAAAAAAAAAAAAAAAGAAAAAAATTCACAATCATCACAACTACCAGTATTGTCACAACCTATTTATGTCCTTCACCTGACAGTGAACTTTGCTTTCTGAAAGCAACAGCTCCCTCCACAGGCTTTTACCCAGAAGCCTGGTTGATAATTCAGAAGAAAAACGATGAATTCTGAAACTGCTACCTTGTTCCTCAGTGATGACATTACTGCTAGGCAAGGATTAATTTCTGTAGTTCTGAGGCTTCATTTTTCTGTTGTTCAAGACTTAATCTTGAATGTGTGCTTCTCACTGTTGTAGGACTTGAATAGATTTATTTATTATGTACCAATCCACAGTTTGGCTTGCTTTAACTTTTCTTGTGTTAAGTGACAGTTTGTATATCAAATACCATTAATACATACACTGTTTTCTAAAACAGTAATTTCCCTAAGAAGTGAATAAAATTTCATTAGAAAAATATACACATGCTACCATGAAGAATTGAAGAAAAAAATATTTGAAGTTTTGTAGTGTTTTATGAAGTAAAGTTTAATATGACAACATCTCTGCAGCTGATATACAGTATGGTATGCCATATTGTACAAACTACAGTAAGCTCAAGGTAGACATTGCTCAGCATTTTCATGGCCATTAGACATTTCCATTTCCCTGTCTTCCAGATATTTACTACTGTGATTTTAGAGTTGCTTGGGCAATAGCAAAATAGGCCTTTCATCTATCTAAATGTGTAGTAAAAGATTTCATTAACAAAGGAAGCCAAAAAACTTAAATCACAGAGAAGAACAGAAGTGAACTCAGTATCCCTTTTATTTAGAAACCACTAAAACACCAAGTTCCATTTCTTCATTAGCAAAAAATGCTGACAGTGTCTGAAAACCCTCCACTTGTGATTTTGCTCTAATCCACATAATACTAGCATTAGATAATCTGTAACAGTAGTGAATCCACAGTAAACAACCTAACCTTGATTCATTCTGAAGAAATAGGCCTTAAAGTTACAAAGTTAGAGAACTGTCATAAAAGTTTCCAAAGGCATCCTCATTATAATTCAAGACTTGAACTTGTAAAGCTGTCAATAAACACCCAAAGACATTCTTTTTCTCCTGTATTTGGTACTTCCCTTAAGACTCTGGTTTACCCCAAATTTGCTCAAGTACAGTAACAAAAACAAGCGCTCCTACACGCCATGAGCAGAGCAACAAAAGTACTTCCCTAGGCATTTCTGTCAATACAGTTAAATGTGTTTTTCCAAACACAAACAAACAAACAAACAAACAAAAATGAAAAGCTTTATTCATATATGCAACCTGTGATAGCTCCAATATCCTTTTATGCAGTGCTACTGCCTAGCCAACTACTCCTGTCTCCCCACTCCCAGTATTTATTACTCCCGCTATTTATTTTATTTTAGCAATGATTTGCATGTCATGATTTTTTTTTTTTTTTAATTATTATTATTTTTTTTCTCATCACAAGGGAGCTAGGGCTCACTATTGAGTTCAACATACCAACTACCTTGATTCTTCCCACTAGAACCGCCAGGAGGCGCTAAAAACAAACACACAAACAAAACCAGATGCATACTGCCTGAACTCAGCCTAAATAACCACTTTGTCCAGAGTTAGATGACACTGCTTGCCTGGTTGCTGTAAGGTTTGTCGTAAGAGGAAACCATCTTTGATGTCACTAATCTAATTTGTTTTGATTAGCAAGGCTTGGAGAGGAAGGATGAACTCTATACTGAAAAAATAGTGCAGATGAACTACTAGAATACAGTTTTATTGCCTTTATTTTTTTTTTCCTCCCCATTTTGGGGCTCAAAGTACATGGTTAATGGTAACGAGAGTTACCAATGTGCAATAGCCAGTGACAACTGCAAAGTTTTAAGGGGGAAAAGACGCCATACCTTCTTTGTAATATTTACCTTTTCTACTAACTTCTTTGATATAGAAATTACTAGAAGAAGTCACTTCCTTCGCCCTGTTATGGTGATTCAGTCAGCTACTGTCAAGATGAGATTTATATTCAGTAGATGCACAAACACTTGTATAAACTTACTTTTAGTTATCTGTACACATTTTTGCAGTCAGTCTGGTAGAAGTGGAGACCTTAAAACTACCCAGTGTTCCTCACTGATAACCTGGATAATGGAGTATAGCCTATGTAGTATCTGTCTTGGAGAACTGCCTTTTGCAAAAATGCATTGGGATTTTTTAAAAATGAAAGTCTGTTTTCCAGAGGGTGGTAAAGTTGAGAAATCTCTCAAGGGAGCAGAAGGATCTCTACAGAGAAGATGCCTCAAAATGCAGTGAAAGGCAAGTGCAGAGGTGCCTGTGTTGGTGGAGGAAAAGAACTATTCCACACACCTAGAAAACAACTGAACAATCAGCGCAGTAGTAGATGTTTTAAGAAGACCACTAAAGTCATCAAGTAATGAGCTCTCAAATCATGTTAAGTATCTGAAGTGCATTAGTGGCATAAGAACACTGAAAATAGCACATATGTTTTTTATTTTTATTTTTATTAGGTCTACACGGCACAGTGGCTAGATATGGTGTGCACTGCCTTCCAGGTAAACCTGATCAGGGATATCCTAATAAACTAATTGAGTTAACCTAAACCAAGTTGTCAGAGAAACTTTTTTTTTTTTTTTTTTTTTTTTTTTTTTTTTTTTTTTTTTTTTTTTGGGTGCTGATTCCTGTTAGCTGTCTTTCATCATTGCAATTCCTACCCTACTCCATCATCACTACATGTTGGAACAGCTCAACGTCAGATTAAAAGTCATATTTATATCTCAGGAAATGGAACAGATGATCCAGGAAAAAAAAAAGTCTAAAGTTCTTAGACTACTTCCCAGCATCTGAGACATCCCACCTTAAACCATTAGTAAGTCTTAGAATGCAAATAAACCAGCAGAAGTACAGCAAGGTGGTGTACCTCTTAGAGGAGAGGAAGAAGAAAAAAAAAGGGGGTGAGGGGAAGAGCTTACTAATGCTGGAAATCAATAATTACCCGTGAGAGCAATTACATTGTGAGAGCAATGCTGAATAATATATGCATGGGAAAAGTGCTGCTGCATCTTCACACAAACATTTGCATTTATGACATAATGACACTTATGACAGGGAAATCTAAAGGTCAACACCTCACAGGGTACTGCACTGAAAAAGAAAAAATCAGGCAAACCTAGAAAAGCAAAGTTTTTGACTCTGGTGAACTACCACCAACAAGGCAGCAATAGCAGTTCTTCTTTCTGATGGCTATGGATTTTGCAGTTTCCTTTGAGGTATTAAAATTCTTTAAGTAAAAGCCTTGCTGTAAGTCTTTTGAGGTCAACAGATAATGACCTAACTTTTTGATCCTGTCCTAAAGAGGCTTCTACTTTCATTACAAGTCTGGAAAAGAAAAAAAAAAAAAAAAAGCTTATTGCTTGAACCTGTATTCATCTGGTTCTGCATATGAGTATGTTCCTATTGGAATAGCTTTTCCAGTGAACAATTAATTTCACTTAAAAATAAATAAATACAGGATCTTGAAACTTTTGTTATTTTGTTGAGTTTTCTGAATATCATGCTCTGCTGCAGTTTTAACCCTCTCTCTAAAGAAAAATATATCAAGAGTTCTGAAAGACGTTACTTTTGCATTCACAATAGATTGTCCTTGCCTGGAAAATATTCTCATAATATAATTTTACCTCATTATTTCAGAGTAATGGAAACTCAGTTACATACCTTTCAATTAATTATTAATATTTATAGGTGAAAACATGGAGAAGTTGAATTACATGTAGCACAGACTAAAGTATGTCTGAAGCTTTTGCAAGTTACCTGACCCAAACTATATGCTCATAGGAATTTTATTCTGAAATACTCCACAGCAGATAGTTCTAGTCATTCTCAACTCACATTCTCCCAAAACCTAAATCCGAGCTTGTCTAGGAAATCTTAGCTCAATTCTATTTCTCCCTCTTAGTATTCCAGGGAGTATTCTTAGTACTACTTTAAGAATAAAGTGTGGATTTCAATTATGTGCTAAAGACCTTGTCTGAAAAACACTCAGACAATCCTTGTAAGCTCACCTGCAATATCTTTTGCAGTGCAAAGGAATCCAGCAACATGACTTTTAAGTAGCCTGCAGCTAATAGCCCTTATTCTGTTTGTGAGGCACCAAGACTTAGTCACAACCCCAGAACATTCACATATCAGCACCTTGTGTATCATCCTCCCTATCCCCACCAAACTGCCCTGTTACTCTTTGCTGTGCAAATGAAACAGAGTTCTGAATATAAAACTGTATTTGCTTGTGTAATTCTTTTACAGATAAATCAGTTAACAGGGAACAAACCCTAGTAAATTTCATAAATGTGCCTATAAATAATTACTTGATTATTACAACTGGAAACAAAACCTCTCCTAAAACAGTGAAAAATAAAACTAGAATTATTTAAATACCTTTTAATTTCTGAATATCTGAAGATTTGGATAGAAACCTTTCCTTCAGCTCAGAATATTATTCATGCTCTAGAATTTTTGAATGAGATTTGTTATTTACTGTATTGCCCTAGAGTCAGTTGTGAACCCAGATATTGGACAGTGAGATTGCAGAGAAGGAAGGGGTGGTGGAGTAAAATCACATCAGGTTGCGAGTTACCCTATACGTTTTGCCTATCTGTTAACACACACTTATTGCAATTGTAGGTTTTCTATGTGACAAATACAATGAGTTTACATAAAAAACAAACAAACAAACAAACAAAAAAACAGCTTGAGATGATAGATGCTTAATTTTTATTTTTTTTCCTCTATTGAAAGAAAAAAAGGAAAACTGATTTGAAAACAAACTTGGTGAGCAAGCATGTGTTAATTTGTGTGACCTATTAGCTACAGCATCTATTTGTTTGTGGTCTTTGCTTTTAGAAGAATTGGCATTAAGTATAAGTATGGAAGTAATTTGAAATGTCAGTTCAGAATTTTACAGCTTGGAACAGCTCATCCTTCAATAATTAAGTCAATAAAATTAACTAAATTTAATTTAAACAGTGATGCTTCTTTTTAGACCTTATGGAGTGATTACAATTAGTATTTCATAATTAGTATTTTATTGATGTCCACACAGTGGATTGCCAGACATCATCAAGATACACTGATGATTGGAAGTAATTTGATAAACATTTAGAACTGTTGCATTAATGGCATGCCTCCCAATTATGTATTGAGTTAATGAATGCATTTAAATGTTATGGAGATTAATTTAAAGGACAGCTCAACCTTAATTACTATACCATTTCCCCCTTCTTTCCAAACATCCTAATTATAACCTCAGCAGTTATCACCTTTTAGTATACAAATATCAGGTTCATATGTAAATGCAGAACTAGAGCATCCATAATAATTTTTAATTATTATTATTATTTTTTTTTTTTTTTTTGGTAAGTGTGGTAACAGTGCTAAAATAACAAGAGATCATTTTCATGCAAAAGCCTTGTAATGATTGAACATTGATTCTTTTCCCTGTCCTTCCTCATTCATGTTTGATTTTCTCAAAGACTAACAGGCAAGACAGCGCAGACGGTGCAACTTTTTTTTTTTTTTTTTTTTTTCGGCAAGGTCTTAGTTTTAAATCTAGTCTTTAACCTATGTTTAGAAAAAGTGGAAGAGTTGACATCACTGTCTGCACACAGAGTGTTTAAAAGTGTACATAGATAGGTAGGAGAATTTTGTTCCATACCTCTAGCAGCAAGGGGGTGAGAACTGAATGCTATGAAATCCATGGCTATCTTGAAATGCCTGTCCCTGTCAGTACGTTTGCAAAAGAAGGGTATGTCAAGAAGGATAGCAGCCCTAAACTCAGTGAAACTCCTTGAATATTTATTTTCTCGTGATCATATGAAAACCCAGGTTTTAAGGAAAAACAAAACAAATGACTGAGTGACAGAGATGAATCATCAGCTACCAGATGGCTAATTAATGGCTGCAATTTCTTAACTCTGGCATATTTAAAGGGACAGCTGATGGAAATGCATGCAAGGAAATATTTCTATACTACACTATTAGAACATCCTTTCCTAACCACAAAGCCAACTATACTACAGAAAATAGATTCAGGAAGAAAATTAGGATCTTTGCTATCAGATATGTCAAAGACTTACAAAAATCCCCTAACACATTATAAACTTGGAAGGAACAGAAATCTGTGGTGTCCAAGGACGTTCTGACATTACAACAGCCAAAAATAGTCTGTTGTGCTTCTCATTACCCACTAATGTTTCTGTGTCCTTACATGCATGAAAACAGAGTAAAGGGATATCAAAGCAATATCAAACAAGAATGCTTGAAATGAATCTTTACATTTATGAATTTAAGTCAAATTGCCTAATTCCTCTCTCTCCCCTCCCTTATTGCATTTTTTCTGTCTAATGTTTCTCACAAATCTTTTGCAGGTTTTCAGAATGTACTTTTGTTAAGTATTATTATTGACGTATATTGACAGTGGAGGACAAACCCAGTTTTGAGAAGAGTAAGCTATCCTACTGTAGGCAGGGAGAGCGCCTACAGTGGCTAAGGGTAGTCAAGAAACAAGATGTTGCCCCTAAATCGAGATCTATTCCCATCCTTGCATAACCAAAGCAATGTTGTCCTTGATGAGAGCTTTCTTCTCTGCTGAAAAAGCAGCATCTGGAAGGTGGACAGCTGCATGAGAGGGTACTAAAAACATGCTGAGGCAGCCCTAATGCAATATCTAACTTGTATGTTTAATACTGTACTATGCATACATCTTCACTGAATAAATAACATATGTGTAAAAGAGGAAACTCTGACATGAACACGTATTGATCAGACTAGACAGGCTTCTTACCACACTTACATGGATCCTTTAATTTAAGAGTTTTTGGTCATTGCACCTGTGACTTGAGTGGAGAGAAAAAAAGGGCAAGTAAATGTAGCCTTTATGATTAATTATAACAACCAGGGTGGGCATTTCTCGTTTAGACACATCCACATGTGAAAGGATTGTATGTTCAGGTCCTTTTCCACCAAACAATCGGGTATCTCCTGAGATATGTACCACTCAGGAGAACTACAGGATCAGTTGAAAACAGCTGCATTATTATAACTTGCCTAAAGTTATCTAAAAGATATAGTAGGAAGAGAGACTTAAGTGTAGATTTTTCTGAATTTAAACAGTGAATTACCATTGTGTTCAGGTTCCATTCAAATACTAAGTCATAACCCCCCAGAAAAGCAACAAGAAGCTCAAAGTGACTCTCCTGTAGCAGTTAGAAGTATCTATGCTTTACCTTCGTACATGAAGGCACAATTTATCTTTCAGCATTTGGTGTTTCCCTTAAAGGCTTGTATTTAAGATCAAAAAAAGAACACTGCACTTTGCTAACTAGGGGGTTTAATAGGTATAGCAAGAATCACGATCCAAGTATATCCTAAGAACCATGAAACCAGAAGACAATTGAAGACAATTAACAAACTACAGCCTGCTTTAGAAAGAAAGTGTACCTTTACAGATGTGCCTTATTATTGTTAGTACTATTTGACACAGGAAATACCTTTTTTTTTTTTTTTTTTTAGCTCAGGATAAATCTTAGAAGGTGTTCTCTCTCATGTTTCAGAGCACTACATTGTTAAATTACAGTAGTTCTGTAGTCTGAAATCCTGTGGACTGAAAACACATGCTTGTTGCTGTGGTCTAGCAACAGTAGTTAAAAATGTGTTTTGTCTTACAATTTCAAAAATTTGGAATTATATTAAAACCAGTCAGTATATGCCTTTCTGGAACATCAAGATTCCTACATTTTTGTTTGTTTGTTTTGTTTTTCTTTAATCAAAATTACTTTCTGTACTCAGAAGCACCGTGAAATGAATCTGTATGGGGTTTGGCCAGGTTCACACATACAAGATAGAAAAAAAAAAAAAAAAAAAAAAAAAAAAAGGCAGCTTTCAGGTCCTCACCACGTTTCTTGAATTCCACTTAACTGCTGACAACAGACATGTAGTTTACCTCCAACAGGGAATTAGCACTTGCTATAGACTTCTCTTTACTTCAGACTCTTTAACTTAGACACTTAAGTGTCTTTAAACATAATGCAAGGTAATGCTCAGCCTTTTTTTTTTTTTTTTTTTTTTTTGGCTTGCTTTACTGGAGTGTGTCCTTTTTCCTCCAGGTGTGAACAGAAAAAAAAATGGTTTATGTAACTTTGTTGCAGTCATGCCAGTGTTCAAATGGAAGCTACTCTGCTGCTTTATTGCCTGTGGAGAATGCCTGTGCTTTGGCAGTATCATATACCTACACACAGAAAACATTTCTCCATTTTAACACTAGGAATAGCAACTTGGGAGCAGTGTCCTGGGAACAGCGTTCTTCATTACCAACAGAAGTCCTTCCTAACCCCTCTTAAACACATATTTGTTATTCATATAGCATTCATACCAATCTCAATATTTGTCACAAATTTCTGCAGAATGCTCATTCCAGATTCAGAATGAACAATCCTCTTATTTATCTCTTGTATTCCCTTCCAACACAGGAACTTCAGATTATGTAATTTGAAGCTAATATTGCCATTTGGTTGGAATTCCTTAATATTCAATAGTTTCACATTTGGGTGAACTAAAGAGCAAAGATGTAACGCTCTTTATAAGAAGGCCAACATAATCCTGGCTTGTATAAGAAACAGTCTGGCCAGCAGGTCCAGGGATGTGATTGTCCCCCTGTCCCTTGTCTCTCTGGTGTGGCTGCATCTTGAGTTTTGGGCTCCTCACTGCAAGAAGGACATGGAGGTGCCTGAGCGAGTCCAGAGAAGGGCAATGAAGCTGGTGAAGGGTCTGGAGAACAAGTCTTATGAGGAGCGGCTGAGGGAGCTGGGACTGTTTAGCCTGGAGAAGAGGAGGCTCAGGGGCGACCTTATTGCACTCTACAGGTACCTGAAAGGAGGCTGTAGCGAGGTGGCGGTTGGTCTGTTCTCCCACGTGCCTGGTGACAGGATGAGGGGGAATGGGCTAAAGCTGAGCCAGGGAAGGTTTAGGTTGGATATTAGGAAGAACTTCTTTACTGAACAGGTTGTTAGTCACTGGAATAGGCTGCCCAGGGAAGTGGTTGAGTCACCATCCCTGGAGGTCTTTAAAAGACGTTTAGATGTAGAGTTTATGATATGGTTTAGTGGAGGACTTGTTAGTATTAGGTCAGATGTTGGACTCGGTGATTTTGGAGGTCTCTTCCAACCCAGACAATTCTGTGATTCTGTGAACAACAACAACAAAAATCCCTCTCTCTGAATTCAGCTCCTCAGGTTTGGTCTACCTCTAAATTCTGTGTTGTGCAAATGGTTAACCACTCCTGTCTCCTACCCTACCCCTCTGCATGAGCCAGTCTGAATTTTGGCTTTAATCCAGTGTGTAAAATCAAAAAGTAATAACAAGCTCCATGAACAAAATGTCATTCTGTCTAGTAACTGAAGCTACAGTACTTAACTGTGCTAACTAGGACACTGACAGTTCAACACTGTCAATAAATGACAGTATTGGTATGAGTAATGTATATACTTAAGGCTACATGTAATGGGAATGAAGTGTTCTTCTGTCATCAGAAGTGTATAATTTCAGCATCTTCATAGTAGCTATCAGGGACAAGTGCAATGACAGCTATAGGTACTACATATTTCTGGAACAGCATGATATAAACTGAAACCTTATTAGAGAACAGATTATAAAAAAAAATACTTTAAAAAGAAATACTTTAATGAAAAAAATACTTAAAAAAAAAAAAGAAATATTTTAAGAAGAAAATACTTTAAAAAGAATTGCTTCAAGCTCAAGTGTGGTTGTACATGTACTGGAGACATTATAATGTTTTGCCCACATAAACAAGAATGACAGAGTAAGACCTACAGATGTCAAAGTTGATGAACAATCACTGTTAAGAAGGTCTGATTTTCTTTATCACAACCTCAGCTTTAAATCTTCCCCTCCCACAAAAAAAAAAAAAAAAAAAAAAAAAAAAGTTTTCCTAAAGCTATGAAAAAAGCATATAGAACACAATCATTATATGCATTCTAGCAGTTTACTGTTGTTGATGGTATTCAAATATCAGGCCTTTAATGCTAATTACAGCTTTGGAAGCTTTTTCTTACACAAGCCCATCCTGTCTGTCATGTTGTCCCTTCCGCCCCATCTTTTGAGGACATTTGCAGCTACATGGTGAAAAACATAATACTGCCACTGTATTGTTTGTCCTTTATTCCAAGGGGAGGATAGCTGGAAGAGATGCATCCAGAAGGTGTGACTGACATCTTAAGAAAAAGCATGTGAAAGCACCTAGAAAAAAGGCTGTTATTAGAACAGCTGTCCATGTCTTTCATGGATACTGATGTACCCTTTGTGCTGATCTCCCTCAAAACTGAGCAAGCTTTGACACTAGTGGGCTGACCTCATTTGGCTACCAGACCCCACCTCTCTCACTTCCTCTCCCTAACAGGACACAGGGAGAAAGTAAGATGGAAAAGTTCCTGTGTTGAGACAAAATTAGGAAGATCACACAGCAGTTACTGTGAAGTGAAACACAGAATTAACTGGGGGAAATTAATTTATTGCCAATTAAAAATGGAGTAGGATAATGAGAAAGACAGCTCCTCTCTGTCACTTCTTCCTCCTCACACTCTTCCCCTGCTCCACCATGGTCTCCAAAGCAGGTTTCAGGGACATCTCTGATCTGGCACCTACAGCACCTCCTCTCCCCTTGCTGTCTATGCAGGGCCACTCCTCACACTGCTCCCCTCATCACCCCCTACCATGTGGTGTTTGCCCTCCCTTCCCCAGGCTGCCCCCAAGGTGAGGCACTGCCATCTTGGCTGCAAGGCCTGGCCGTGCCCTGCAGTGGGGCCAGCACGGGGCAGCCCTAGCACCACCTCATGCAGTGACCCCACAACACCAGGACACCTGCTGCTGGTACAGATACCCTGTGGAATATGTACTCTGAAAATATGTTTCTCCCTCAGTTCTGGTGTCAGTTTTTAGCAAGAAGATATTGGATGGATACAGTGTTAGTTTAAAATCTACAGAAGCAGATTACATTCAATACTCTTCAAACATGTGTTTCCATTAGGTAGTCTTCAATAAATACACATGGTAGCAAATCAAGGCTCCCTATTGTACTTTCACCTAGAAGTTCTAAGGAGTTAAGGATTTCTTTGCAAATTCTTAACAAATTTCTTGTTACTCAATGGGAAAAAAAGTTTCTCCCTCTGATCAACATCAACAAAGTCACTAAAGAAAGAAATCCAGGGTTGGGAGGTCGGAATGACAGGTTCCCCCCCTTTCTTCTTTGTAACACGTTTGACTAGCCACTCCAGGCATGTTCCTCCTAGGAAAGTTAAGCCAAGACTTTTGTGTTACCAGTGTAATCACATTAAAACAAATCAAATAAAGAAAAGTTAAGTCCACCGCAGAACAACTCAAGTCAAGGTGGAAAAAAAAATGCATGAGGCAATGTTTTGCTCTCTAGCTAGCATCTCCCCCTCAGTCCTCTCCAAACCCCAAGACAAAGATGAAAAATTATTTTCCACCCTACTTTAGTCATTCCCTGTATATTCTGTACCACCCTTAGGCTGGAAGGCAGTGTTCAATACACCACATTAAAATAACCATTCTGTGAGTGAGTGGGAGTCTATTAGAAATATAGTAAGAAAGGATCTGCAGATACAGCGTGTACTAAAGAAGGGTCATGTTTGTTGACACATACGTGGTTTTCAGAAAGTAATTTGGTGGAAACCATACTGAGCTTCATTAGACATTTCAAATGTACTTCAGTGACACTAGTTGCCTTTATTTAAGGAAGACAGCATTTCAATGCAAACAATAGCCTAAGCCTTCTCTACCTTCTTGGTTGCTCTTGAGCTTCCTTGGTTCATATGTCCACATAACTCTTTTATCTTAGAAGACCAGTTTAATGAACTTTGCTGAGCAGTACTTAAACCTCATAGGGTTCAGGCTCCTGTTCCTAGGGCAGAAGAAGAAAAATGTTTTTCAACTTTGCAGAAGTGTATGTGTTGGAAGAAGGTGGGTTCATTTGCATGGTAATGTTTTAGTTAAAAAAATTACAATAAAGGGCAAGATCAAGCTGTGTAAAGTACATTTCTCTCAAGTCATCTATTTATCTGTCAGTTTAGAACAGACTTGGGGAATGCTCTTCACAGTTCTTGAACAATCCATAACAGTGCTTGAAAATGAACAAAACATCCAGCCCCAAAACACCCTTCTCCACACACAAAGCGTGAGGAAATCTGAAGAAGTAAGAACAAGAAAAAAAAACTACAAAGAAAAAAAAAATGAGAAGTTGAACAGGGTGGAGGGAAGTCAGTTAAAAAAGCTGACAATATAAATTTGAGGAAGCTAATTAAGAATTGTAGAAGCAGACAAGGTATAGATATAGTAGAACATATTCTTTGGGAAAAGGCTGTTAGAAAGTGTTTTGCAGTGGGTATAAAAATATGTTAGCTGCATGAAGACAAAACTTCAAGCAAATGCTTTAAGCACTGAATTCAAAGAACATAAAAGCAAAGAGAAAAAAAAAATGCAGTGGCAGCAAAGTGGAGTTTGAAGAAGGGAAACATACCATGCTCATCCAGCTTGTGAGGAGATTTAAAAGAGAGTGTGAGACATTAGTGACTCAAGGAAGCAGCTGGACTTGGAGATGAGATTTCCAGTTAGATTTTGCTACTTTTAATAATTCAACATCAACGAGTTTAACAAGCAGAAATACAAGCATACCCGCTGGATAAACCTCAACAGGGGTTGGGAGAATTGACATTTTTAGAAGACTTGTTTGTGGGAAGTTTATATGCTTACATAATACCATATCATATAATTTTGATAATGGTAAAAACTATAGTTGTCTTTAGTATTTTTTCTAGAAAGAACTTTATATTCTGGAAAAAAAAAAAAAAAAAAAAAAAAAAAGTCAATAACATGCTATTAAGTAGCTCCAAAGAAAGATCTTCATGTCATTTTCAAGTGAAAGAATTTTTGTCTGTCTTAAATGTAAATGGAACCACAATCCCTGTGTCTTATGAATCAAATATAAGGAAAAAAAAATCTAGCTTGACACTTGTGTGGGATAGCTTTTTGCTCTACAAATGCACATGAACAATGAATTCAAAGAGCTTTTTATCTTGTTTCAATCAGAAACCTGTTGTAGACAAAAAACATGGATTTAAATCACACAGTGGCTCAGATATATGCTAACAAAACCCTGCAAATTCAAAGGCAAAAGCATCTTTTAAATTACATATTTAAATCTGAATTCTCTGGCTTTTGTGGTTTGTCTTGTTTGTATGCTCCAAGAGCAGCTTTTCTCTTTTGTCCACTGTTAATATATAAAATGTACTTTATACAATCTCAGAAGGTTTGTGAAACAGATATTCAGTGGCAGTTATTCTTGCCTCACTGAATGAAGAACAGATAAATAATTCACAGTAGTTGAATTCATACTGACCATTTTTAAAGGCTTACAATTGAACTGGCTAACATGAATTTTGCTACATATGATTTAACCAATCTCCAGGGCTACTGAGTATGCCTATTTCGATAAAAACACCAATTATATAAAAACATTTACCACTATGGATAATAGCAGCTCCTATCCATTGCCAAAATTCTTTCATGTTGTGGATTATAAATTCAGAGACCAACTGTTACAAAGACAATATTAAAGTATTTAATGCTGAAATGCTGATCCAGTTACTAGGCACATGTCCTAAAATGAAGTGACTAAATATCATTATGAAATCTTAATTGCATAGAAAACAGCATTTTAACAGCATTTCTAAAATGAAACTTTTTTTTTTTTTTTTTTTTTTTTATTTTTTTTTATTTTTTCCCTTTCTGCAACATCCAGGGAAATAATTCACATATAGGCTAATGTCCTGTAAAATTTTGCTTGTGGACTGCAAAACTCTAATAGTGTGTAGGATATGAAATATCCAGTATATCTCTGGCTAAGTCAGTTCCTTTAGTTCTTCACCTTAACACATCAATGTAGAATCTCCGACTTACTTCTTAGACCTGTGTTGACATTAAACGGATACTGAAAGTTACATTAAACACCTCACAATAGCCTATCACTCTTGAGACAAACTTTGCATCTCCACGTGCTTAGTTAGGTTTAGTATCTGACACTGTGGATGTACATACTACTTCTGAACTTGCGAAGAGCAAAATAGACGGATTTTTCTGTCTGTAGAAAATTCACGTTCTTGCTTGCAAATGCATAATGATGCATGCATGTGTAGTGAATATGTACTAGATTGTTTCCTTCCCAGACAATATGCTGCTATAGGAAAAGCCTGTCACACCTGACTGCATCCATATGCAATACCAGGGTCAAACCTGCCTTCTAAATGCATAATCTGACAAAGGGAGCATGAGAAAAGAATTTATATAACCTGGGAAGTTTTCAGCAGAGCTCTGGGGAAGTGAGGCAGTCATAAAGTGTGTTATAGCAAAAGTTTTCCTTACACATCTTCATTAATGCACAGAATATCCTTGTCAACATGGGAAGTATAGTACAAAGTGGGTGGATTTAGAATAAAAGTTAGAGAAATTATGGATCCCCCCAGCCCCCAGCTGTACTGTGGAATAACACCTCAGGTCCAGGATCAGGGTCAGTCTGGATACAGACTCTGCAGCTACTTAAGCTCACAGAAGAGGCACAGACTGGGTAATCAAGACTTCTTCTCTCAAGTGACCAGGAAAACCTGACCCTTACTCAAATAAGGCTAGAGCAGATTAGAGACTACACTCTGTTTCACTTTTCATGTGTATTTCCAGAGATGCATTTTCTCCTCTAAATTGACAGGCTCTTTAGACAATTTTTAAGTGCTTATGTAAGGAGATTTCTAAAGACTTAAACTTACATGCAGGTTTTCCTATTAACCTCCCTGCCGCCCACCCCCCCTTTCCTGGATATATAGCATAGCAATGCTTCTCACTTTCCATTAACAATTTACACAGATCATTAGAATACATTTTCTCCTGCCATATTCAGAATTTTAAAGCCATACCTCTAAACCACAGTCTCCTATTGGACAATTTGATTCAGTTAATCATTTTTAAATAATGAACAATATGCTTACAGAGTTCAACGGGGGGGAGGAGGGGGGTTGTTCTTTGAGGGTTTTGTTCTTATTTTTTTTATTGGTCAAGTGTTTGCTTTTCTAGAGTATGACTGATAAGTGAAAGGAAAATTAGAGAACTTTTTTTTTTTTTTTTTTTTTTTTTTTTTTTTTTTTATTTTTATTTTTTTTTTTTTTTTTTTTTTTTTTTTTTTTTTTTCCCCTCTTGATAAAGATATATATTTAAAAAGAAGAGTAGCTTAAAAGTTTCCCTTTCTTACTTTTACTATTTGTGTTCGAAGAATCTTTCTGACACTTGACCTGTGTACCTGCCCACCAAACATCATACAGCTTTTCTAGGTGCATGGAAACTGCTGCATCATTTCTTAGTAAAATTGCTGTGAACAACTGGACTCAAAGGACTTTGAATTCAGTCTTAACCCTCAAACCCTTTTGCAAAGTTCCTCCAGATCCATTAGGATTTTTCATCACTTATCCAAATCTCTTCATTAATTGGTAGATAGGTATTGCACTGCCTAATACCTCAGAGCTCTGTGAAAGACTGATGAAATAAATGAAAATGAACAAGAAATGAAATGAAAAACTGGTTTTGTGATATATGCCTACAGCCTCTTCTTGAAAACAGTCTTCTCTCTTTTTTTTTTTTTTTTTTTTTTTTTTGGTAGCTACATCATAGAACAATTATTTGTGATATTTTGAAACAGCCAAATAGTTAAGCAACAGTTGAAAATGCAGACATTTCCTTGGAGGATAATTATTTTAAAATTGGTATTTTCAGTATTCAGCTAGCTGTGCTTTTCACCAGCCTGCACCTCTATCAGAGCACATTTTTCATCTCCTGCCTCCTCAGTGACTGTACATTTTAGTTTACATTTCACTCACTTGGCTTGCATTTCTGTCAGTTTCTATGTTATCTTCTCAGTTAGCATTACCAACTCTTCTCAATTTACGACAAGCTGTGAATGTCATTAACACTACAACCACCCTCCCCCTCTGAAACAATAATGATGTCATGAAAATGACTAATTCTATCCTCCTGAAGTAAGTAAGAGTCTTAATTCTGAATTACACAGCTTTGGATCAAGTCCCTTGTCCTGGTTTCAGTTAGGACAGGGTTAATTTTCCTCCTAGTAGCTGGTAGAGTGCTGTGTTTTGGATTAGGATGAGAAGAGTTCTGATAACATGCCGATGTTTTAATTGTTGCAGAGCAGTGCTTATACCAAGCCAAGGACTTTTCAGCTCCTTGCTCTGTCCTGCCAGTGGGCAGGCTGGGAGGGGACAGACCTAGGACAGCTGACCCAAACTGGCCAAAGGAGTATTCCATACCATCTGATGTCATGCTAAACAATAGATAGGGGTGGCTAGCTGGGGTCGGGGGGCCGGCTGCTCGGGGATACACTGGGCATTGGTCAGCGGGTGGTGAGCAATTGCATTGTGCATCATTGTTTCATACACACTACTACTAGTACTAGTAGTACTAGTAGTACTACTACTAGTAGAAGTAGTATTGTTGTTGTTGTTGTTTCCTATCTTAATAAACTGTCTTTATCTTAACTCTCAAGCTTCACTTTTCTGTTTCTCTCCCCCGTCCCTGAGAGGGAGGGGGGAGGGTGAGCGAACTGCTGTGTGGTGTTTAGCTGCCGGCCAGGTTAAACCACAACAGTCCTTTTTGGCGCCCAACGTGGGGCTCAAAGGGTTGAGATAATGACAGAACTGATCAGAGTGTGTTAAACTAAAATTGGTATAAGTATTAGACCTGCTTAATAGTTGCTAGTAACGATGCTGATTGCTTTAATCTCGCATCTGCTGCGCCTGTATTCCAAATTGTGTTTCATAGCACGTTACCTCCTGTATGTGATCCCTGTCGTGCTGTTTATCCTTTCTGGGCCCTGGTTTAAGATCGTTACGGTACTGTGCTGTGTAGCAAAAGCTTATGAAACAATACAATATCTGGTCATGACGCTAACCTGGTACTTGTACTCAGCACTGTCGTCGACTCTATACTTTGGAAACCATATTTCGGAAACTATTAGCAATTACACCTATTGCCTTTTTTCATCAGGGAGCCAATCTGTGGGACAGGGGAAGATATTTTTTCTTACTTGTTCACTCCCCTTTTCTCCTTCACCACCCTCTTATCCTCCAAGCTAGTTACGATAGTTCTCCAAGATGTCGAATATCCTTGGGATAATCACATCAGCATGTTCTTCTTGTTTATCTCCTGAATATGCTTCAGGTTTTGTTTAAGGTTAAACAACTACTTAGGAATTTCATCCAGAGACCAGTCCTGAGGCAGGATACTGGTGAGTGCCAGGGAGTGGGAGGATATGGGTAGGCTTCTAGAGCAGTGGGCACCTCCGATGTTTTGGAAATTTACCCCCGAACAACTGCAAAATCCTAAAAAACTGGTAGAATGCTTGAAAAAAAGATGTAATGACTCTGGCAGTTCCAAAGTGACACAACTCACTGTAACGTGCTGGGGTCTGGCCTATGCTTATCGAGCTGCAATTGATGCTACTATCAACCCAGTTCCAGCTCCTGCAGCTGCTCCAGCTCCTGCAGCTGCTCCAGTTCCAGCTCCTGCAGCTGCTTCAGTTCTAGCCCCTGCAGCCGCTCCCGCCTCTGCAGCCACTCCAGCCCCTGCAGCCATTCCTGCTCCGGCTCCTGCAGCTACTTCAGCTCCTGGGCCAGAGAAACAAGCTGTAGCAGTGCAAGTTGCCCCTGTAACCAAGGTGAAAAATGGTACAGACACTCAGGTCGCTTAGAACGCAGAGAGTCTTCTGCTGGGTCTAGGTGTAGAGAAGACGAGGCTGGGCCATCCGGGGAGCAGGATGATGAAGAAGAAGATGTATCAAAAACAGCAGTATCTACCCAAAAGCTATACGAGTGTGAGCTACGAGATGTGTGAAGAGATTTCAGATGCTGTATAGGTGAGCAGCTTGTCACCTGGCTGCTCCAGTGCTGGGACACTGGAGCCGAGAGCGTGGAATTAGATAGAAATGAAGCCAAGCACCTGGGATCCCTTGTTAAAGATGCAGGCATTGACAAAGCAATTGGAAATAGAGTACGATCTTACAGCCTCTGGAGGCGTCTCCTGTCAGCTGTGGGGAAAAGGTATCCCTACACGGAAGAAATTGTATGTCTTCCAGGCAAGTGGACCACTATGGAGAAGGGAATCCAGCACCTGAGGGAATTAGCAGTATGGGAGGTGATTTATGAGGACCTAGACAACAAACAAATATCGATAGATCCAGATGACGTCAGGTGTACCCTACCGATGTGGCGGAAGTTTGTATAGATTGCACCATCATCATATGCCAGCTCATTGGCAGTAATGGCCTGGAAAAAACGTGAGGAACCCACAGTGGATAAAGTGGCTAAACAACTCTGGCAGGTACGAAGAAAGTCTCTCCTCTTTCTTAGAGGCCTGCGTCTCGGCTGCAGAGAAAGTTTCTGAAAGTGTCCATCAACTAAAAGAGAATACTTTGGAGAAACTTTCTGAAAAGGTCCACCAACTTGAAGAGAGATTATTTTCCTCCCCACTTGAATTAATCAGTGTCCACCAGCTAAAAGAGAATACTTTGGAGAAACTTTCTGAAGTGTTGGCCCACCAACTTGAAGAGAGTTTATTTTCCTCCCTGCCTGTACAAACCAGTGTTTCAGCTATCAGGGGTAAGCGTTCATCCGCGCAAGGAAGACGATATGGTGAGTACACACCTCATGCCACCCTGTGGTTTTACGTACATGACCACGGAGAGGACATGAGGAAATGGAATGGAAAATCTACCGCGACCCTAGAGGCACGGGTACGTGAGTTGCAAAAGAAAACAATTGGGAAAAGGAGTTCTCTGAAAAATTTGCTGCTCTAACTTCCAGTAGGCAGTCCTTTAAACACAGAAATGAAGATTCTGACCAGGACTAGAGGGGCCCTGCCTCCAGCCAGGGGGAGGAAAGGGATAATCGAGTTTATTGGACTGTGTGGATTCGATGGCCTGGCACATCAGATGCACAGAAGTATAAAGCTTTAGTAGACACCGGTGCACAATGTACTCTAATGCCATCAATCTATAAAGGGACAGAACCCATCTGTATCTCTGGAGTGACAGGAGGATCCCAACAGCTAACTGTATTGGAAGCTGAAGTGAGTCTAACTGGGAATGAGTGGCAAAAGCATCCATTGTGAGTGGCCCAGAGGCTCCATGCATCCTTGGCATAGATTACCTTAAGAGAGGGTACTTCAAGGATCCAAAAGGGTACCGGTGGGCTTTTGGCATAGCTGCCTTAGAGACAGAGGGCACTAAACAGTTGTCCACCTTGCCTCCTGGTCTCTCAGAGGATCCTTCTGTGGTGGGGCTGCTGAGGGTCAAAGAACAGCAAGTGCCAATAGCTACCACAACTGTGCACCAGCGACAATATCGCACCAATCGAGACTCCCTGATTCCCATCTATAAGTTAATTCATCAACTGGAGAGCCAAGGAGTGATCAGCAAGACTCATTCACCTTTTAATAGTCCCATATGGCCAGTGCGAAAGTCTAATGGTGAGTGGAGGCTAACAGTGGACTATCGTGGCCTGAATGAAGTGACGCCACCGCTGAGCGCTGCAGTGCTGGACATGCTAGAACTCCGGTATGAACTGGAATCAAAGGTAGCCGAGTGGTATGCCACAATTGATATTGCTAATGCATTTTTCTCCATCCCTCTAGCAGCAGAGTGCAGGCCACAGTTTGCTTTCACTTGGAGGGGTGTCCAATACACTTGGAATTGTCTGCCCCAGGGGTGGAAACACAGCCCTACCATTTGCCATGGACTGATCCAGCCTGCGCTGGAGCAGGGGGAAGCTCCTGAACACCTGCAGTACGTCGATGACATCATTGTGTGGGGTGACACGGCAGAGGAAGTTTTCGAGAAAGGGAAGAAAATAGTCCAAATCCTTCTGAAGGCCGGTTTTGCCATAAAACAAAACAAAGTTAAAGGACCTGCACGAGAGATCCAGTTTTTAGGAATAAAATGGCAAGATGGACATCGTCAAATCCCAATGGATGTGATCAACAAAATAACATCTATGTCTCCACCAACTAGCAAAAAAGAAACACAATCTTTCCTAAGTGTCGTGGGGTTTTGGAGAATGCACATTCCAAATTACTGTCTGATTGTAAACCCGCTCTACCAAGTAACCCGTAAGAAGAATGATTTTGAATGGGGTCCTGAGCAACAGCAAGCCTTTGAACAAATTAAGCAGGAAATAGTTCACGCAGTAGCCCTTGGGCCAGTCCAAACAGGGCCAGATGTAATGAATGTGCTCTACACCGCAGCTGGGGAGAATGGCCCCACCTGGAGCCTCTGGCAGAAGGAACCTGGGGAAACTCGAGGTCGACCCCTAGGGTTTTGGAGTCGGGGATACAGAGGATCTGAGGCCCGCTACGCTCCAACTGAAAAGAAAATATTGGCAGCATATGAAGGAGTTCTATCTGCTTCAGAAGTGGTCAGTATGGAAGCACAACTCCTCCTGGCACCCCGACTGCCAGTACTGGGCTGGATGTTCAAAGGAAGGGTCCCCTCTACACATCATGCAACTGATGCTACATGGAGCAAGTGGGTTGCCCTGATTACTCAGCGGGCTTGAATAGGAAACCCCAGTCACCCAGAAATCTTGGAAGTGATTATGGACTGGCCAGAAGGCAAATACTTTGGGACATCACCAGAAGAGGAAGTGGTCCGTGCTGACGAAGCCCCACTGTACAACAAGCTACCAGAAGATGAGAAGAGATATGCTCTGTTCACTGATGAGTCCTGTCATATTGTGGGAAAGCATCGGAGATGGAAGGCTGCTGTATGGAGTCCTACATGACATGTTGCTGAAGCTACAGAGGGAGAAGGTGAATCGAGTCAGTTTGCAGAAGTGAAAGCCATCCAACTGGCTTTAGATATTGCTGAACGAGAAAAATGGCCAGTTCTCTATCTTTATACTGATTCATGGATGGTAGCAAATGCCCTGTGGGGGTGGTTACAACAATGGAAGCAGAACAACTGGCAGCGCAGAGGCAAACCCATCTGGGCTGCGGTGTTGTGGCAAGATATTGCTGCCCAGGTAGAGAACCTAGTTGTAAAGCTAAGCCGTGTAGATGCTCATGTGCCCAAGAATCGGGCTACTGAAGAACATCAAAACAACCAGCAGGTGGATCAGGCTGCTAAGATCGAAGTGGCTCAGGTGGCACAACATCCCTGAAGAACACTTTACAAATTTTTCCACTTTGGTATATGTACTTGAACTTACTATTTACTTTTTCAGATGGTTCTAATACTGATCACCATTACAGAATGACTTTGATTAGAGTTTGAGAGGATATTTCTCTTCCCCTACCCTCTCAAATAAACTGATTCATTAGAAAATTCAAATAAACTCAAGATGTCTAAATATTCAAACATTATGTGCTGGCTTTTATGGAAGTTCAGTTTACAAATGCAAGTATCTACTCTATCTGTGCAAATCAGCTGTTGTATGTTAAGGACACTTGCCATTCCAACAGCATAAATGAAAATCTAGCTAATTGCACCTGCTTTGATAGTTTTTGTACTTCGTTGATCTTTCAGAAAGAACTGAAGTTTTTGTTTTGTTTTGTTTAAAAAATAAATGTCATTCTTTATAATCCTATACTCTACTATGCAAGAACCAAAAAGTACATGATGTTTTTTAGTCGCACAAATTACTAGTCATGTATCAGAAAATACAGCATGCAAGAAGGGAAGAATTTGTCTAAACTCACTTCAGAATTGAATTTATCCACTGTAACTCGCAGCCAAGAAACACTCTAACCTAAGCCTAAGAGTGCAATATGTTATTCCATCTTCAACATGATGCCAAATCTCAGGTAAGTCATAATTTCTGTTGCCCCATTAGACTATGATAGGTTAGGTGTGCATTAACTTAGGTGCAGACACCTATGATGTGATCATACAGGTCTATAGAACTAGGGAAGAGAGTTTGGGTATCATGGGCATGATTTGCATCATTTCAGACAAATGCTGAAATAGATCAGGATGAGGACCAGTGATGTGTCCAAAATTTGGAAGCACTGTATAGGAGTTTCAGGCTCATTCTCCAATTCTAACTCACCTGCCTACTTATTCAGCAGACCTCACTATGACACAGATATTTGTTTCAACTAGCTTACCTGATCTGAAGTCAAATGCATCAGAATTTATTTGTGGATATTATTAAAAAAAAAAAAAAAAAAAAAAAAAAAAAAAAAAAAAAAAAAAGTTTTGTAAAGCTTATATCCTGAACATTTTGTATACTTCCCCCTCTCTTCTTTGCCTAAAGAGGAAATATCAAGCTGTAGCCCAACATGGAATATTAAATTACTGTACAGATGAGCTTTGCATTGTGAA
Organism: Nettapus auritus; assembly: GCA_011076525.1. NCBI lineage: Eukaryota > Metazoa > Chordata > Aves > Anseriformes > Anatidae > Nettapus > Nettapus auritus. The sequence continues at coordinate 104,650,589 of CM021765.1, read as the reverse complement.
GTCCATATTTTTCCCCCCTCTGCAGATACTTGCTTTGTGAAAAATGAATTAGTGAATTCTCTTAGAGTTGGGTTTTTATTTTCTAGACACTTTAAGGTAAGATTAAAACTCTGTACTGTTTCCAAGACATCTGCATTTCATCCCAATCATTTGTACATCTAGTACCAGAAGTTTAGTTCAGTGCCTGTACTGTCATGGAACAGGACCCTGAACAAGTAGGCAGTTGACAAGAGTGAAGGAGGAAAAACAGAAGCCTACTCCTCTAAAGGCCATGCAGCCAGAACTACTCACTTCTCTTTCCATCCACAACCCAGTATCTTCACTAAGTTCCTTGCTTTATTCTGATCTTACAGCCTCCATTACACCAGCTTTTCATGTCCCATAGGTTCTCCTAGCCCTCTGCCCCTTCTTGCCCATGTACCCCTTCCCTCTCTTTTCCCTGTTCCCAGAAATTGTATTGTTTTTATAAAACTGAGTTTTGTCCTATCCTTAAGACAAAACAGAAATGTTTAGCTAGCAATTTCTCCGAGACCAAGGTTAAGGCATTAAAAAAACAGAGCAATATTTATACAGAAAGAGTGTGAGAGAGTATGAACAAGCTCAGAGAGGCTGTTCCCAGGCAATATGTTCCTCTTGAACCTGCTGCAAGAACCTCACTCCTTCCTGTTCCAGATCTTTAAGTCATTCTCTAGATAGGTATCCAGGTCTCGGCTGTCTCAGGAGGAAGGGGAAAATAAGGCACATAAGGCATACCTTTTCAATCAGAGTAAATGAAACCTAGCCACCAGCAAAAAACAAACAAACAAACAAACAAAAAACCTTCACCCCCCTCCCCCCAACCAACCAATGAGAAAACCTACACAAGAAGATACCCTCCTCCTCCAAGCCTATGCCCCAACCCCCTATATCCCTAAACATTCTGAGATCAGCCATGTTTTACCACTGTGAGTACAGTCTGAAGGACTGGTGCAGCCAGCATTGGATATCTGAGGTCATTATCTATTAGTTTAGACTTCTGTTCTCTGTGCTCATTTGTGCCTCACCCCCCCCAAAACAAACAAACAAACAAAAAAATACAAAAAAACACAAATAAAACAAACTAACAAACAAAAACCATACTGGATATGATCACTAGCAAGATCCACACTGAGACAACTGCCTTGAATAAAAGGAGGAAAAAAAAAATCAAGAAGATGTGTTTCTGCAGCGGCTGCACTTGACATAATAGCATTGAAATATTCTATGCATGCACCTTTATGCAACAATCACTAGATAATCCCTGTTGCCATCCACAGGAGTCATGCTTCTGCAGAGCTGAAATTACAGTAAATGGAAGATGAAAATGCTTCATTCACACAAAAAAAGGAGTTTATTTTACCCAGAAGAAAAGCAAGCCTTCTCTTTCAGTGCATTTAGAAAATTATTTTCTGAAAGAAAAAGTAGTTTTCTTTGCCTTGAGTATATTATTCCGTCTCAGGTGATAAACATAATCTACACAACAAAGGTAAGTGGATAACATATCCAGAATGTTACCTAGTGTATTATCATTTTATTGAATGTATATTCCCAATAGAAACACTTTGAAATGTCTTTTGGCTATGAAAAGTCCACAAGGATGATTTTACTGCTGCCAGGAGTGGGTGTTCAGCTCCGCTGACTCAAAGCAAGTTGTACCTGCTGATGCCAGCAGTGATTATGACCCCAGTCACTCCTGTCTCTCTGAAGAGCAAGGGTGCAGGATACAGCATAAGCTGCATACTTCTATTCCTGTAATGGCTTTAACACAATCTGCATGCAGTGTGTGAAATGCAGAAAGATTGTAGCATACTGAAAGGTTGACAATGTCCTTTTACTAACCTACTTCTTCAAAGCAATATTCCCTCATCAGCTTATCCTTCTTCTAGCCCTCTGCTTGAGGTCTTTGTCCTCTTCCCCTCCTCTCTACTGTGCATTAGAATTGAGCTCTGTAGCTAAGTAGTCTACTCTAGAAGCCAAATCCATAGGCTAATTTTGTATTGTTCTGAAAAGCTATACCCCAACATATTGTGCTTTTTTTTTTTTTTTTTTTTTTTTTTTCTTTAAAATGCAATTTTATTCCCAAAAGTCTTTTTACCATTTTCATCAGTTCATTCTATACCAAATTATTTATTAGGCTACAGGTAAATGTACAGTCTATACCTATTCCTTTAATTCCTTATTCTGGAAGAAAAGAGTGCTATGTTTGGACTATGACAAAGTAGAAAGTGGCAGTGATATTCAGGGGCTAGGGTAGGCAACAAGGAGAATTATTAATATAAAAAATAAAATAATTAAAACAAGAACAACAGATGCAGACATTGCTGCTGCCTCTAGCGTACTATCTCTCCAAATCCTCTACTTTTCTCCAAATTTAGATGCTTATGTTCAAGGTTTTATTTCAAAACCCTTACTGGATTTATGCAGATGGCCATAGACAACATTCACACACATAAGGATGTATAGCCAATAGCCAAAGCTCTGTGAACAGTAATCCTGGTAATTGCAGGTTTTTATTATCATTATTATTATATTTTATTTTACTTTAAGCATGAATAGTTCTTCACTGCTGGACCCTTGTTGAGCCAGGAGCCTTTTTAACTCCCTTTTTCCACTTTCATCTAGTAGTGGCAGTCACCCCGTGCCACCTTTGTCCTTCCCAGCCTCGTCTTTTACAATTAATATATTTTTCCTTTTCTCTTCTCTAACCTTCTTTAATGAGTTCTACTTGTTTCTCCAGATTTCCTCACTTGTCAGACATCACTTTCTCCACCCAAGAAGCAGTTGCACAATGGTGAATTTTGCTGCTGATAGCTGACATGAGAAATATCAAATGCATAATTAAGGATGTAGCATTGTAGGTTGCAACTTTAGCCTACACACCTATACTTGTTAATGACTATTTTTTCCTTTTTCCACTGAATAGAAGGTCACACCAGCAGCATGGCAGAGATATGTTGCTTTCAAGGGATAACCTGCATTTCACCTGAAGGTTCTGTAGCTTTCTTTATTTATTTTCTTTGCTCCTGTGAAAATGCCAGGAACAGCTGACATCCATACTGAATCCTCATGTGGAGCCAAGAACAGGTTACTTCAAAAGAACAGTAAAACCTCAAAAGCACAGATCTAGTGCCTTGCATGAGAAGCCCCTGAAGTCAGAAACATTCTTAGATTCAGCATTATTTCCAGTTTTCAATTTTATGGGTGGAACAGAAAGCAAACTGCTCTCTATATTAAGAACTGGATGGAATGCCAGTAGCTTCTGAGAAACAGCCACAGACAGATTGAGAGCTTGTGGGTAACACCTACAGACCAGACCAATAAAGGACACCTTGAGGTTGGGTTCTACTACAGGCTGCCTGATCGATCAAGGTGATCCCACTGATGAGGCCTTCATGATTCTGCTACAAGATGTATTGTGCCTGCAGGCACTCATCCTGATGGGGGGTTTCAACCACCCATCTTTCTGCTGGGAAAAACTACACAGCAGGCTGTAAGCAACCCAGGAGGCTCCCAGAGCACATTGAGGATGACATCCTGGTCCAAATATTACACAAACCAACCAGAGGAGAAGCGTTACTGGACCTGGTGCTCGCCAATGCTGATTAACTCAAAGAGGTCAAGACTGGAGGCAGTCTGGACTACAGCTACCATGCCCTGAGTTTGTGATAAAGAAATATGAGCCTGGCAAAGAGCAAAGTCAGGACCCTGAACTTCTGAAGAGAGAACTTCCAGCTTTGTAAAGAATTAGTGGATGAGATCCCCAGACATACTATCCTTAGGGACAGGTGAACAGATCAGAGCTGGCAACTCTTTGAGGACACTTTTCTTTACAGCACAAGAGCTCTCCATCCCCATGTGAAAGTGTTGTGGTTTAACCTGGCCAGCAGCTAAGCACCACCCAGCTCTTTGCCTCTGACCCCCGACCCCTGGAGGACTGGGGGAAAGAATCAGAAAAAAGTAAAATCTTGTGGGTTGAGATAAAGAGAGTTTATTAGGACAGAAAAGAAAAAAAAATAATAATGATAATAGTACTACTACTAATAATGTGTACAAAACAAGTGACGCACAATGCAATTGCTCACCACCGGCTGACCGATGCCCAGACTGTCCCTGAGCAGATGCCACCCCCACCCCAGCTAGCCACCCCTATATATTTTTTAGCATGACGTCAGATGGTATGGAATACCCCTTTGGCCATTTTGGGTCAGCTGTCCTGGGTCTGTCCCCTCCCAGCTCCTGCTGCACCCCCAGCCTGCCTGTTGGCAGGAGAGAGCGAGAAGCTGAAAAGTCCTTGGCTTAGTGTAAGCACTGCTCTGCAACAATTAAAACATCAGTGTGTTATCAACATTATTTTCATCCTAAATCCAAAACACAGTACCATACCAGTTACTAGGAGGAAAATTAAGTCTATCCTAGCTGAAACCAGGACAAGAAAACAACATGGCCAAGCAAGGAATTGCTGGCCAAACTGAGGTGTAAGAAGGAAATACACAGGCAATGAAAGCAGGAACATGTGACCTGGGAAGAGTACAGGGATGCCATCTGGATGTGTAACGATAGGATCAGGAAAGCCAAGGCACAGATGGAAATAGACTTCAAGTGATGCAAAGAATAACAAGAAGAGATTCTACAGGTATGTCGGTCAAAAAAAGAAAGGCCAAGAAGAGTGTACCCCCTCTGACAAAAAGGCAGAACTGGTAAAAGACATGGAGAAGGGTGAGGTACTCATTTGCTTCAGTCTTCACCACCAGTTAGGTTCCCCACATCTCTCAAGTCTCTGAACCTCTTGGCACGTATGAATCTAGGGGCCTGATAACATGCATCCCGGGGGCCTGAGGGAACTAGCTGATGTGACTGCCAAGCTACTCTTCATCATATTTGATGTGTCATGACAGTCAAAAAAGGTCCCCATGGACTGGACAAAGGGAAATATCACTCCCATTTTTAAAAGGGGTAGAAAAGGAGACCCAGGGCACTACAGACCAATGAGTCTCTCCTCTGTGCTTGGGAACATCATGGAACAGATCCTTCTCAAAGCAATATTAAGACACATGCAGGACAAGGAGGTGATCCAAGACAGCCAGCATGGCTTTACCATTTGTGCCTGACCATGATCCAAGACAGCCAGCATGGCTTTACCATTTGTGCCTGACCAATCTGGTGGCCTTCTATTATGGAGTGACTGCATCAGTCAAAAATGGAAGACTGACCAATGTCATCTACCTGGACTTCTGCAAGGCCTTTGACATGGTCTCATATGACATCCTGATCTTCAAGTTGGAGAGAGATGGATTTGAAAGGTAGACCATTTGGTGGGTAAGAAATTGGATGGATGGCTGCACCAAAGAGTTGCGGTCAACTGCTCTATGTCTAGGTGGAGGTCAGTGATGAGTGGTGTCCCTCAGCGGTCCGTCTTGGGGCTCGTGCTGTTTAATGTTTTCAGTGACATAGACAGTGGGATTGCGTGCACCCTCAACAGTTTTGGTTTGCAGGTGACACCAGCTTGAGTGGTGCCTTTGACAGAACAGAAGGAAGGGATGCCATACAAAGGTACCTGGACCCAAAGGTACCTGGACCCAAGTAGGCCCACGTGAACCTAATGAGAATCAACAAGGTTCAAGTGCAAGGTGCTGCAACTTGGTTGGGGCAATCCCAGATGTGAGCACAGATATGGAGAAGAATTCATTGAGAACAGCCCTGCAGAGGAGGATTTGGGGGTTCTGGTGGATGAAAAGCTCAACACAAGCCAGCAGTGAGCACTTGCAGCCCAGGATGCAGTTCACTTTCTGGGCTGCATCAATAGAGGCATGTCCAACAAGTTAGGGAGGTGATTGTCCCCCTTCTTCTCTGTCCACATGAGGTTCCACTTGGAGTACTGTTGGTCTGGGGCCCCCAGCACAAGAAAGATGTGGACCTGTTAGAATGGGTCCAGAGGAAGGTCATGAAGGTGATCAGTGGGCTGGAGCACCTCTCCTATTTAAACAAACAAACAAACAAACAAAACAAAACAAAACAAAACAAACAAACAAACAAAAAAAAAACAGGCTGAGAGCTGGGGATGTTCAACCTGGAGAAGAAGAGGCTCCAGGGAGACCTCTTTGTGGTCTTTCTGTACTTACAGGGGGCTTATATAAAATATGGAGAGTGACTTTTTACTTGGGCAGATAGTGATAATACAAGGGGTAATAGTTTCAAACTGAAAGAGGGGAGATTTAGATATTAGGGGAAAATTCTTCACTATGTCGGTGGTGAGACACTGAAACAGGTTGTCCAGAGAAGTTGTGGATGCCTCATCTCTGGAGGTGTTCAAGGCCAGGTTGGATGGTGCAACCTGATCCAGTGGATGTCATTCCTGCCCATGACAGGGGGTTGTAATTATATAATCTATATGGTCCCTTCCAACCCAAGCCATTCTATGACAAGTTAGACACAATGCAGGCAATATAGGAAGATTTTAGGAAGTTATAGCAGTATTATTAATACAATACTTCAAGCTTGAAATTCAAATTTTTCATACTTTATAATGCAATACATATTCTCCCAATTCATGAGATCATTACTCATTTGGTAACCTTGCTCCAAACATTAGTTTCTGCTGTCATACAGCTAACAAAAACTCAATGATTTTAAGAAAGAACATTTCAAGCATTCTGTCCACACGTGTGTAAGCAAAGCTGACATCAAGTGTAAAGGTTAAACAATCAAAAAGGTAAACCTTAACTTCCAAAAAGTTTGCTATTTTAGAGTTCTTCTGGATTTTATCTTATGATCTTGAACTCAAAACATACAAAAAAAACTTAAACCTAATGTTCCATTCTCTAATGCATTTCTTCACATTACACTTTAGCTCTGAATCTGTACATAACAATGTTGCCTTTTGTGATTGTCAAGTAAACCTACTAATAAGTACAGATGTCATGCTTACTTTTGTTTAAAAACTCACGCCAGTATGCATTGCTGCCAACTATCATGATTTTGTTTGTCCATGAACACTTTTTTTTTTTTTTTTTTTCCTCAGAGAAAAGCTTTAACATGTTCCAAGTAACACCTCATAACACCTCAGAAGCCAGTAGGTTTATAAAGATGTTTTCTCCTCTGAGACTGCTATTTTTTTTTAAACCTTTAGCTTTTAAGCCAGTCACTGAATTTTGGACTTTCTTTACAATAAGTTTATCTAGAATTGCACTTATTTTATTTCCTTTTCTCTGTATGGACTGAAACAGGGGTAGTCAGTCCTGTCAAGTGAAAAAAAAAGCAAGAGAGATTTCAGTATAATTCTGCAAATTTCACTTTCAGGTGAAGTTTTTTCATTGATTGTTACCTAGAAGTGGCTAGATAAGATACAAAGCTTTGGAAACGCTCCCTTTCAGCATCTGAGAATGTGTCCAGAGAAGGGCTACGAAGCTGGTGAAGGGTCTGGAACACAAGTCCTGTGAGGAGCAGCTGAGGGAACTGGGTTTGTTTAGTCTGGAGAAGAGGAGACTCAGGGGAGACCTTATTGCTCTCTACTACTACCTGAAAGGAAGGTGGGGGGAGCTTGGGATTGTCCTCTTCTCACAGGTAACTAGTGATAGGACTAGAGGGAATGGCCTCAAGTTGCACCAGGGGAGGTTTAGGTTGGAAATTAGGAGACATTCTTTCTCAGAAAGAGAAGTCAGGCATTAGAACAGGTTGCCCAGGGAGGTGGTAGAGGCAGAGTCCCTGGGGGTGTTCAAGGACCTGGCACTTAGGGACATGGTTTAGTGGGTGATATTGGTGGCAGAGGGATGGTTGGACCAGGTGATCTTGGAGGTCTTTTCCATCCTTAATGATTCTATGGTTATATATGGAAAAGCAGAGCATTGTATACTACGTTGCCCTGAATAAAAAAAAAAAAAACAAAACAAAACATGCAAAATCCAGATAAAACTCACTATAAAGGGAAAGAATTCCAAAAGCTGTTGTAAACAGTTGATAGTGCAATTTCTTTGGTTAGAATAGAACAAAGGACAGTTTGTAACAACTGTATTGAAATATTTTGTGTTTTGTCAGAGACACCTGGGAAAAATAATCCTGAGATCTTTCGTATTTCAGATGAGTTTCAGCTAGTGAAATAGCAGGTAGTATATAGTATTTAACCTGCACTTTGTGGTCACAATTACATGATCTTTGCAGGAAATCCTTGTAAGAGTGATATAGAGGAACCTCAGAGTGAGGTGTTATGTGGTTGAAGATGTATAACTCGTACAAATGGAGGCTAAATGGAACAGTACTGAATGCTGTACTGGCAGCTCTACCATTAGAGAGCATTAGTTTTCTTTTAAAAATAACTCCTTCCCTACGCCATCCCCAGAACTTTCAACAGGCCTGGTAATAGTTACCTCTTTTTCAGCTTGTAAGTTGCCCAAAGCAAAGAAGTTATTGCGGTTCATATATAAAAAAGGGAAAGGAGAATATTTTTGGATTAGCCAGGTTTTCATTGCAGAGATTTCCCCCCTCCCCAGTTTTTGAAAGTCTCCTTAGCAAGTTGGACTTTTCCATGGTATTATCTACCTCAAGTACAGCATTCACTTCTGTAGATTGTTCTGAAGAATGATTTTTTTTGCATTTGTTTACCTTTTTTTTTTTTTTCTTTTGAAAAAAATCTATAGTCTGCTTCTATAGGAAGCAGCGCTGCTTCCAAAAGCAGTGTTCTGCAACAAAATCCATTAAATGCTGAACTCCGCAAGGACCATAAGAAATGTTCTCAGCCAGATGGAAGGGCAAAGAAAAGAGGAAAAGAACAAAAATAAGAACACACCACTTTAAGTTTATGCATGACTACCAAATATTTATATAGATCATAAATACAGTTTTCTAGTGGACCAGTATTCACATGTTTTAGGCAAAACCACCTTACACTAAGTTTTCTGATGCATTTTATATGATAAGCTTCTTATTTCAGCTCTACCTTCTAGATTAAAGATTCACTTTGATTCCCGAGAAAGGAATCAAGTGGAATGAACAAAGTTGAAAAGAGAACTGTTGAAACACTCCTTTTATCAGAGTACTTGATATCATACTTCATAATATCTATAACAAAGCAACAGTTCAGTGGATAAGTATACCAGCCAACAAAATACAGACTTCTGTACAGTTGGTGACAATTGCTTTCTCTAACCCCTTACACACAGAAAGGGAAGCTACATAACAGACATGCACCTTGAACTTGTCCTATTAGACATCTTATGTTTTGTTTCTCACCAGGATAGGAGACTATTATGCCAATAAAGCAGCCACAGTTCTCTAGACCACCAATGAACCCTCCAGACTACCCATGCGAAACCCTCCAAATTACTGAAGACGACAAGTATGTAGTTATCTCACATTATAAGTCTTGAACTAAAAGGTAGAGAGTACTTAAAAACTTCCCTAACACTTTAAGTCCTTGCCTATTTCATTTATCACTGATAATCCTGTAGATCATATCATTTTATCCTCTTTTAAATCCTTCCTTAAAACCTACCTTCCCTGTGATCCCTGTGATGCATACAAATCTCTGCCAGATGGGATTGTTTAGACTAATAGCCATTTGTGACTGGTTTTAGTAAGGGCACCCATCAAAACATTTTCTCATTGCCTTCTTTTCCCACTCTCAATCTGCTTGTCTCTTTTTTTATTGCCTACATTATTTTAAATTCAAGTTTTTTTTTTTTTTTTTTTTTTTTTTTTTTTAATAATAATAATTTAATAAAAAACTCAGACAGGGCTGCCCCAATGATTTCCTATCTTATAATAACTAACATCTAAAGGCCTGAAAGGGTACTTTGGAAAACAAACAAAAAAAAAAGTACAAGGAGGCAGAATTATTACCTAAGATATTATGTAAGAAAAAAATAGTTTTAATTTCACACTTTTAATAGGATTTATACTTAGAATTAATCAAGAACTAAAAAATAAATGAACAGGGAACAACACTATAGTTCTGGAAGTTTTGAATAACCATTTTTCATTTTTATATCCTCTTTTCTTCTCCTGAGGAAGAGGCAGATAAAATAACACAAGAGGAGTACTACTTAATATGAAAAACTAAAAGTGACAAGGACTTCTGTCATAACTTTAAATAAGTCATGTTGAGTGGCTTCTGCAGCATAAAATATTGATATAATTCTGAAAACAAATCAGTCTATTACTGATTCAAAAAACAAAACCAAACACATTTTTTCCTACTGTATCTAGAGATCAGCAGTATGCATATGAGAAGTTACAGCAACTCTTTTGCTATTAATTATATCTTTCTTTAAGAAAAAGAAGAAAAGAGACTTCTATAAACCTTAAGTTTTTTGCAACATTAATTACTTTAAAAAAATACTCAATAAAAAAATTATTATGATCAGATATACTCAGCAAAGAAGCTAGCAGTCTTCATAAGGAAAAATTTCCCCTCCCCTCCTAACATAACAAAAGTGCATAAATGTCTTACCTTTATAAGCACCAGCCCCTTTCAACCATAAATAAGAAAAACATTGTGTTGGTGGCTACTCAAACTCTTAGTATATACTGCTGGGAAAGCAACGGGTACTAGAGCTAAACTTTTAGGTGGGTCCATTTAAGTTCATTAAAAAGTTGCCTTTGTTGCAGATGTTTTTCCACCATTGCAGGGTGTGAATACTACTTTCAAAGAATTATCGCTGTGTGCTAGTGTTTACAAAGGCATTGAAAGCCTGAAGCCCCATTTCATGTGAACAAGAAGACAGATTTGCTGCATATGCTCAGAAACTGTCTCTGTCATGGGTGTGGAAGGACCAGGTTCCATGGGCTACGGGTGGTAAAACTAACCTTCCCTGTGCATGTCTGGGGCACTTGTTATGAAGCAGCAAAGATCTGTGTTGGATCCACAGCACCAGGACAGGCTCAGAGTTGGAGGCAGAAGTGTCAGGAGGATGTGCTCTGTCCCTCCAAGAAGCACAGCTAAGTTAAGCAGGCAGTGAATAACTAGCTGCTGCTCTAGTTCTGCCTGCAGCCCTGATGCATGACTAGCCCTTTTTTTAAATCTTTTTATTTTTATTTTTTTTCTGAACCACACTTAATATGTAATATATGTTAATATCACTTATTTTTCTGATGCTTCTAATACACTACTTGAGTGCTAAATATTTGATAGTGACAACAACAAAAATAGGCATTTGTTGAAAATGAAATGGATTAGAGAGATCAATTTTGTCAGATTTTGTTTCACATTTTCATGATGTTCCATGCTGTTGCTTCCCCCCTCCAAGATGCAGTTCTTCACAGCTCAAATCATGAGGCATAAGTAAGAAAATAGAAAGTAATCCCGTAATTCTCCTGGTACTGCTAATAACCTGAGATTGATTTAAAAGCTCTGAAAACAAATTTACAGGAAAAATATCCAGACTAGCAAAAAATACAATTTTTTATATATTTATTATTATTAGTAGTAGTAGTAGTAGTAGTAGTATAGTGAATTTTAAATTAACCTTTTTATTTGGAGAACGGGGCTACGGAAAAGGGATTTTATGCTTTATAATAACTTCACATTATCAATACAATGAGACCTGTATGAAGATTTAGAATTCTGCTGAGACAGAGAACAGGAGGAAGGGAAATAATATGAAAGAGAGAATAAAGATTAGAGAAAATATTGTAAGGAATTGGCTGTACTCTGTTAATATCCAGCTGGCAAAAAGCCTTCTAGTATTTGAATGGGAAATTCTGCTGGAGGACGTACCTGAGTGAAAGAAAGCTGCATTAAGTACAATAAGGTAAAGGCAGCAGACTTGAGAACTGTTTGTCAAAAGATTTTAATCCTCTATATAGAGACACATTAAAGTAGTCCAACAACAATTTTCAGTTGAAAATAAAGTTCCAGCAATATTAAAATAATTTACTTTGCTCCTGTTTAACTTGCATATACTCTGGTGGATACAATATGCTATTATTAGGTGTTAAATTTCTATGTTATGGATATTTTTTGAGTCTAATTATCTCTGAAAGTTTTACTCCACATAACAGTGGGATTTTGACTATTCATCACAACTTAGTACTAAAGCAAATTTAGAAATGTTGGAGTTATATCCAGCTGCCATTTGTGTAACTAAAGAGGCCAGAGGATTACAAATAAAGGTTGGAGTCCATGTCTGTGTTTCCTGTTCCTGCCATCTTCCCAGTTTATCTCTCTCCCTCTGATATTACCAATTCCTGATATTGTTTCATCTCTGAGTGATTTGCCCTGTGTTCTGGTTTCTCTCCCCAAATCTTCATTCTAGTTTTCTTGTTCAGTCAGTCCCAGGAAAACCCCTAGTCCCATTTACCTCTAGTCTTTCTTCTGCCTATGCACAGTACATTTTTCCTTTCTTTTTCCAAAGTTTGTACATTGATTCTCCATGTGTTTGGAGTGGTCAGCTCCTTTTCTAATACCTGCAGGATTAATGTGAGAATTATTTAGAGCAGAGGAAAGACAGTCATCCTTTTCTCAATTTGAAAGCCTGAGTTTCATGTCTCTCAGCTTGCAACTCGATGTAGTGAAGATTGCTGTCTCAGGTATGTGATGTCAAATTACTGTAAATTAGAGTTATGGGATGATGTGGTGCTAGACTCCCGCCCTGCAAAAATAATGAAGCCTCTTTTTGACTCTGGTGGAAGGTATGGCCTCAGATGGTATTCAGAGGAAGAAGGACAAGGTATGATGCTCCTGCATATGGCACTTGGATCTGCATGGTGCTCCAGCAGTGGAGGAAAAGCAGCAATATGGAAACCACAGGTCAAATGCTGAAGTGTGAATCTTGACAGCCTAGGAATAGTTATGCCAAATTTCTGAAATATATGGGAAGTACAGCTGATAAAAAAGGAATGGACAGGTGAAATGGCATGCTCACCTGCCCTGCTTCTTGAACTAGATAAGCTCCTTTGAGTGAAATTTTCTTACATGCTTTTTGGAAGCATGTTATCCAGCAAGAGGAAGAAATACATTTCAGCAGAAGTTTGCCAAAACTAAGAGCAACTGCAAACATGGTCTTTTACAGGAAGGTAGCAAATATCAGTAGATACTTAGCAATGGTAGTAAATAACACCACTGACTACATGTCATTGCCAACAACAAGACATATTTTATTTTTTGGCTTAAAGGGATCACATTTCCAATGCTGAGTAGATATTTTTTGAAGGTATAAGACAACTTGCAAAAAGTAGGAGAGTTTGTTTATGCTATTGAATATTTTGTTTCAAATGAGGGTGAGAGCATTGAATTGAGGTAGTTCTAGACAACAAAGTTGTCTTGGCTGTTGATTAATTGATTTCTAGATACTGTGTTAATAAGTAATTCAATTAAGCACTTAGCTGCAAGTGAGTTATATGGGTTAGGTGTAAAAATGTCTCTACCTTTCCTTCCAGCCCCAATTAATGAGTGGATAACTTTTCTGATCATGGTCTAATTTCAAGGAGTATTTGGAAAGGTCTGCTTGCTTACTGAATTTCCACTACTTGTACAATTCCAATGTTTAATTTATAATAATAATAGTTATAATTATATAGTTGTATAATTATAATAATAATAGTTATAATTATTGTTATTATTTCTGAAGACTCAACAGACCCGATTCAACAGATCAAGTCTCTTTTCCTGTCTTAACACAATTTGTGATGTTATGGAATATTTTGGCAGCAGGTAGTGTTTTGGCAGTTGTGAGGTATGACCTGTTGGCAGTGCATGTAATAATAATCTTAAGAAGTAAAAGCTAGGACTCCTAGTGATATGTTTCATATCAAAAGAAAAACAACAATAACAACAACAAACAAACACTGTTTCATACAGGGTAAACCACTAAACAAAAAGTTAAGCATAACCTGTAACATTTATTATAATAGAGACAGTACACAATATGACAAGTGCTGACAATAATGCATACTATTCTTTACGTATGCATATTATTATTTATGTATCGTAAATGTAAGCAAATGAATTTGGGCTGAAACAATCCGCTTTTAAAGGTTGACTACTATGTAACTTTCTACCCAGGGATTCAGTAAGCTCTCATATAAGGTTTAGTTTTTGCAGCATAACCTTCATATGGCTTTACTGAGAAATTGTTAAAGCTGAGAAGAACCAAAAGAGTCTAAAGGACTGTGGTGTCCTACCCCTTGCCTACTTGACTAAAACCACCATGGTCAGTAGAGGTTCACCATCACCAGGTGGTGAGTCTGTTAATACTTTGTTCTAGAAGCAGTGGATGGCCTGGGCTCTAATGGAAAAATAGTTGCTTTGTGCTCCAAAGACAGAGTTAGGATCTTTTCAGTGGTGACCAGTGAAAGGACAAGAGGCAATGGGCACAAACAGAGTTTGTGTCTAAATATCAGGAAGCACTTTTTTTATTGTACAGGTGATGGAGCAATGAAACAGGTTGCCTGGAAAGGTTATGGAGTCTCTCTCTTGGAGATTTTCAAAAACTGCCTGGACATGTTCCTGAGCAACCTGCTCTAGATGTGGCTAACTATACTAACTAAGTATAGTTAGTCTGTTGGACAGGCTGCCAAGGCATGTTGTAGAATTGTCAACAGTGGATTGCTCAGTGCTAGACGAGACACCCACACACCAGTGCTGTGTGTAAGCCACCAAATCAATTCCTCTGCCATGCAGGGCTGGACTAGATGACTCACTAAAATGGCTTTCCAACTGAAATTATTCTTGATTAAACAGTGTAATGTATGAGAAGCTTCAAACCACACACACACAAACACACACACACACACAAAAAAAAAAAAAAGAGGAGGAAAAAAAATCAAACACTGGTCCATACCTGTAGTCATCTAGTAGCAAAAATACCTGCTTGTGTAGTGGGTTAGCTTTGGATGGAGACCAGCTGTCCAGCCAGGGGCTCTCTACCTCCCCCTCTTCAGCAAAATGGGGAGAAAATACAAGCAAAAAGCCTCATGGATTGAGATAAAGACAGGAAAATCACTCACCAAATATTGCCATGGGCAAAACAGACTTGACTTAGGAAATATTAGTTTAATTTATTGCCAATTAGTTACAGAGTAGGGTAGTGAGAACTAAGAAAAAAGCTAAAAGCACCTTCCTCCCCTTCACTCCTGCCACCGTCCACTTGAGCAGGGCAAGGAGGGTGGGAAATGGGGGTTGTGGTCACTCCATAACAGTTCCTCTATGAAGCTTTTTCCTCCTCACACTTTCTCCTACTCAAGTGTGGGGTCCTTCCTATGGGATGCAGTCCTTCTCAAGCCACTCCAACATGGGACCTCTCCATGGGTTGCAGTTCTTCAAAAACTGTTCCAAGATGTGTCTCTCTCACAGACAACATGGGTCTACTGTGGGTAGCTACTCATGCCAGAAAACTTATTCCACTGTGGCCTCCTATCCACAGGCTGCAGCTTTGGCCTGGAGCCTGCTCCTTTGTGGACTCTCCATGGGCTACAGCCACCTTCAGTCCAGATCCACCTGCAGAGGTGTGGATATCTGTTCCATCATGGTACCCCACAGGTTGCAGGAGAACTTCTGATCCAGAACATGGAGCACCTCTTCCCCGTCATTCTTTACTGACCTTGGTGTCTGCAGGGCTGTTTCTCACTTTTATTTTTCTGTCCTTGCTGCTGTGGTGCAGCATTTTTTTCTTATTTCTTAAATCTGTTCTCCCAGAGGCCCAACCAGCATCACTTACAGGCTCTGCTCTGGCCAGCAGCATGTCCATTTTGGAGCCGGCTGGAGCTGGCTCTGATCTGACATGGGGCAGCTGCTGGGCTCTGCTCACAGAGGTCATCCCTTCAGCACCCCCCCACCCCAGCTTTGCCATGTAAACCCAGTGCAGCATATGATGAAAGAATGAAATGGCAAATAAATAAATAGTCCTGCAGACAAATATTTTAAATTCAGTTTCCTCAAATGATAGTTTATTTAAAAAAATGTATTATGTTTTGCACTTTCCATCTAGTAAACACTTTTTAAGCAAGTAAATAGCTGGTTTGGCTAAAACAACAATATGTTTATCAAAATGTACCACAAAAGAAAACTATAAGACAAAGAATAATGGAACTGGGAGAGAGTAAGAAATAGTGTAGTATGCAATAAATGTCCCTAGCAAAGTTCAAGACAAAATTATTGATTATTGAATAAAATGCATATATTTTACAGCTACCTAATAGAAGTGATCACAATATAGTTCTTCTAGAAAAGTATTCAAAACATTAAAAACAAAATATTTTTGCCTTTTTTCTATTCTTTCATTTTTTCATTTCCTTTTCTCTTTTCTCCTTCCTCATTCTTCTTTTCCCTTCCCCTTCCCCTTCCTTTCTTCTCCTTATTCTTCTCCTTATTCTCCTTATTCTTCTCATTCTTCTTCCTCTTTTTTATTTTTTTTTAATTATCTTTTTATGATTTTTTTTTTTCCCTTTGGGGAAGTATTATTATTGGCATAATCAAAATCTAAAGTAAGAGTTGTGAAAATTAAATCCCAGGAAAACACGTATGTATTACATGTAAAGCATATATTTAATTTGTGCAGTCAGTGGATGATACAAGCCCTAGTCTCACTCCAACAAATAAGGAAGGGTAGGAAAGAATTTAGTGGCATCTTTAAGATTTGTATTATTAACCTTTAGAAGCAGCATGAGTAGTAAATTATTATTTAAATAATTAAAATTATTATAATCCTTTTTTTTTTTTTCATCATTCACAATAACTGAAATTTCCAGAACCCCCTCCCTTATAGTTTTCCCAGAGAAATCCACTATTTATCAACTAGGAATTGTTTTCATAACAGAAATAGAAGCTTAAAAAAAAATCTTCAAAAGCAGAAGCAGTAATATATGTTAATATGTGTTAATTCAAATCTTTATACATACAGAGACAATTTCAGTTGAAGAAATTTAGCAATTTTCCAGTTAAATTTTGAATATTGTTTACTGTAGATGTTTTATCAAGAATTCTCTCGATATTTCTTGTCTTTCAAAGATGTTTCCCATATGCAGTTCTTATTGTGAAGCTTGCCAAAATAATAAATAAACAAACAAATAAATAAAACCAGAACCTGAACACAAATTAGTGTCTTACAAAGCATTAAAGGGAAATAGAGCATTTTTAAACAAGTTTTATTATTTTATTTTATTTATTTTTAATGCTTAGCATTAGACACACAGGCTTTCACTAAATTTTAACTCTGTGCAAACAACCTGGTTCTCCCCTTCCTCTCAAGAACTTCTGTACCATTATTCTTGAATAATGCTATCAGAATGAAAAGTTTAATTATTCTTAATAATATTAAAAATCGAGAATATTAATAAAAAATACTCCCTTAAAGTCTGATCTAGTTTCTTTTTCCCCAGCTACTTTTATGTCTCAACTTTGATAATGAAAACAGATAAATCTTTTTAAATATTGTTTTCAATTGTTAAAAGTCTGTTTCAGCTTTCTACCTCATTTATTCAGGTCTTTGTGAGCATTTTGGGAAAACAGATGACAAATGTTTTCATTAATTTTAGTTTCTGATTACTTTTGCAAAATCTAAATTCTAGACTCTTAAGTCCACATAAGTCTATTCTTTTAACACATGTGATGTATAGGAAGATAAGTATAGTTGAAAGCAAGCCAATGTGACTAAAGGAGCGATTTGCTTGAGAGCTAAGAATTAGATTTAAGAACAATGAACTCTTCCTAATATTAGCTAAACAATTTGACTGCACTATCTCCTTTCACTCTCTCAGCAGTAAAGTGAAAATGATGCTTATATCAGGCTACGTTAAAAGGCAATATTTCCAAAACACTGTTGCTGCAGTCCCATTCAAACTCCCTGTTGTCAGGATTCTCTCTGCACCACCTTGTATCTGGGGACTACAGGACAGGGCTGGCTGGGAAGGGAGGGCAGTGCATCACCCTGATGTCCCCACGACCACCCCTGCCCTGGCACCCCTGGCCTCTTCTCTGCTCTGACACTCTGTAAGACTATCCAATTTCTGTTCTTTGTATCCTCACAGGCTGATGAATACTTGGCACTTAACTGGCTTTTTTCACAGAACAGAACTCTAGGGGTTGGAAGGGACCTCGAAAGATCATCGGGTCCAACCCCCGGCAAAGAAGGTTCCTCAGAGCAGGCTGCCCAGGTAGGCATCCAGATGGGCCTTGAATATCTCCAGAGAATTAGACTCCACAACCTCCCTAGGCAGCCTGTTCCAAGTGCTCTGTCACCCTCACCGTGAAGAAGTTCTTTCGCATGTCAGTGTGGAAAACTTCTCACTAATTTTTGCATGTGCCCAGAATGTAATACATTATGAGAAATTTGAAAGTTTTGTTGTTGTTGTTGTTTGTTTTGTTTTTAACTTGATATGCCACTCCAGCTGTGGAATATCACTGTCTTCTACTGTGAGGGGAGTTGACTACAAGTACACTAAATGAATGCAAGATATTATTGCAGAGAAATTGTCTCTAAGTAGAGCAGTCACCCTAGGAAATTTTTAGATTAAAACCAGAATAAACTTGAAAATATAGTATGTGTAAGTGGGGCAGCACTGTGTAAACAAAGGGTAAAAACATGACACTTTATGTACAATATTTGAGATGTACATCTATGCAACATTGTTAATTGACTTGCAACTCTGTTACTCTCTAATTTTCTGAAACTAGCTCTGATCCCTTCAAATTCCACACAAGACTAAATTCACCTTCAGATGAGTTTCTCCCTTTCCACTACAGAATGTTGGCAGGATCACCAAAATAAATTAGGATTAGCACTAGACCTAACTTTGGGCTTCAAGTGCTGTAGTATAGATTAAACATCTGTTTCCTCAACATGATGGTCCAGATGCTGTGTCCAGTTTAGAAAGTCTCTAACCCATTAATTACCCCCAAGTAGAGTCTCTATGCCCAGTATATTATACTCTTTCCCTAAACATCTGTTACTGCCCTGATTCGGATGGACTTTTGATGCATCTCAGTCTAGCAGATCTCATGTCCTAAGAAGGATATTGTACTCCTAAATTAATTACAAATTCTAAAAATTCTCAGCTTTTCAACAAAGTTGCCATTAATGAGCTTAAGGAAGACCACAAGCTGTTGTGAATACTTACTGCCCTCTGTAATGCCCTCTAAAAGCTAGTTATACATATTTTATGTATGGAACTGTACATACAGACACACATAAGTAATGTTTTATAAACTTTTGATATTGCTCAAGGCATGGAAATCGGGTATAGAATCTCATGGTGGAAGGGACCCGTAAGAGTCACTGAGTCCAACTCCTCTCTCAACAGGGGACCACCCAAAAATCAGGGTATGTTGCATGTGGTGAAAAATGAGTTACTGATACTCTGCTTCATAAGAACATTTGAATTGTTTTTTACTACCATGTTGTGGCTGCAGAGCAGTAGCATAGCAAAAGGCTAAAATGTACTCAGGTTGTCTCAGTGGTGAGTGATCTTATTTGGCTGGCAAATTTAATTTCTCTCAGGGTGGTGAATTTGAGAAGTAATGTAAGTTCAGTCATCTCCATCACATCTAGCCATTTTGAGTGTGAGACTTATTAGGTATTTCATGTAATATATGCTGGCTTAGGTCTGATATGTCATTTATCTTCACTTGTGAGGAGACCTTAGAACTCACTTGTGCTAATGTCATCAGTGATTTATTAGTCTCCTCTCTTGTGAAGATAAATGTCATATCAGACCTAAGTCTTCATGCCTTCCCTCTACATATAAATCCAGATTTAGAAAAAGAGATTGAGAATGAGAATATGGGAATATACCCAGATGGTTCGTGGTTAAGGGATGTCAAGCTTTCTGTGGTAGAAATTGGACATCTGCTTTAATAAATCTTGTTGTTCAAACATTTCTTCTTTGACATATCCCTTCAGGCAGATACCACTGAAACATTCAGGTGCCTCCCTTCACACTGCACAGTACTCTTCTAGAAACACCAGTAGTGATTGGTAAAAGCAATTTTTAAAGTTTTACCAGAGGAAATGGCTGGCAGAAAGGTATATTTGTCAGATTCACAGAAGGGCAAAGTCCTCATTTAGAACTGAAGCCTGAATGCTACTTCTGTGTGCCTTCTTTCTTTATGGGCTTTCATATATCACTCAAAACCCAAAGAAAAACTGTGCACAAAGCAGAATAAAACAAGACTGAAGATTGAACATCACTCTGGTTCATTTCTAAGCTTGCATTATATTATAAAGAATCACAAATCAGGTGAATCTCATTTTCTCTTTTGAATTTTAGAGATTGGGATCAGTTTTTTAATATGCAGGATACAATACCCAAAATTAAGTTAAGCAGTTGTGTGACAAGTTGAATTAGAATTATTACAGACATGCTACTTGCCATGATGTCTAGGAAAACTGAAAGGGATACAAATAGTGTCATTGTGATTTAAATCTTCATGAATTACTCTTAAAAGCTGAAGATGTTTCAGTTGTCACGGCATCTGCTTTGTGGAATGACTTCCTGATAAGCAAAATACCCTTCCTGAGTCTGCAGCCTTCATGCAGTTAAAGGGTGTTTAGAATTGGCTCACATTATTTGGCATGATGAGGATGCATCATGAAAACTGTACCCACAAACCAGCTTGATTTCTGTAGAGAAACAACCTAACTGCCTTCCAGAAACGTTTGTTTTGTTGAAAGTTATCATGTAGCTCCGTGACAGCTAAGCTCAGCAAGGGCACTCATGCCTGCAACCTCGATGATGCCTGTAAGAAGGATGGTTCTTAAGGCTTTAGTTTTCCTGCACACTGCAGCTCCAACAGATCCCAAGTTTGATGACCTTCTGTCTGTGCTTCTCTGCTCTTAGCTATTTTTCTGGGGGAAGAAGACGATAAAATAATCCTTTTTTTTTTTTTTTTTTTTTTTTTTTTTTTTTTTGTACTTTCTTCTTATGAAATAAGCATATATATGTTTGTGTGCTTGCATATAGATGTATTTCCACAATGTCATAGAGTATAATAAAATATGCGTTCCATGTATAGCAGTAATATCTTTCTGGGACCAGTAGATGTCATCACAATAGGAAGAGTATCTTGTACATAACTTTTTCTTTAAGTTGATTATCAGTTATCATTAAAAAATTCTAAAGGGAGAAAGAAAACACTAAGGGAAAAAGAAAAATAATCATAGAAACATAGAATGGTTTGGAGTGGAAAGGACTTTAAGAATCATCCAGTTCCACCCCCCCTGCCATGGACAGGGACACCTCCCACTAGATCAGGTTGCTCAATATCCCATCCAAGCTTGCCTTGAACACTTCCTGGGATGGGGCATCCACAGCTTTTATAAGCTACCTTTTCATGTGCCCCTCCACCCCCTGCGCAAAAAACGTATCCCAGATATCTAATCTAAATCTACCCTCTTTTAGTTTAAAGCCATTACTCCTTGTCCTATAGCTACACTCCCTGACAAAGAGTCCCTCCCCAGCTTTCCTGTAGGCCCCCTTTAGATACTGGAAGACTGCTATAAGGTCTCCCCAGAGCCTTCTCTTCTCCAGGCCAAAAAAACCCAACTCCCTCAGTCTTTCCTCATAGGAGAGGTGCTCCAGACCTCTGATCATCTATGTGGCCCTTCTCTAGACTCGTTCTAATATGTTCATGTCCTTCTTGTGTTGAGGCCTCCAGAGCTGAACACAACACTCATGCAGAAATGCACGATCCCTTATGAAAAATGCACATCCCTTGTACCTTATGTCTATACAGGTTTTTCACAAAATTTTCATGTCAGAGAAAACATGTGTGGGTTATATTTTTGCATTTGATGTTGTTGGTCTAAAAGGGAGAGAAACACTAGGCAAGGATGGATTTTATCTGGAGTACACTACTAATTCTAGACTTGTCATGGTGAGCATTATGAAACCGAGAATCCTCATTTATCCTTGTACCTTTAGAGGAGTTTATGGCTACCTGCCATTGCTCCCTTCAGTCACACAGATTTTTACTCCTATAAAACCTGATACAATAGATGTAGATGTGTTAGTTGCTACACCAGGAGCTAAGAATATTTTTCTAAAGACTCTCTTCATTTCTTTGCAATCAGGCAGAGTATGTAGCAAAGTTCTCTGGTGAGAAAGATCCAGAAATGGCTACAGAAGGTTGAACTGCTATGGCAACTGCTAGGCTTTGACTCGTTCCTGAACTTATATGAAAAGTTTTCATTTTGGTCAATCCAGCTGGCCTGTCACACTTAACCACATCCTGAAAATGAAGGTGGAATGGACACATGCTAAACCAAAGGCTGGATTTTATAGAAAAGCAGAAAAACAAATCGAGGATAATCACCTAACAGAATTTCAGATTATTTTAACGTAACATTATTTTACATAATATCAGCTCTACTTACAAATATGAGATTTAATGTCAGATCCCTGGATTTGCCAAATAACATCTGAATGAAAAATTTGCTGCTAGAAGCTAGTCACTTTAGGTACAGTCAAAACATTTCTGTTTTACAAACAACTGATATCAGTCAGCTCACCATAAGCTCCATTTTAGGGCAACTTCTCTTCAATATTTTCATAAATGACTTGAATATATACTTAGTAAATTTGCAAATACTAAATTAGGATGAGCTGTTGACTCTCCTGAGGATAGACAGGCCTTGCAGAGAGGTCTGGACAAGTTAGAGAGCTGGGCAATCATCAACCACATGAAGTTCAACAAGAGCTGGATCCTGCACCTGAGAAGTGGCAACACTGGATATGCATAAGACTGGGAGACAAGAGGCTGAGAGAGTGAGCAGGAGAGCAGCCCTGTGGAAAAGGATCTTGGGGGTTCTGGTTGATGGCAAGTTAACTGAATGTGAGCCAGCAGCGTGCCCTGGCAGTCAAAAGGGCCGACTGTACCCTGGGGTGCATCAGGCACAGCATTCCTAGCTGGTTGAGGGAAGGGATTGTCAGTCACTCTCTGCTCTGTGTTGGTGTGGCCTTACCTTGAGCACTGTGCTCAGTACTCCACCTTGGGAGTGGCTGAGGTCCCTTGGTTTGTTCAGCCCAGAGCAGCGCAGGCTGAGGAGAGGACTCATGGCAGCCTGCAGCTGCCTCACGAGGGGAGTGGAGGGGCAGGCGCTGAACTCTTTTCTCTGGAGACAGTGACAGGACCTGAGTGAACAACATGGAGCTGGGAGAAGGGAGGGTCAGGCTGAGTGTTAGGAAAAGGTTCTGCACCCAGAGGGTGATTGGACACTCGGGCAGGTTCCCCATGGAAGCGGTCAGAGAACCGAGCCTGCTGGTGTTCAACAAACATTTGGACAAAGTTCTTAGACATCTGGTTTAATTTTTAGGTAGCCCTCTGTGGAGCCAGCAGTTGGAGTTGATGACTTTTTGGATCCTTTCCAGCTCAGGATATTCTATGATGAGTTGTTTCAGTTTGCATAGCTATTGAAAATGCTAATTATTTATTTTGAACTAATGGTAAATTCCAAAGATTTGTTTCTCTGTAATTGACTGGATGAAGACAAATTCACAACACCTCCAACTTGACAACGTCAGGGATGAATTGCACCACAAATATGTGTTATTGCCCTATGGGCATACCTACAGAAGTAAATGACTGCTCAAGACTTCTGAGCATGTGTTTTTCCTTATTGCAGAAATTTTCCTTGTAGACAGAAATCTATACATTAGATTTTGCTATATCTTGAGTTAGCTATCACTCAATAATTTAGCAAGTTCAAATATTATCTTGGAGATGGTTGCCACATTGAAAAATGAATCCATGTCTTTGCTGACTAGGAAACATAAAAGTATCACACAGGTTACCAAGGCCAATTGAAAAACTAGCTATTTGATCAGACAATTAGAATTGCAAAGAAGTTGATGCAGCTGCAGGTTCTTTCATTTTTTTCTGGAAGGCTTAAGGGAGGTTAGAAAGCTTTCATATACGACAATATAACAAAATACTTAATTTTGTTCTGGGAAAAAAACCTTAACAAAATAAAGTTTTTTTTTTTTTTTTTTTTTTTTTTTTTTTTTTTTTTTTTTTAA
>CM021765.1:104603791-104620186 GCA_011076525.1 Nettapus auritus | reverse complement strand
TGGCCAGCTCTTCCGCCAGTTCTCGCAGTACCCTCGGGTGGATCCCATCCGGCCCCATCGACTTGCGTACATCCAAAATTATACTACAAAAGAAATCTGCTCTGAAGAAATGACATACAGCTCTAAGGATATGGATCTGTCCTTGTTAGTCCTTATCTCAACAAAATAGAAAAGGAAAGCTTATAATTTTTCTTTTTTTCTTTTAATCTATATCTGGTAATTAGTTTTTTGTTGTTGTTGTTGTTGTTGTTTGTTTGTTTGTTGCATTTTAGCAAACTAAAACATATTCTATTCTCCATCTAAATCTTTCCTAGTAGGAGTAGTGAGTTTAGGTTAATTTGGCAAATATTGATATCTTACTCCATGGGATATGATGGATATAACAAAAATGTGTAAAATTAATGAAGGTGTGCTTTTTACCTAACACAGTGTTGATGATTGACAAGTTCTGCAGGTTTTTTTTCCTCATTAATCTGCAGGGGTCTCATTCAGAGAAGTAAACCATGAAAGACAAGTAATGAGTCAGAATATCATGAGAACGCCAGGCAGAATTCTTGTGGCAGCAGCAGAGCAGCAGAAAATAACCTGAGGGCTCAGGTCTTCGTGGCAGATATGCCTATCCATCTCTTTTAGTTTACTAAGATTTCTGAACTCCTTAGTCATGTAATGTGTTCTCTCTAGAGGTCCCACAGTAGGTAAAACGTGCCGAGAGATTTTAAGTTTAATCATGAGACAGCTGTCTCAGTTGGACAGTGGACTATAGTCTCTGACCAGGAACAGAGAGGACATGCTGGTACAGGAACATTTTGGACCGCCACAGCTAAATTTTCTCGAGCTTATCTGGTAGAGCCATACAAACAAGTTCCCAGAGACATTCATTCCTCCTTAATGTCCTACTGACACTCACCTTTCCTTCTGCTAAGATTTCTTTTTTCTCTGTTGCTGTGCTTTGCCCTTACTGAGAAGTTCAATTACTTTGCCTCTATCCTTGACATTCTTTCAGTAGTAAATATCAAAATATCTGCTGCTTAAGGAGAAAAATTTGGAAAGTGCAAACCTGTGAATGTAAATGAGTTTGTGAATTCCTAGAAAAGGATTCTTTTTTCCACTTCATAATATGTCATAGTATCATAGTATAATTGAACCTCTGATTGAAAGTCAATACTTCATAAAACTAAGAGACATAAGGTAATAATTAAAGTAATTAAGTAGGCAATTGATGCTGAACTTTTAAACTTTCTCAGAAAGAAAAGATGTAAAATACAAAGCTTGAAAAATGAGGGTGCAGCAGAATTACTGGAAATGTTAAGGGTACTATTAAAGTTTAGTGGACCTAAGAAAAGACAATAGACATGATTAATCATACATTCATTTCTATGTTCGTGCTGTTAAGTATACAGGAGGATTGTCTTCAGAAGAATTATTTATTGAAAGTGTAAGGAATATGCTTCAACTCCCATGGCAAAACTTTTGTAGCAGCCCCTGATTGCATTCTGTCCCACTCCTGTTTAATTGTATATAGTCTCTTTCTATTCCCTGCTTTGAATTTACAGAGACAGCAAGAGGAATTGCTTTATCTTTAATGTGCCATCTACCTATTACTTTCGTACTGTATGCATTTGTCTAATGTAGCTGTGACCCATGAGAGCCTTTGGTTTAAAGTGTAAAAAGGCATGAACACAAATCAGGTCAAGCAAATGAATGCAAATTATCTCTAATATAGAAATGTTCCATTGTAAATTAATATTAGCTTATCTTTACACTGTGTTGTAAAAGAAAGAAAAGAAATTAAAGGAAAGAAAGATAGGATGGGATGTGACTACAGCACTTTGGCTGGAGGCTTGTAAGTGTCACTGATCACATTTTAATTTTGAGATTTTTATGCATTCAGAATATTAAAACTTCTATTACAGTTTCAATTAAAAACTCATATGGAATATGTTACAGTAATAGCGTGCTCTCCAAATAAATTAATGTCTGCAAACTCTGAGGAAATGAGAATGTTTTAAAATTATAAGCTGGGAGGTTTGCTTAGAGAATTAGCTATAAGAACATCTTCTGCAAACATCCTGGGACAGTGCAGATTCTGCCATTACATTTTCAGTACTAAATTCTGTTTCTTGAATAATCTCTCTCTCATGGGCAATTATTCATTAACATTTAAGAGGGAAAAGCATGTGCTCCATGTCAAAAAAACATCCAATCCCTTTGGAGAGGGAGCAGTACACACAGAACAAGTGGTAAATACTGATCTAGAAAAGATGAGATCTGAGGATAACTTGGGTGAAATTCTACCTTTGCTGAAACCTTGGCAAGTTTAATCTGGGTTCTAGAGGAATACTGAGTATTGTAGCTTATGTACTGAAATATAGATGTACTGCAGTGTCTACTCAGGTGTTTTTGACAAATTGGTTGCCAAACAAATTGATGAATTATTGGGATGATGTTTGACATGAACAGTTTTTGTTTGTTTGTTTGTTTTAATAGTAGGAGGGGCCAGTTGTAGCATCAATGATTCTATTTAGGTCCTCAGCAGTTTAACATCTTCCAAGAAAACTTTCTTCTGTCACCTCCTGTATGAATCTCAACACTTTGTTCAGATAGCATCCAGCAGAATTAGAGAAATTACTTATTCTACGTTGAAAAAATAACTGCATGTTTTCAAACACCATCCTTGTCCATAACTGGACAAACTCAAAACTTTCTTAACATTTAAGACAAAAGGAAAGACCTACAATAAGAAATAGCTTGTTTGGGTCTCTACCTTTTTATGTGAGAAATGAAGGCTTGAGTCCTGGTGTTCTCTTAAATCCAAGGTGAGTAACTTAAAATACCAGGCTACTGTCTGGACTGGGAGGTGTTGCCATTCTCTGAAAGTGCTTGCTTTGGGCATACATAACTGTTCAAATTAACAGTTTTTTTTTTTTTTTTTTTTTTTTTTTTTTTTTTTTTTTTTTTTTTTCCTATGCTCAGCCTGGGCCTCTGCTTCAGCCTCTCGTGTCCCATATTTATGGCTTTGTAAGTCCACTCCTGAGACTGATGTAGGCCTGCGCTACCATGTGAATGGTGATAGCCTCAAACAGATTTAAAAGACACCTAACACCTGTTAAAGTTGCTTAGTCAGGTTGCCCAGGAGCATTTACTGAATGATGATTTCAACCATCAGCACTCCCCCACATGTAGCAAGCGCTTGAGGCATCCTAAACCAAAAAATTGAAATCCACAGAGACAGTGAGGCAGATGTGTAGCTAGAAAGTTTGACATGACAGATACCTTTCTAGCAATGTTGCTCCCCATGGGGAGAGCATGGCAGTTCACTGTGTTTGAGGGGAAGCAGACACACATACTCTGAGAGGATATAGTGAGAAAAACTACTGGAGACATTCTGTCTGGTCATGACATGAAAGTCACGAAGCTAGCAAACTGAACCAGAAGCACCTATTAGGCATCTGTAGGCATAAGCTTTATTTCAAGTGGACTAAGCTTTCACTATATGGGAGAATTCAGTTTCGCTTAAGGGCTGGACTGGTAACTAAGCAGTAGAGAGGAGATAAGTTGGAGGCAGAAAAAATGTATCCTGCATTTGTGAAAATAGCAGCCATTCTTCTTGTAACTTGTTTGAACAGAAGCTCTCCAAAGTGAACACCATCACACTCCACAGCAACCATTTCCATCTGCTTTCCTATTATGACTGCTACTTTCATCAGCTCTGCAATCTGAAATACTAACAAAAAACATTGAATTTCTGTCAGGCTGGTGACTCCACTTGCCACTACTATGACCTTCAGCTTGGGAAGTGCTGCCCTACAGCTTGAACTGAGCCTGGCTCTATAGCTGGGACTTCTAAAATACTTCTAATCTCTGTAAATTTGTAATGGCCTTTGTGAAGTACATTGTTTTCTCTACACACTGAGGATGCAAAAGGGAGAAAGCAACAAAACACCTGGGCAGGGAGGAGATCATTGGGGAGCAGAGAGAGTTGGGCTGCTTCCCAGGGATATAAGCTGGGGTGACCCACAGGCTGGGCCCTAGAAGGAGAGGGCATGTCACAGCTCTGTGTGGGGTGGCAGAGAGGATGGTGACAGGTATTGAAACCCAGACAGAGTGAGGGGGCAGTTGGGTATGCTGCTAACAAAGCTGGAGCTGGTGTGGGACTCCTGGGCCCTGGCTGGAGTGGGGTAAGACTGGTACTGAGGGCAGGGCAAGGATGCCTGCACCTGTAGGCCCTGCCTGCTCCCTGGGCAGGGCTGAAAGCTGCCCCTGCACCCCCCAGTGCCCCCAGGGCTGTGTGCCCCCAGGGGGTGGTCTGGGGCTGTCAGCCCCTTCCCCCTGGGGCACTCACAGAGCTGAAGCTCAGTCAGGCCGTGCAGCAGGCACTGGGCCACGGGATGCTGGAGAAACCCGGCTCAGCCTCTGATGGCCAAGGGCAGCATGGCTGCCCGTGGGGCCTGGCACGGCATTGACCCTGCCCCCAGCAGTGGCAAATATACCTATCTACCGGGCTGTAAGAGTCTCCTTTGTAGAAACTGCTAGCACTGAGATTTTGTACCTTCACTTGAAAGATCATTAATGCACAAGACTAAGAATTGTGTGAATGTCCTGGACGTCTGTGTAAGTGTAATTACTTGTCTTCCTGGAAAGTAAAAGACAAAACCAAAAAAACTTCAATTCCAGGAAGTCTAGCTTTTTGCAGTGTGTAAAGCTTTTTTTTTTTTTTTAATATATTTTATTTTTCAGTTAGGGAGAAAATGGATATTTCTGGTACTATGAGAATCAGAATGGAAAAAAAAAAATGAAATTCATGTGAAGTCTTTGCAGAGAGGAGAAAAAGTTAATTTGTGAAAGAGACAGTATGTGAGGGAGGGAGATCCTATTTATAGAACTTCTGTTAATACAAGTTCATAAACTGTTAGGAGGAAATCATTGGGATTTATTAATTTGTATTAATTTAACCATTCTGTAGAGATACCTTTAGGACACAGTAGATTTCAGCACACAGTTTCAAATCTGTCAGTGGGACAGAGAAGCTTTCCTGGCTCTTGTTGTAGCTGTCCCACTTACAATTGAAGGCATTTGAAATGTAGTTTGGATTAAGAGAACAGAGAAGTGGATGCATTGCCCGAGGCTTCAGTTATCGCTAACAAGGAACTAAATTTATAAAGGCAATCACATGTATTTCATGAGATTGTTTTTCTATCCTAACGTTAATAGTAAAATGAGGACTGGAGGGCTTAACCTGTCTAGAAGATAGTTATAGCTATAAACTGTAGAATTAGTAGGGAATTATTCTGAAGTCAATTGTATGTGTCATGGCTTTTGACAAGTGATAAACAGAAATCAATATACTATGATAAAGGAACTGCAGAGAATAGATAATTTTAATGAAAATCAGCCACCACCAAACCTGATGCCACTGACTGGTAGCACAGATACCCAGTTACAGCATGTATCATAGCAATGTTCTTACATAAAGTCAGTTACACAAAATGAATCACTATGCCTGAGATAAGTAAGACAAAGATGGCACAAATTATAGTAATGCATGTACATATGTAAGATATTGTAATAAAAATATTAATATACATTGGATATTTGATACTTTGGCGGAGATGAAAATATTAGCTTAACATAAATATAACTATATCCAGAAGTAGTTACACATGCAACATGTCTTATTTTCTGCTTTAACATGGCATTTGTTTAAAAGTGACAACAATGGGCTATAATTGCATAATCTATGAGATTTCCCCACATTTTAAACTCAGTCTCTCACATGCTGCTTTGTTTGTCCTTTAACCGTCCTCTAGAAGTAATCAGAAAGGAAGCTGGGTTACATGCAGCTTCAATCAGTATTGCTGATTGATTGATTAAACAACAGATTGAACAAATTTTGTCTATATTTATAATTGACTGTTGGAGGAACCTGTGAATACTAGTACTGACAAGTTAACGTGATTGTTCCTAGTCCTGCAGACAAAAAGCTGGGCTGCAATATCCAGCAGTGGGTGTGTGTAGGCTATGAAGACAGCAGAGGAAAGAAAGGCAAAGAGGGCTTAGAGAAAAAGAAGGCAAAATTTTTTTTTAGTCTTCTACCACTGAATTTTTTGCCACTTTTCCTCGTGTTTGTTTCTGGAATTAATTATTTCAGCTGTGACAAACTGTTTAATTAGAAATAATATATTTTAATTAAACTGTGAAAAGACTATTCATATGTGTCTTCACTCGCCTTTTCTTTAGCAGAATAATAGGGTATTCAATTAACACTCAGAACAGGTTGCATTCCGAGTTAGAAAAACTCTGAATGTGCTGAAGCCAGAATTACTGTTTATGAAAAATAGGGCCTATTATCCTGATAGGATATATGTCAAAAATCCAAATTAATTGATGTAAAACAGAACATTAGCAAGATCTAACTCTTTAAGTTTATACTTATGCTGCCATTCTCTCAGGTGACTCCCCTTTTCTACTGCCATTGCAATTGCTCCTACTTTCAGTAAATATATGAGAAATGTTAAATGCTGTTAGAAGAGATACTCATGATTCTCCCCTTTGCTGGCCTACTGTTCTGCTTTTTAGCCTTTCCCAATGATATTGCTGTCGCAGTTCCCTAGTCCTACCTTACTCATTTGACAAAACAACAAAACATGCAGTGCAAGAAAGTCTTTACTTCTAATTCAAGATGAAAATCTCTTTGGAGTGTAAATAGCTAGTCTATATTGTGTCCCTTTTCTTTCTTCAGGCATGATATATCTTGTCAGTTGATTGTCTCCCACAGAATAAAAATGAAGAAGCACCCACTTTAACCATCTTGAGACTGTGCCTGGAGTTTGTTTTGGTGGTGTTACTTCAGATAACAAAGACAGTGAGAGGTGTTCTATACTTTTCATTTTTCCCTGATGCAGACACAATATTGTGTTAGCAAATGTGGTTTTGACTATAACAATAATAATTGAAAACCAAACAAAACTTCTCCTATTGCACTTTCTAACAATATTTAGCAAACTAACCCCCAATTTATCACCTTATGTATTTTTTCAGGTAGTAGCTGAAGGTAATTTTCAAATGCGATATGAAAAATTGTGTCTGGTATAGCTCTGCTTTGGATTTTTCTTACTTATAACATAAAAGCCTTACCCTTTTTTATTACTTACATTTCAACCTTTTACATCTACTTATCCTTGAACAATGGAATTATACAAGCAATTAGGTAAATTCAGATATAATAAAAATGAATACAACTCAGTTGTAATTAATGGATCTTTGCATTTGATTTTTATTTATTTATTTATTTATTTATTTCAAACTGTAAATAAGCTAATTCTGTTTACATTTTTCTTTCTAAAAGAAAGTATAATGAGTCAGATTTTCAAGACAGCTCAAAATCTCAGTCTGTCTGTGGACAAAGTTCTTTAGAAAGTAGGCCAAAGCATTATGTGGAAATCTGACACTCACTGTTAAACCAAAGCTGTATTAGTCTCTGCAGTATAATGTACCCTAACAGACTATGTTATTTTTGGGGACCCAACTGTTAGTTTTCACTATCTTCACCAGATTTGTACTTCTCAGAGGCAGTCCTGACCTGCTGATGGAAAGTGCTGTGTGTAAGGCATCTGTACTATATTTTCCTTTCCTAAGATAGTAACTTCCCCCAAATTATGTTAAAATGGAATAGGGCAGTCCTAAAAGTCAAATGGGAAATGACATGCGGGCCCGTCCTTTGTTTTTGAAATAATAAATAATAGGATATGCATAAAATATGCCCAAATCTTTTTTCCAGTCTTGAGAGTACCTCTTAGTTCTTACTCATTTATTTATTTCACATACACCCCAGAATGTTTATCATTTACCAACAGCTGTTTTTGCAGCTGGACTGAAGGGTATATTAGTCTAAACCAATAGGCAGCACAAAGCAGCTAAGGTACACGAGTCTGATTCTACCTTTGTTGTCTGCCTTTTATGGAAGATATACTCTTTCTCTGAATTGTTGGAGTCCCTTTTAGTCTTATGCCAATAAGTGCAGTACTGCTATTTACTTCTACTTGCATAAGTAGGTGTTTGTCATGAGATACAGGGAGTCTGCTTCATGAGTGGAAGTGCCAGCGTGTCTGTGCCTTAGGAGAGGTGGGAGGGCAGCCGGAGGAGGACATGGGTGTTGGTTTTGTGTATTTCTATATGATCCCTGCTCACTTTGCTTACTGATTTATATTGCATTTTTATTTAGCTGATTTAGACATATTGTTCCCCATAGCTGATTGTCCTAATTTTTGTTGTCTTTATTCCTTGTCCATCTATTCTAACAGTAATCCACTCAAATTGCATTTTGATAGGCTGCTTGCATGCTTAAAAACAGCCATACTTAGTGGTACTTTGTGGCTCCCAAGTACTTTACACAGTATTAATTACACTATCATAACTATTTTAACCCCTGAAATGAAGGTGTTTATTTTCTCATTTAAGGTGTGGGGAACTGAGCCATGACTTATTTAAGCAACTGCCCAAATCTGACATAAATCCTTATAGCATACTAGGGATTTATAATGAGATTGTGTTTCACCTCACTGATCCCATTGACTGTTCAAGGCTGTGTTTGCTGTCTTCCATATTTTCATCTGATTAATTTTCTTATCCTCCCCCTGGTCTTTTTCAAATACTTTTCTCTGGATTTCTGTATTTCTTTCAAAAGATTTAAAGTATTATTTGTAGAAGAGATTGTAGATATCTTTGTAAATTTTAAATGTCTTTCAATGCTCTGATAATAAAATTGGAGTGCTGGGCTTATGATTTCCATTTTGTGTTTTGTATTTAAACAAAAGTAAGATAGAAAGTATCAGAAATAGATAATCATACAGCTTTGTTTTCTGTCTCTGATTTATTATTTTTAAGGCATTATGACAAACATCCGATTCAGCTAAATATTTTTTTTTTTTTTCTATTTTGTATTATTTTTCATATTTTATTCCCCTTAGGAAGATAGCAATTTGCTTTTCTGAGTGGAATATATATCTTATGAAGTTCAGTCTCTTTGTAATCATTTTGTACTGAAGACTTTTTTTTCTCTATAGTAAGTATTTATGAAAAGCAATTTAGTGAGGACATCCTTCTCCTCTTCTTCCTTGACCAGTTTAAAACTGATTTCTGAAAGCTATTTATGATCTGGTTTGGTAACTTATTTATATTTGAATACAATAGACAAACTGTCATATTGGGTATGTTTAAGCTGGGGTTCCTTCAAGTAATGATGTACAGGAAGTGGATTAAACTATGGTTTGGTTTCTTTGTCTTCTCATGTTCTTGCATTCTGTTTTTGATCTTCCCTTTTCTACAACAAGTACTGTGAAGTTTTTGTTTACTTTCTTGATTTTCTCTGTTCATGAAGTAGTGAAGAAGAGCTTCCCAGTCTTACTCTTGTTGATAATACCTAGAACAAATAGATACCTAATTATGAATTTTTACCCAGTGGAGGCCAAAAAAGCTGCATTGGATGCTGGTGCAAGTAAGGGAAGACAAGCAGTTCTCTGAGCTGTGTTATCCATCTGGAAAAATTAGAGTCAGACAGTTCACTCACCAGGAATGCCATGGCCACTTTGGTGTCAGTCGAAGTTATGTGAAGACAGAATTGGAGAACATTTGTTCTTTGCTTTCCCCTTTCTCTTCCCAGCTGACTTGTCCCAAGATGCAGAAGTTCTGTGTTCATTACAGCTTTTGAAAGATGAAACCCTCCTGCTATTCAGTTGGTGGAATAGTAGGCAGCTAGACTGCATGGTAGAAAGAGGAAGGGAAACCCTGGTGGGTTTCTGCCCTCTTTTTTCCCCCGTTACCTCATTTGGAAAGACAAAGTTACATGTGTATTCAGAAAGTCACCAGTATGAACAAACATTTTGTAGACCCATGGAACAGTAATTGTGATAAAGAGAAGCTTGTTTCTTTGAGAAAATAAAAGGAAGATGAAGGAACAACTTTCAAGAATGTAGGGCTAATTCTTAATCAGTGTGCAACGCCAAGGTAAGAAAAACTGTTAAAGTAGTAGCCCAGTTACTTTAGTCTCCAAAAGAAGCAATCAAATCACATGGTGAGTCTGTCAGAGAAAAGGTCTCTGTGCATGGTCTTGTAGATAAATTTTGCTTGTCACTTTGGGTAAGAAATATTATTTTTCCTTCTAATTTCACAAACTCCACAATCTTCCCCAGGATTCCTTAATTTTTGATTCCAATATTTAGCTTGCCAGAAGATAATAATTTTCTCATTATTGTTTCTCACTTTAACACTCTTGAAATTCCAGTTCTTTTATCAGCCTGTGCATCTTCTGTAGGATGAATACTTTCTGTTATTGTAGAGCATTTCCAGGACAAAAAATATACTGGTGGGTGGATTCTGCAATAGTTTTCCAGGGTCCTGCTGTAGGAATGTACAGAACATCTTAAAATTATGTAGGAGTTTTGAACAATAAACCTTTGCTCAAATCAGACTGGTAAAGCAATGCAAGGAAAACATACTAAATTTATTTACATTTAAAATTATCAAGAGAAACAAGCTTTTTTTCTTCGTAGTTATCTTTGACTAGCTTTGACACAGGGTAGTGGCTTTCACTAGAGATCTTAATGATGAAGCACGACGTTGTATTTCTTCCTTAGAATCCTTTATTCTCCAAACCCTATTCCTCACCAGTTTACACATGAGGTACTTTGTAACCTCAAGGTTACAATTACCCCTTGATAACTTAGGGACTTTGTCGGCTCTTTGAAGATACAAATGCTGTTTCTGGAGTTCAGGTTCTCTGTTTGTCCTGATGGTTCCAAACATGCTGGCTATGAAACTAAAGGAACCCAGTGAAGAGTGTAGAACCTGTGCTCTTTGTTGTTGGTAGTGAAAACCAAAGACTGTCACAAACTGAGGAAACATGAAGTTAGATATATTTGCTCTAACTTGTAAATTGGTTTAGTTTACTTTTTAGAGATTGCTTGTGTTATAGAATTTCTGGGGCATAGGGCCTCTCTCATACATATTTTGGTGCACGTGCTCTATTAAATTACCTTTTCTGTATGTAAACACTACATGATAGTAATAATGAAACCAGGCACATCTAAACTTCCAGTAGGCAGTGGAATGTCTCTAGGAAAACAGAGAATATCCACACAGAGACCAATGATGGTGGTGTCCAAATCACTTAATCTAGACATTCTGCCACAGTTTCAAATCCCACCTCATCTTTGCTTAGGACTTCCTTTCTAATTTTCAGATATGTGGCTTTAAAGTATGTTAGCCCAACTGTCATGGGGAAAAGCTGCTCAGTTCACATAATTAAGCCAAATCAGGATTGATGTGATTTTATCGATTTACTAATGACATGCAATTAGCTGGCAATCAGTGACCTGTACCTTCAGGATCAATATGAAAAACATAACAAATAAACTGCAATGTTGGCTGCTTACAAAGTGTTAATACTTAACACCCTTCTATAACTAGTTCCAAGGAGTTTTCTTTTTCACAAAGAGATGAAGACACACATCTATTTTGAGTGGTCCTGTGTGGAGCCAGGAGTTGGACTCAATGACACTTGTGGGTCCTTTCCAACTCAGGATATTCTGTGATTCTATGATACACATACACAGACATGCACACACAACTGGAGGCATTTCCACTCCCAACCCCCCCCCCTCCCACCCCACAAGCAAGGTAGATTACAGGCATACTTACCCTTTTGTGGACTATAGCATGTGTGGGTGAGCCAGCTTTGTCCGTATCTGTGTTGCTGTCTGCAACCTGCTAACGCAAGGGCACCAAAAAAGCACCCTGGGAATCTGCATGTGCACACCTGAGGTGGAGGTCCTACCTGTAGGTGCCACCCCAGATGTTGGTCCCACAGCTGGAGTGCATGGGCATTGCACACAGTACCCAGCAGCCCAGCAGTGACGTCTGGCAGAGGTCCACAGGGTGTCTGTGTGTGTTACTCTTTAATCTGGCTGATGTTCTCCCTATTCAGAGTGCTCAGCTTTGGGCAGACACTCTCCAGACAATTTTGGATATTTGATTCACCCATGCTATTGACCCTCAAGTTCCTCCTGTCTTAGCAGCTGCTGTTATCCAGGCAATTTTGCCAAGGATGTGCTGTAAGAAAACTCCCCTGTTCAGCCAGCATGTCTAAATTAATCTTTTTAATAACAGGTTTGTAAGTGATTAAAGGTTACCTTGCTCTTAAAACTTGACTTTGTGTCTCCCGTGCTCTCAGAATATTGCAAATCACTCAGAATATTATTGCAAATCACTTTCATATGTGCTCCAGCAACAGCCAATTTTCCAAGAAATCCTAACTTGTCAATTAAGATACCATTTAACAGTTGTATAATCTTTGCTTTTATGGACTAGATCTCTAGCAGCCACTTACCAATTGAAGTTCTAATCACCCAATAATTAAAATTTCAATTACAAACCAATAAGCACTTTGAATTTTAGGGATCTATTTAAAAACCAAACCAACCAACAAACAAAACCCCGGGGCCCCCCCCCCCCAAAAAAAAAATATAAACAAACAAAAATCGAGCCAACAACAAGCAAATAAAGAAACAAACAAAAACACATGAGGTACTGACAGAACTGGCACTTTGGTGCCAAATTCTGTTGAAAAATATTGTCAAATTTAAGAATATACCCTCTATGTGACCATTGGTGCCACGAGAAATTGTAGGCAGTAGTTTTCAAGCTCAGATGGAAACATCAAGGTAACAAAATCCAAATCGGTTTTGAGGAGAAGACTAATGTACTCTGTGATAAATTCCAGTTTAGGATTGAAGAAGATTCAGCTGTGATTTTAGACTTATTCTGAACATATTAGGAGCATGGCTGTTTGCTCAAAACGGGAGAGGACCTGTTGGTTACAAAATACTGGAAAGGAATTAGAGAAATGCTGGGATATATTTTTGCCAGGTAGTCCCTTTGCTGTACAGAACATATGTTTTCTGATACTTACTCTCATATACTTCAGTTTAAAAAAATCCTGTAACTCAGGTTTTGAGAAGCTTCAGTAATTAAGAGCTTCCAGGTGTTTCAAAGGACTATCAAAACTATTTTGTTGATTGCAATTTTGTAGAGGTTACCATTTTTTAATTAATTACTGTTGTTGTCTGAAATAATTTAATAGTAATCCTTTTTTTCTTTTGTCTTCCATCTTCAATCCCTGATCTGTGTTTGTCTCAGATGTTGTCTGGGTCTGTTTATGTTTATCCATTTCCTTATGGGCTTATTTTCTATTTGTTTGTTTGTTTGTTTGTTTTTGTTTGTTTGTTTGTTGTTGTTGTTGTTGTTGTTTGTTTTTGTTTTTTTGAAGATGAGTTAAAGTCTTTTTTTATTTTTTTCTAGTTTACAGCTGGGATTTTATGTGGCATAAAACTCTGTAATAGCATCTGTGCATATCAACGCACCATATGGGAGGGAAATAGCTTGATTTAGTGCATATGCATGATGTAAATGAAGACTTGACTATTGCTGGGCTACAGGTCACTAAATACTATTGAGAATAGTAGATTGGGGAAGGGTTACAAGAAACCAAAGGGCAAGTATGATCTAAGTAGCATTATATTGCTTCTGCTAGATGTTTCTTTGGGGTTTATCCAAAGCAGTGACTCAGCGAGCACATGTCTAGTCAGAGAATCATTAAAGGTTAAAGCTTGACCAGTATGAATGAAATGAGATCGACAGAAGCTACAGCCCAGGGCTCAAAGTCTTACTTTTGTTCCAGTGAGAAAAAGTATCTGCTTCACTGATTCAGCTAAGGGCACCAGTAGTCTGAAAGTAGTTTCACTGATAAAGTACAGAAGTCTAAATCTTGTGCAACTTCTTTTTTAAAACTGCCCTGGACCATTATTGCTTTTAAAGTCCTTTCAGCTGTTACCACAATAGGTCAGCTTTGTGTCTAATATTGCTGACCTAAGAGACTTGTCTAAGGATAAGATGACTTTTACACAGATTTGTTTTGGAGAAACAGATATGTGTAGTGTTGGAAGAAATACCTCCATCACCTTTGAGTTTTAAATAGTATTACCTGCTAAAGTGCTAGAGGTGTTGAAAGAATTTTGTATTCATGTCTGTTATATAACTGTGAATGGACAAATGCATCACTGGAGAAGATAACTACCTCTAACTGAGTTCAATTAACATCATTTGATGGGAAATTGTTATGCCACTGCTGGTCTTTAACAAAGATACAGCAAAAGTCAGTGTCTAAGTAATCTGATATCTCAAATAAATAACAGGCTAGAGAGTGCATGTGAGCAACCTGGCAGCTGATCTTGCTCAGGGCAGGGTAATGTGCAAGGAATATGTTCATTTCTGTAGTTCACATTATGTCCAAATATTAGCCCAAAATGGCATCCTGAGTAAAAACCAATAAGTTTGTGTGAGATGGGAATAGCTACAGTTGTCTAGGAAAGGTACAAAGTACAATGTAGTTGAGGTCTGCTCATGGCATAAAATTCTTGTCTATCTATTGTTTCTTTTTTTCACAGAACCTTCACCCATGCTATTACTCTTACAAAGGGGACCAACAAAATTCAATACTGTTCACGTTTGCATGCTAATTAGGTGAGTTATTTTTTAAGTGTTTTTTTTTTTTTTTTTTTTTTTAACCTACAAATGTAGACAAAGTCACATTTAACAAAATTGCAATGAACTACGAATATTTGTTTTCAGATTCTGATTGTTTTATGTCTAGTACTAGCCACTGGGGAAAATACATAAATGATTCTTGGATGAGGGATGAGAACCTTTAGCCTCCTTCTTCCAAGCCAGCATCACACAACTGGATTAGAGTCAGATACATCCTTTCCTCTCATCTCTATTCAATTTTGAATTGATTTCTCCACAGTGAAAAATGTGTTTTAAATTGCATGAGCTACATAAAGAATTTAAAGTGAATGTCAGGCTTCCAGCAAAAATACTTAAATAAGAGGCTGTGACTCTTTCTCCGGGTTGCATGTGTAAGAGACTAGCTCGCATCTGTAGGCAATGTCAATAATAACAAGTTCATCAGAATGCTTAATTTCTGGGACATATGGGATCCTTCTTAACATGCCCATTCCTCAAGTGCATGCTTTGCATGTAACAGTAAATGCAGTATTAAAGGTGTGTAATGCATGTCACCATGTAGCACAGTGTGGAGCTAATTTCCTAGAAGAACATTATAATGCTGTAAATTATCTCTTATAAATCCAAGATCTGTGCTGATGTTACCTGCCATTCTGGAGTTACCTTGTTCACCAGTGTCTATGGGAACTTTTTGGTTTGTTATGTGAAATACCATTGTATTTGCAGGGGTATGTACCTGAACTGACAAGTACAGAAGTGCTGAAAGTCTTTTGGTCTGCTAAATCCTAAAATTATGTATTTTGGAATATTAGCTATAGGTAGTACTGAATGGAAAAATCTCTTCCTGAATAAATCTTTGGTGTGCAAGTGAAAAACCAAAACCTGAAAAAACTTTGATTGAAAACCTTTCAGAAGGAGAGTCTACAGTGTTTCAATTAGTGTTTCCATAAAAAAAAAAAAAGAAATCTCATATAATAAAAGCAACATTTTATTATATATATAATTTGAATGAATTCTAGTCATGATATTGTAATATGTAAAGTTGTGATACTGAAAATATACAAGCTACAAACAGTTTAAGGTGAATAGGGTAAAAATTATGATGATTCTTCCTTTGAACAGGCTTTCAGGTTTTCCTCTGGGATTGACAGGAAGTTTCTAAGTTTGCTTAAATCATTAGATTTATAGAAAGATTTTTTTTTTTTATTATTTTTTTTTATTTTGCTCATCCTTTTTTGCTCATCCTAGCGCTGTTTTTCCAGAGCTATGTATTCTGTCACATAGCCTGAAATTTATTAGTAATTTTCAAAAGAAAAAGAAAACTTCTTGGTGTTCCTGAAATAATATTTTCATAGGAAAGGTCAAGAACAGTAAACCTCGTGGAAAGTTCAGTCACATCCCTTGACCTCTGAAATGTTGCCTAGCAATATTTGACCATTGAAGAAGCTGTAAGCTTCACTTCACTTTATAAGTTTACATCTGTAAGCATATAAAGTACATCATGCAAGGTGTGAATAACAGTAGAACAAGTAGACAACTTGT
Source organism: Nettapus auritus (assembly GCA_011076525.1). Lineage (NCBI taxonomy): Eukaryota > Metazoa > Chordata > Aves > Anseriformes > Anatidae > Nettapus > Nettapus auritus. The sequence continues at coordinate 104,604,067 of CM021765.1, read as the reverse complement.
TTTCTTTCAAGCACAATGCAGTCATCATACAAATAAGTAATCTAGTTATTATTACTTCATTAGAAATTGATTCTTATGCTACTACTTATTCAAGTCTTCAAAGTTATTTTAAGATTATACTAAAGTCTGGATTATGCAAACATCCCAGAAAAAAGACACAATGGAGGGGGTTAAATATTCACTTTTATTCATTAATTTGCTTTGCACTGTCCTAAGTAGGTGAAACAGATTTTTGCTCAAAAAAAAAAAAAAAAAAAAAAAAAAAAAAAAAAAAAA
>CM021765.1:104560759-104598392 GCA_011076525.1 Nettapus auritus | reverse complement strand
TTCCTTTTTTTTTTTTTTTTTTTTTTTTTTTTTTCTTAAAGCTGGGCACAGGTCTCTCAGCTCATTCTTGATCAATGTGCCTGAAGGCTGTAATAAATTGTTCTTATCTGTAGTTCTGACATGAACTTTTTGACCCCAAATAGTTTTTTATCTTGCTTAAGACTTTCTAATTCTCTGTAGTTACAGTCCTGATTATTTATCTTTTTTGTTTGTTTGTTTGTTTTAAGTACTAAATGTTGATTAAAAACAAAACCAAATCTTAACAACCTATCCTATTTACTTTTCATGGAGCTATATTAAAATCTCTGTTCTCAAAAACCATAGAACATAAATATACTATCTGCATGTTCATGTCACTGAATTCTAGACCTGAAAAATGTGGAGTTATGAAAGAGACGTGTTTTTCTGTGTTTCAACATACAACCAGATTTCTTCTGGGAAAAATATAATTTAACTCTAGCCTAAAAATTGAATTATTCTTGGAGAAAATACTATTCACCTGTTTCTTTATTTTAGGTATTTAGTTTCTAGATATTAAATTTTGGTTGCTTCTGTAAGCCTATAGTTGCTCTACACTGTGGAAGTAGAAACACTGGTTATGTAGATTTAAAAGACACTCATACTGCTGAGATGAATGTTAAATTTTGCTATCATTCCACATGACTCTATAGATCTTGGACTTCTAAAGGAGCTGTTAAAGTAGACCCAATATACCATATACACAGAATTACAATGAGCTACTAGTCGTAATTTCATTTTTCTCTAGCTCTAATTAGTCATTTTATAATAGTGGCATATTCATAATTACACAACCCAAGAAGTTTAATGAAAATCTTCAAAAATCTGCAGGGGTGCTTTTGGTTTTGGATGTCCATTTTGATTTACCATATGGTTCAATGTTTTGAAACCACTTAATATCCATTAAATTTAATGTCATCTCCTTGTATGTAAGCATTACAAAGGTGTCTTAAATTACACAGTTGCATGCTTTTTTCATGGAACCTCTGCCTCTTTCATGCTGTGGTTCAAAACCCTGGCAATCTGTGGAAAGACTCCCTAAGTGAACTGGAAGCTGCATGATGTTATGTGATGTTTCCTAGCATTTGAGAGTGTGCTTAGAAAATACAATTACTTTTGCCATGGATATCTTTATCTGAAAATAAGAACCTTTTCCACACTCTTCAATATTTTATGATTGTTATAAAAATTACTGAGTGGAATACTGATTTTAATATTAAAATACTTCAGCTTCAAATGTGAGTTTTGAAAAGTAAAGTTTGCTTACATATGATATACGAAGAGTAAAGGTAGTATTTTTTCTGATGGTAATTTGCTTCCAAACCAAAACCTAATTACATTTTCATTTCTGTATTGCTCAAATTTGCACTGTGTTCAAATTTCCATGTGTTGCAGCATGCAATGCTGTAAATTGAAAACAACTTTTTTCTTGTCTTGGGAGGGAAATATAGTCATTTGTTAGAGTAAAGATGATAAGGGGGAAAGATTCCTTTTTCAGAGCACGTATATTTGTGTTTAGCTGGGACTGAGAGTCTTACAAATTGCTGCTGTGTAAGACTTCTTAAGGATGTGGACAGTCCTAACATTTTCCATAACAATAAGATGCTGCAGCTTGACCCAGACCGAACATAGTTATGTTGAATGGTTATTTCCAGGTAGACATCATTTGTTCTTTTCAAAACTACTACTTCAGTCAGCATGTGATATACATGACAAACCTTACTCAAATGGACAAAAATACTTCTAATGGTGTATTTGTAATATATAAGCAGGAGAGTGTCTGGCAATTAAACTTCTTCTCTTCTTCTTCTAAAGCTGTTGTTCCAATGGCTAATAATTATAGCGAAATTCTTACTTTTTTTTTTTTTTTTTTTTTTTTTTTTTTTTTTTGAATATGAATTAAATTTAATTAAATATTTTTTTTTTTTTTTTTTTTTTTTTTTTTTTGAGAATATTCATAATGCATTCATTGAAATAATTAGGGTCAGTTTATAACACAGTTCCCGACATTAACCACTTTATTCTAATTGCTGCTGAGTTATGTTATTGAACAGTGAATTATCAATAAAATGCTTTTCACTCTTCTTTTCATAAAGACATATTAATCACAGAATCTCAGAATGATTAAGGTTGGAAGGGACCTCTGAAGGCCAGCTGATATAACCACACCTGCTCCAGCAGGGACTCTTAAGAGAAGGTTGCCCAGGTCTGTGTCCAGATGGCTTTTGAAGATCTCCAAAGAAGGAGACTCCACAACCTCTCTGGGCAACCTGTTCCAGTGCTCCATCACCCACACAGGAAAGAAGTGCTTCCTGATGTTTAGACGGAACCTCTTGTGTTCCAGTTTGTGCCCATTGCCCATACCCTCCTCACTGCAACCTCATTTCAAGTAGTTGTATAGAGTGATGAGGTCTCCCCTCAGCCTCTTTTCACCATACTTAACAGTCCTAGTTCCTTCAGCTGCTCCTCATGTCTTTCTTTCTAGTCTCTTCATCAACTTTATCATTCTTCTCTGGACATGCTCGAGCAACTCAACGTCCTTCTTGTAGTGAGAGCCCCCAGACTGAACACAGCACTCAAGGTGTGGTCTCACCAGTGCTGAGTGCAGAGAGACAACCACTTCCTTAGTCCTGCTGGCCACACTATTTCTGACACGCACCAAAATGCCATCAGCCCTCTTGGCCACCTGGGCTCACTGCTGACTCGTGTTCAGCTGTTGACCAGCACCCCCAAGTCTGGGCAATTTTCTGTCCATTTTTTCCCAAGCCTATACTCTGTATGAGGTTGTTAAGACACATGTGCAGGACCTGGAACTGAGCCTTGTTGAACAGCATGCAACTGGACACAGCCTGTAGATGTAGCTTATCCAGTTCCTTTTGCAAAGCTTTCCTACCCTCAAGCAGATCAACACACCCACCCAAATTGGTGTCATATGCAAACTTACTGAGGGTTCACTCAATCCTCTCATTAGTATAATTGATATATATATTAAACAAAATTGCCCCTGAGGAGCATCACTTCTGACTGGTCACCAGCTGAATTTAACTTCATTTGCAACAACCCTTTGAGCCTGGTCATGCAGCCAGCTTTTAATGTAGCAAACAGTATGTCCGTCCAAGCCATGAGCAGCCAGTTTCCTCAGGAGAATGCTGTAGGAAGCAGTATCAAATGCCTTGCTGAAGTCTGACTAACCAACACCCACAGCTGTTTGCTTGTCTGATAAGTGGGTTATTTTCTCCTAGAAGCAGATCAGTTTAGTCAGGCAGGACCTGCCTTTCATAGACCCATGTTGACTGGGTCTGATCTCTTGGTTGTCCTGTACATGATGTGTGAAGACACTCAAGATGATTTGCTCCATGACCTTCTCTGGCAGCAAGGCCAAGCTGAGAGACTTTTAATTCCCCATATCCTCTTTCCTGCCCTTTTTGACAAATGGGCATCACATTTGACAACCTCCAGTCAACTAGGACCTCCCTGTTTTAGACAGGATTTCTGCTAAATTATTGAAAATGCCTTCAAGTTGTTTGAAAGTCCATCTTCTTTGCAACCTTCCTTCAGGTATTTATAGACATTGATAAGATGTCTTTCATATTGGTATTCCTTTAAATGCATTTTTTTCCTTGAAATGTAGGTTCTCATAATCCTACTCTCATAGGTTATCTGCTACTATGGGATTATATGTGGACAGTCAGTTCAGGGACCTAATGATAATCTCACTGTTTTTTTTTCTGGGATTTAAAATGTAGGTCGAAAGTACTAACAGAATGAACTGATGTTTTAATTTGAATTCACTTCAATGCAATATTTTGTCTAGAACAGTTTGTAAGAGTACCATGATGGCTGACTGATTCCATTTAAAAAAAAAAAAAAAAAAGGAAGAAAAAAGAATCCCACAACCCTGTTATTAAAGGCTTTCATAATGAAACCTTTTATACTGAAAACCCCAGCACAACCTGAAATTATTTAAAGAGAAGTGCAAAAACATAAGTAACAAAGCTAAATTACTGGTAGCTAAGACAATAAAATTAAATGTCTTTTTTTTTTTTTTTTTTTTTGGATTGGATGCATTGGATGGACCCAGTATATGGAGTGCTTCTGTTGTAAACTTGTGAAAACTGTCAGTAGACAGTTCTTTTCTGGTCTTTTGAAGTGTTGGGTTTGAAGTATTTGGGTTTGTGCCCTCACACCCTCAAAAATGGGGAGAATTCTTGGAATTTTCTGATCATTCAGAAATTTTTCAGTTAAGTCTGAAACCTGAACAAATGGAATTGGTGTGACAAAAACAGATGTATTTTGCTTTCCTTCTTTGAACAGACTTTGCAAAAATGAATGATTTGTCCCTAGTGAAGTCACTCTTGTTTGAGACTTATGTGCTAATATTTTTTGCAGAAGAAACATTCAGCACAGTATCTGAACAGAGGTAACTCATATTCACTGAGCTGCCAAACAGAGAAGAAACTTCAGTAGCTCTCTTTATAATGGAAAAAGGAAACTGTTTCTGAAGTGATGTGATTTAAATTCCGTTGAATGCTTTTATGTCTTAATCAGTCTTACTCTCAGTGTAACTATTGCTTTCACTCTGAATTTAATATTTTATAAATAAATTTAGATAAGCATGAGAAGGCAAAGCATATTTTATTTGTACCTATATTTATTGGAACTATGTGGATGATAAAGATCCTTGATTTATAGACTTGTTAGCTAACATATGCATTATAACGTGTGGATGATGGTATAGGGGGTGTATTTTGTCTCACGCTGGGTGAGCTTCTGTCCTGGTTTTGGCTAGGACAGAGTTAATTGTCCTCCTAGTAGCTGGTATGGTGGTGTGTTTTGGATTTAGGATGAAAATAATGTTGGTATCATGCTGATGTTTTAATTGTTGCAGAGCAGTGCTTACACTAACCCAAGGACTTTTCAGCTTCTCACACTGTCCTGCCAGTGGACAGGCTGGGGGTGCAGCAAGAGCTGGGAGGGGACAGACCCAGGACAGCAGACCCAAACTGGCCAAAGGGGTATTCCATACCCTATGGCATCATGCTGAGCAATTAATATGGGGGGAGAAGGGGAAAGGGGAGGGGAGTTGACAGGGGTGAGGGGACCGGCTGCTTGGGGAGAGGCTGGGCATTGGTCAGCGGGTGGTGAGCAAGTGCATTGTGCATCACTTGTTTTGTACACATTATTATTAGTAGTATATTATCATTATTATTTTTTTATTATTTATTTCTCTTCTGTCCTAATAAACTGTCTTTATCTCAACCCACATGCCTTTACATTTTTTCCAATTCTCTCCCCCACCCCACTTGGGGTGGAGGGTGAACGAACAGCTGGGTGGTGCTTACCTGCTGGCCAGGTTAAACCACAACAGCTTCCCAGCTTGTTTAATAGAAAGTGTAAGTCAGAAGTTGTATTTTTAGTATTTTTTTAACAACTTTTACAGATGTGATCACTGTTTTTTCAACATTTAACAAACTTTATTGAAACTTAGTTTAGTTTTTATTCTTTCTTTTTGAAGTGCTTTCATATATCTTAAATTTATTTTAATTTTGGAGATAGATGGCTTAGCTATATACTTTGGTAGGATAAGGAATGTTACTGAAGGCAGCATTATCTTTATAATAGGAAATGAATTTTACTGCCTGTATATTGTAGGTTGGCATAAGTGAGGTAAACAAACACCATCTTCTTACAATTTTAAATAGAAAGTCATAGACCAGGAAATATTGAAATCTGAAACCCTTCATTCACTTTGAAGAAATATATAAAAAAAAAAAAAAAAAAAAAAAAAAAAAAAAAGTGATGTAGTGTCAGCAATGTTTGAAGTCTTAAAAGTATGTTTTTTTGTTTATTTATTTATTTTTTACTTCATCTCAGTAGCGTGAAAGTTAAAAATAGTTAAATAATTCTACTGGTTGGCCTAAAACTGCAGTAAACAATATATATAAATAAATAAACAATATATAATCCACTCTCAAACTGACAATTTATATAAATATATAAATATAATTAATAATGATCAACTGAGTATAATTTAAAAAAACTAAGGCAAAACACATAATGAAATAGTGGGCTCTTCCTCCTGAACAATCGATGTGTCTCATGAAAAAATTGTGTGGCAAATGAGGGAAGGACCATGGTAAATTATCAGTTTTGTGTTGTGGATAACCATAGTAGAGTAGAATTGCATTTTGTACAACTAGCTGATTCTATTTACATTTACTTGTCTTAAGTGAATGTCTGATCCTTAGCTTGTGTTGCATTCATGCAGTTAAATTTCTGAACCTGGACCTTAAACTCTGCTGTGCCTCCACATGCTGTGCGCAGAAATCCTCTTTATTCTTTCTGTAATAAATCTTACAAATTGCAGACATTTCTGTGGCAATTTTCATTGCCAATTGTTGTTGCAAATGACCAGATAGAGCTAGCTATATTTCTAATTAAAAAATAAAAAATAAATCAATCCAGACAGATGTTGAAAGCACCAGGGATAAGTCACTCAGTGTTGAATATGTAAAAAACTGAAGATATAGATGTCACACTTCACACATACTGCAGACAATGAATTCAGAGCTGTGTGCAACTGTGGATGATCTAAGCTATGGCTATTGATAAATGTAAAGACTCATCGTAGGCAAGGTAACAGAAAGCACTTTGCTTCCCAGGCAGGCCAGCTGCTCACAAACAAGTGCTCCATAGGGAAAATAATTCAATTCATATAATCATCACTGGCTCAGTAGTGGAAATACAAGAAGAGAACAAAGAAGTGATGAAAGTTAGAAATTGGAGGGATTGACAGGAGGTTGGGTGCCTTTGCTAACACCCACAAAGCACTGATGGCACTTGTACATTAGTCTTTTGCTTTATTCATAGTGTTATTAATTTTTAAAGAAGCATTAAGATATTTCATTTATAGCAGTGAAATGTGCTGTCATATTCAGTCTGAATACGTTTCCTGTTGTTTTTTAACTTTAACCTTGATCTGCATGTTCACCACATGTGGGTATGAATTTGGAAGTCATTAAGTTATTGTCTAAGGTAGCTGAAAATGGCTCAACAGTTTGTGAAGCACCTTTGCTAATAATAAATGCTGATTGTCTACCCTAGAATATAAGTTTCAGGGAAGGTGTAGAAAGAGAAGGATAAAGGAGGAAACTTGACATAAAAAAGCAAAACAACCCAAGCAAAGTCTGACAGAAGAATAAAATTGATGAAACCATTGGGAGTTGCCACTGCACAATTTGGAAGGCTGCTATACATAGAGACAATCTTTCAGAGTTTCATATGTGTTTATTCTGCTGAACAGAATTAAAATTTTACTTGAATATTTTAATATTTCATTCTTTGATTTTTATTTTTTTATTATTTTTTTTCTTCATACAAAATAAACATGAGGTCATGTTTCTCAGCAGAGTCATTAAGAAAACTACAATGATTAAATCTGAATGAATGGTGTCATAGTGCAGAAAAAGGTGTAATGATTGAGTAGCTCACATTCTTGATGACATACTACTTAGATATTGTTCCTAACTGGTATCAAAAAAGCTACTGGTGTTGAGATACTACTGCCATCAGCTTATGCTGCAAGTCTTGAATGTATTCTGCCAGCAACCTTTAGCCATCAGTCAATAGGTTTAGGGTAGGGTTGAAATCTGGGAGCTGGGAAGTGTTAACAAAATAGGTAAGAGCAACAGAAGTTTCTGCTTCCATGTATGTTGTGAAGTCATCAGGAACAGGGAACCACTGCTCTGCAATGAAAAAAAGATACCTATCATGGCTTCCTGCACACCATCTTGCCTTTTGTTGAGTGACTTCTCTCAGTTTATGTTTGTTCTTCTCAGCATGGGTAGCGTCTAGTCTAGGTAAGAATAAAGAAAAGTCAATCCACTACTCCTGAAAGGCTGATGGCTCCTGAAATGAAATATAGAGATTGAAGAACCTGAGTTCTTCTCAGGAATGAGTTGACAACAGTTAAAATTCACTAGGATAATGAATAATTACATAGCTGCTTATTTAATTTACTTTCATCCACTTCATTTGGATACTTCTCTTACTCTTCTACTATTTTCTCCCCTCCAAGTGCTTATGATGAACTGGAAAATCATTTATTTCTTATGAAAGTCTGTGCAACAGGAAGGTGAGAAAAAGTATTTCAGTTTCCTTATAGTCAAAGAGATAAGATGAACTGGTGATTGGCAGAAGCATGAACCAAGCCCAAGCAATTCAGAGAATTCAGTATAGACCTTCCAAGGAGTTAGAAGAAAAAAGAGGATATATTAATTCGAGGTCTTTACTGGATGCTTAAATTTTGTTTTACTGAGGTTAAGGTGAGGTGCTAAAGGGACAAAGATCCCCATTTACTTGATTGCCAATGCTGTAAGTGGAGATGGGAGTGGGCTATAAATTGACCTCCGAAGAATAGTGTCTGAAGTCTGAAGAAGGAAGTGGCTAAAGATTACAAACATAATAATGGATGGCACTGCATTGAGAACTGTTGACCCATTACATAGTGTCAATGGCTTTCTTTATTTTTATGTTTCAGGATATGTTCCTGAACAGTAAATGGATTTTCCTTTTCCCAATTAACTAGCTATTTTGTAGTGATAGCATAATGGGGCGTGGGAACAAACAACACTTTAAATATATATATGTGTGTGTGCTGCTACCCTTCCTCAACTTTCATGCACTTCAGCATCCCTTAAGATTCTGGTGCAAAAAAACCCCCTAAAACTAAAAGAAACTAAAAAAAGAATGAATGGAAGTAATTCCAAAAGAGATATTGTCCAGAATGTTGTCCCAGAGGAACAATAATAGCTCTGTTATTCTGACTGACTGCAGCAATGGATGTAGCAAGAAGTTTTCTAATAGGAAGGAAATGCCTGGAACTTTAAGTAAAAGGTCTGTAAAGTAAAAGTGTAACATTTTAATAGCATTTTACGTTTGGTTTTCTTACTGACAAACTGCACATAGGTGTAGGGAACAAAATTAATTAGAATAAAATGCTGTTTTCTTTCTAAATCATGACAGAATATGTTCATTCTGAATATATATATATATGTACATATAAGCCAAAATTCCTGCTTTTCAACAACAACAACAAAAAGAATCGTCTAAATTTGGAAAAGCTGCTGCATCTGTAGTTTGGCATAAGAGCAATCTTATGCCAGAATGGGAAAATTTTACATCCTTGTGGAGGTTTTACGTTGCTGGGCAGCTAAACCCCTCTGCAACAGCCAACAATTTCCTGGCCAATGCAGCAGTGTCACACCAAAGCTGTTCTAGCTACAAGTGCAGAGCACTGTATGGGCCACTGCAGGTAAAGTAGATTCTATCCCAGCCAGACCCAGTAGAACCCTACTTCATTCTAAGGGTATTTCAACACCCATCTTGCAATCTTTGCTTTCACCTTATGCTCTTACAATTAGATTGGCATTTTATTATGAAATTATTTTGGCTTATTTGGTCTTGTTGGAGCTTTTCCATTTTGTATAAATAACTGCTTTTTATTTAGCTTCCCCTCTGAGTCAATATAATCACTATATTGTTTATATAATTACGACCTCTAAGCTCTGCCTCAAACCTCTTTAAAAGATAGCCATACCTCCAAGGGGCTGGAGGAAGCCACCCACTTGTGAGCCATGCTGCCTGGTTATCTGCATTCAGCTGCCATTCACAAGCTGACATTTCAAGGAATCTGAACTCTTACAGCCTCATGAATCAGACAGAGAAGTGAGTGAGGTGGATAGGCTCATTTACATATGCTGCTTCTGCATTTAGCTGAGTTGAAACATCAGATCTGAGAGTTTTTGCTTTTTGGAATAAATAGGTTAGCTGGTTTGCAGCCAAGAATGGTGACCTTCTGTAGTACATGCATCTATGAAGTATTTCTGATGAAAACTAGGTATTAACCCTGAAATACTGTGTTTGGTGTTTGAATTATTTCTCATGTATTAGAAACAAGATCTCAGTTAAAGGGATTTATGTTCTATTTGCTAGTCTGCACTTGCTCTTACGTTAAATAGCTAAAGCTAGGAATCTAATTCTTGCTTAAGTACTGAAAAGGTGACCTCTTTACAGGGCTGTCCAGTGCCTATGTCTCCCACTAAACTCAACAGAGAACTGCTATTGTTCAACGCTTGAACTTCTATCCATCTGCTTGATTCCTGGAAGATCTTTAGACACGTAACATCTCACAAATATAGCTTGAGCTAACTTGGCTGTCAGTATTGATGCGACTGTAGAAGAAAACAACAACAAAATCTCTTATTTTTAGTTACTTTTAATGTTATTGATTAAAGTATGGTGTGTTTTTTTCCAGAGGCTTAGTGAGTTCTAAAGCTGTTTTGCCAATTTCTCTGAAGTCAGGTGTCTCCCTGCATTCAGCTCTCTAGTTAGGACATCCATGAGTTTGCTTTTCAGGATAAGCTGGATAGTTGGGTTTGTAGCTAAATGAGTACACATACACGTTTTATAATATTTTGAAAATTTCTGTTAATATTTCTTCTCCTAGGTTGATCTCTTGCTTTGAAACGCAGTTTGATATTTGGATAGACCTAAAATTCCTTTAAAATTTGTTTTTGACTTTTTTTTTTCATGTGTAGGGTATATATAGAGAGATTTAAAGTGATTGTTATTCTGAAAGCTTCTTGAGTGTTCTCTCAATGCAATATTTGTTTCAGATAACACTGAAAAAAAATTGACCATTAAAGTATTTCATGAAAACCATTTGATATAGGGATGTGAATTTGGTAGGGACTAGTAATTATGAGAACTTAAAGAACCAAGTTAAAGATGCAGTTTTATTTTTCTTACCTGGTAACAATGTAGTGTTTAAATAGTACCATTCATTAGCTTCTTCATATTTCTGCCTGACCTTATTCTGACTGCTGAGTTGAATATCGTTTACAGACTTGTATTGTGTTCAGAGATATCTATAATGATTAATATGAAATTAGGAGGAGAGAAATGAGCCTCTGCAGTCTGAACTAAACTAACACCAATAGTAAATCTACATTATTCTACTCATATTCTCCATGGGACATCATCAGAATGTCATATATTTCATATTGTCAATACTCTTTCTTCTTAATATATGTGAGCAGTCAAATCAATATACTTCACAGTCTGTCGTGCATGATTTGGCATGGATATTAGCTGAGATAAATTTCAGAAATTCTAATTTAAGAGTATTTCTAATGAGAAAGAAGGAGAGCAGGCTGGAATCTATGCACAGCAATCTGTGCAGGTTTCATTTGGCTTTTAGAGTTCCTAAGTGATTTCTTTGAAACTGTCTGCCAAAACCTAGCCACTAGGGTGCAGATATGCAGCACAAACCACGATGGGGAATGCATGTGAACATCTCACCACTTCAAAAGGCATTTTTTTCTTTAAATGCTACTAACATTTTGACAGTATTTCAAATTCTGAAAGTTTTTATTAGTTCTCAGAAATAAAAACCTTCAAGCTTTCTGTCTACAAGTTAATATTTGAATAGATTTCTGTTGTAAAACGTATTTGATAACATAGTTTACAGATGCATTTTATTAATGTAATAATAGCGAAAAGCTTTTAAAGCATCTGGACTTACAGCAAAGGCATAAAAGGTCAGGAGCATTGCATGTGACCTAGTAGTTAAAATTGTAGTGTTATTTTCCTTGAAGCGGGACTGTTGTTTATAACAACATAAGGAAGAGGATGCTGTTGCAGCTTCATTGGTAAAAACAGGGCTCAGGGTTTGTAAAAATGTTCAGAAGTAAGATCTGGCAGTGAATCTCTCACCTACAGGCACAATTTTGCCCTGAATCACTGTTTCATAGTTACAACTTTTATTTTTGTTTTACTCATTAGCACTGAAACAAAAGGACTGTAATGCTTTCTTTATTGTGTCATCTTTAAGATGGGGAGGTGTTTATTTCTTGGTAAAGAACCATTACTGCTGCTGCAGAAAATAAAATTAGACAGCCATTTTGTGCTTAGACAAACTTACAAACAGAGAGCAAGTGCATTTTTGCCATTTGTAATTTTATTAGTGGTAGTAAACACTGTCATTGATGCCCGACAGTAGTACTATTTTTTTTTTTTTTTTTTTTTTTTTTTTTTCCCCTTTTATTTTTTTCTCAGAAGAAGAAAAAGAGGTCAATGTTTCTGGTACAAATGATGCAGTTGACATGCGCTATGGATGTGAAATAATGTCTGGCCTGGAGATAAGAATACATATGTTCCTTGAGTACTAATCCTGTCCATTAGACTAACAGTCTCTTTAGCAGTATGCTATCCAAACTCTTCCATCTTTGTTTTTACCATGTACCACATCAGGTGCGTTGTTATTCCTTTTCTTTCAAACTGTTTACATTTCTGAAGACCTCATTTGCTGCAGTGTTTTTTTCAGCTCCAGCAGATGCACAGTGAAGGTGTGTGCCTGCTGTTCAGTAGACAGTCTGCCTTGGTTGGACCTCTGGCTGCCATTCAATTCTGCATTTTGTTCTCGCATGCTTTCTGTGATGCTTCCTGCCACCTTGTCTTGTTATCTCTTCAGTGACAGAGTATTTGGAGCAGGAAAATAATTTTATAATTTCCTAAGCCCAGACATACCCTAAAAAGACAAAACAACTTTACATATGTTTTGTCTCTGATGTGGTTTAGTGTTGCTGACTGGGGAACACAGCTTTCTTAGTTTTCCTACAGCACATTTGCAGTTTATTTGTTCCTTGACTTGTCCACTTTGAGTGCATATTATTTCGTTTCCCTTTTTGCCCTTTGAATATTTATCCAAAGTTTTTCTCAGACATATAGCCAGTGGTAATGGCTGTCCTTTTTTATTTTCTCCTCTTTCTCTCCTTTTGGGGATTCTGTACACTCCAAATCCTGCTGAAGGAGTTAGAGAAACCCCTTTTACATAGGTTGCATCTCGGTGTCTGTTTTTTATTCTGAGGTGTTCACACTTATGTGATATTTAGTAAGTTGAGTACTATCACCTTGACTGCATGTAACTCAACTTATTTTTGCTGAGATCATAGTTACATTGTATCTGTGAGGTAACAGCTTACTTGATTGTGCATATTTGGACTTCTAGAAAGAAGTACTCAGCTGAAAATTTCTTTTAAAATATCCAGGTATACAGCATAAGCATTGTTTCTGCTGGCTCCAAGAGAAAGATATTTTGGTATCCAGATAAGAGACGTGCCTGTAAATGCCTGTGTAATTACTCAGTAATGAACTAATGGAGTGTTTAAGGGTTTAGGATGGGGTGCTGCTTTTGCTGATGCTGATGATGTCTGTAGAGACAACTGCAACATAAGAGTTTTCTTTTCTTGGTCATTCTTTTTTCTATTGTGTTATTGAAACATTTTTCTATTTCCATTCATGCTAGACACAGACATGTAACTGATACCTGAAAACTTTTTGGCAGAGGTTTGAATTTCCACTCTCTTGAAGCTTTGATGGTCACAGAACATGAAATGGTATGCTAACTCAGTGGCCCTCCATTTATCAACACAGCTTTCTATGCAAATCCTTGGAATTCCTATATAAGAAGCCAGTATGGAAGAGCTACACCTTTATTTCATCCTTTCATAGTCTTGAATGGGTCTAGAGGGAGGATATTGACATACTCAGCAACCATATCAGCATACATTAGAAAGACTAAGTTCTACCTTTGTCAACAATTGTAAAATAAAAATAGCTAGTTTATTGTGATATTTAGATGTTAAACTTCCAATCTCTATCTGAAATTCCAATGAATTTTCAAACACCTCATGCCCATAAGTGAAAGAATACTGGTTAAAAATCAAATTTGTGATAAATGTTTTTATTATTATTATTATTATTATTATTATTATTTTCCTTCACTGCAATGCAGGTGTGTTTTTTTGTTGTTGTTTAGTTTAGTTTTGTTTCAGAGTTATAGAGATAAACTCAGTAAATGATTTGGCACTGCTCTTTGATGTATGCTTGCTTACTTGCTTTTTTATAGATTCCTTTTAATCTCTCTGTCTCTATACATACACCTTCCCTCCACTGTTTTATTTTAAGAAATTGTATTAATGTTTGTTGCAAAATGCCTTGTGCAGTAAGATCTCTAGCAGGATATGTGACTTTCTTTTTGCTGGGGATATTTACGTTTACACATTGTTGCTTCTTGTTCCTAAATTCTTTTCATGTCTTTATTTTCCTTTTTGTGTGTGTGTGTGTTGTTTCTTTCATGTATTTTTGTCTGATCATGTAAAAAATTATATGTTACTTACATTTAACTTACTTATGTAGAATGTGGCCCCCACAATCCACGAGGAGATGATTGGCGACCTGCTACAGCATTTGGATATACGCAAGTCGATAGGGCCGGATGGGATCCACCCGAGGGTACTGCGAGAACTGGCGGAAGAGCTGGCCAGGCCGCTTTCCATCATTTATCGGCAGTCCTGGCTATCGGAGGAGGTCCCACTTGACTAGCGGATAGCAAACGTGGTGCCCATCTACAAGAAGGGCCGGAGGGTAGACCGGGAGAATTACAGGCCTGTTAGCTTAACATCAGGGCCAGGGAAGCTCATGGAGCATATTATCCTGGGCGTCATCATGCGGCAGTTGCAGGGCAAGCAGGCGATCAGGCCTAGTCAGCATGGGTTTATGAAGGGTAGGTCCTGCTTGACGAACCTGATCTCCTTCTATGACAAGGTGACATGCTTAGTGGATGAGGGAAAGGCTGTGGATGTGGTCTACCTTGACTTCAGTAAGGCATTTGATACCGTTCCCCACAGCATTCTCCTCAGGAAACTGGCTGCCCATGGCTTGGACTGGCGCATGCTTTGTTGGGTTAAGAACTGGCTGGATGTCCGGGCCCAGAGAGTCTTAGTGAATGGAGTCAAATCCAGTTGGAGGCCGGTCACTAGTGGAGTCCCCCAGGGCTCAGTACTGGGGCCGGTCCTCTTTAACATCTTTATCGATGATCTGGATGAGGGGATCGAGTGCACCCTCAGTAAGTTTGTAGATGACACCAAGTTAGGTGCGTGTGTCGACCTGCTCGAGGGTAGGAAGGCTCTGCAAGATGATCTGGATAGGCTGGACTGATGGGCCGAGGCCAACGGTATGAAGTTCAACAAGGCCAAGTGCCGGGTTCTGCACCCGGGGCACAACAACCCCAAGCAGAGCTACAGGCTGGGAGATGAGTGGTTAGAAAGCTGCCTGTCAGAGAAGGACCTGGGAGTATTGATTGACAGTCAGCTGACTATGAGCCAGCAGTGTGCTCAGGTGGCCAAGAAGGCCAACGGCATCCTGGCTTGCATAAGAAACAGCGTGGCCAGCAGGTCCAGGGATGTGATTGTCCCCCTGTACTCGGCTCTGGTGAGGCCGCACCTCGAGTACTGTGTTCAGTTTTGGGCCCCTCACTACAAGAAGGATATGGAGGTGCTTGAGCGAGTCCAGAGAAGGGCTACAAAGCTGGTGAAGGGTCTGGAGAACAAGTCTTATGAGGAGCGGCTGAGGGAGCTGGGACTATTTAGCCTGGAGAAGAGGAGGCTCCGGGGCGACCTGATCGCACTCTACAGGTACCTGAAAGGAGGCTGTAGCGAGGTGGCAGTTGGTCTGTTCTCCCACGTGCCTGGTGACAGGACGAGGGAGATTGGGCTAAAGTTGTGCCAGGGGAGGTTTAGCTTGGATATGAGGAAGAACTTCTTTACTGAAAGGGTTGTTAGTCACTGGAATAGGCTGCCCAGGGAAGTGGTTGAGTCACCATGAGGTTGGACTCGGCGATCTTGTAGGTCTCTTCCAACCTAGACATTCTGTGATTCTGTGATTTATTTAATTTATTTTCTGAACTAGAGGTTCTCCCTCTTTTCTAGTATCTATCCCTCCGCAACCAGTGAAGAGCAGCAATAGCATGCCTGATATGGGAAGGAAAATGGTTCCTATATATGAACAAATATATATATATAAGGTTTACACCCAGTTGGTGAGGGTTTGGGGTGAGTGACCTTAGAGTGTAATCGGAAAAAAATAGTACAGTCTAAAGAATTTGTTGGTGTGTCCACAATGTCATGCCATGTTTTTTGGGCAGAGACTCTAGCGATTTTCACTTTTGCTTAAGCAGAACATAATGCAAGTTTTATGATTTCAGTAAGATGCTGTAGTTGAGTTGTCTCTGTCATGTATCAACAACATCAACAGAGGATTAATTTTTTTTTATGCTACTTTATTTGTTTGTGGGTCTGTTAGAGGAATTACCTTGCAGAATTTATTTGAGTTGAATCTTATCTATCTTAAAAGTAAAAATCCAAGTCTTTAAATTCAACTTAAATTTATTTCCTGACCTTGTTTGTCCTGATTTAGTTGTTCTGTTTTACTTGCACAAATGAAACAATAGTATAATATTACAATAGCAAAGGTAAAAAGAAGCAGAAAGAGGGGGAGTTTTCACAGACTATCAGGTGAATAGATTGCATGAACACTTGATGCCTCATTCCCAGCTTGCACACTTCTCACACATCTCATCAAAACAGATTCTTTTCAAAGCCTCTCCCTTAAGCAGTAGTAATTAATTTAATCTGAATACTGTTATTTTCCATATTAATAAATTGTTAATTTATTTTTCCATCCACATGACTGGACAGATTTTTGCGAGCTTACAATGTTTTGTTCATGCCTCTCATGTGGCCAGTAAATGGGCCATTAAGTCTTTCGAAAGGCCTCCACATCTGAAGAGCAACTGTTTTTATATAGACCAAAAACGCTTGGTAATTGTAAAATGGGGGGGGTGGGGGGGGGGGGGGGGGGGAGTGTTTCCAGATGCAGAGGGCTGACTGTTAGTTTGTAATTGTAGTCACGCCCCTTCTGGGGTTTTGAACCTGATGATATCTGTAAAACCAAAGCTTCAGGCTACGCTGCTTTTCAGGCTTACCTGACAAGTCCTTTTCAGTCTCTTCTGTATCAGACAGACATTCACGCTTTATGGTGCCCTGCCAAAGTAATTTGGGTCTATGCATGTCCGTAAGTATCTTTGGGAATTTTAGTAGGCAGTCAGAATAATTGAAAAATATTTTTCAGTTATAAACATTTTCACAGTTATGATTTGTATATTGAAAATGTGTTCCTGGACAGTCCTGTTTGTCTTCCAGTGTTGTAGTCACTTATGCTTGTTCTTCTTTACCTTGCAACATCTTGTTATATGCATGGGTCCTCCATGCAACCACACATACCCCCGGTAGTCCCATTGTTGACATACTTTTGTAAAATTGTCACACATTTTGCCTGGCTACACTATCACAGTGCATAATTACATAACCTTGTTAAGTATGTCTATAACTGGACTTATGGCAAGTTAATATTATCTATATACTGATAAATACACTTATAATTTATAGGTGTTTCTAGCCTCTGCTTTGGTTATAGGGCCTAGTTTAGTCAAAATTCAAGTATCTCCAAAGACACAGTTTTCATTACCTCTCTGGGCAACCTGTGCTACTGTTTGATCTCCCTGGTAGCGAGAAAGCTTTTCCTAATACCTATTCATTTCCTCTTGTTCTTTCACTCCAAACAACTGCTAAACACTCAGATGAGTCTGTCTCAATCCTCTTGTATTCATAACAAAATAAAATCTTTAAAGAAAAAAATCAAAACCAAAAGATTTGGTCAGTGTTTACAAAGAACAGACTCCTGTGGTGGTTTTACCGTGCTAGGCAGCTGAACACCACAACCGCTCTCTCACTCCCCCTCCTCAGAGGAAGAGGGGAAGAAGTAAAGGAAAGAACAACTCACGGGTTGAGATAAGGATAATTTAATTAAAGAGGAAGGAAAAAAAAAATAATATATATATATATATTAAGGAAATATTATTAATTAACAATTCAACTAAAGGGAAAAAAGGGAAAAAGGAAAGGGGAAAGGGAGGGGGAGAGGGAACAGCAAAACAAAACAAGTAAAGGCTATATGGAAGTGCAGAGGAAATAAATGATTTTCTACTTCCCACAAATGAGCGATGCCTGACCACGTCCTTGAAGCAGGGCCTCAACGCACGTAGACGGTGTTCGCAAGGAGGACAGACGTTTTCGCAACGAAAGCCCACCCCTCCCCTCTTCCTCCTTCTTCCACCTTTTATTGCTGAGCGTGACATCATATGTTACGGAATATCTCTTTGGTTGGTTTAGGTCAGCTGCCCTGGTGATGTTTCTTTCTCACTTTTTGCCCACCCCCCAGAAGGGTTAGAGAAAGTCATGATATTGTGCCAGCACTTCTCAGCAGCAGACACAACACTGGTGTGATAACACTGCTGTTCTAGCTCCAAGTGCAGAGCGTGGCACTGTATGGGCTGCAGCAGGGAAAGTTAACATCCCAGCCAGACCCAGTACAACTTCACCATTGGAATCACACTGTGATATCTGCTGGACTGTATGCTTATTCATCTGTTTGGAAACAATCACAGAAAAAGTGAGCAGTTTCTGAATGATTTAGTTATTCTGGGCAGAACACTGAAATCCAACACTGAGGAAATGCAGCAGGATACTAAGTGAATGGGGAACAGGACACAGATTAAATCTAGTGTCAGCAAACACAAAGTAATGCTTGTGGGCAAAACTACCTTAACCATATATTTGCTTTGAGATTCTCCAAATTAGTTTATAAAAATTAGCTAAATAAAATAAAATAAAATAAAATAAATAAAATAAATAAATAAATAAATAAATAAAATAAAATAAAATATTGCTTGAGCTAGACTCATCTCAGTGTTAAGCAGTCTTTTGGAGTGAAAGGACAAGAGGCAAAGAACACATATTAGGAAAAGCTTTCTCACTATGAGGGAGGTCAAACAATAGCATAAGCTGCTCAGAGAGATTATGAAAATTCCATCCTTTGAAATATTTGAATTTTAAGAAAAGGTAGGAGGGAAAGAACAGAGCACAAATATAAACAACAAAACACCTCTCTGCAAGTCTATTCTGCACCTGTGTCTTTGATGTTGCTAGGACTGACATTTAACCTTCCTATCGGGAAAAAAATGGACAGGGAAAGTAAAAATGGTAGAAGATAAATGTAGAGAATGAATTCATACAATCATAGAATCATTAAGGTTGGAAAAGACCTCCAAGATCATCTGATCCAACCATCTCCCTACCACTAGTATCACCCACTAAACTGTGTCTCTAAGCACCATGTCCAACCTCTCCTTAAACTCACTCTCCTTTTGTGTGTTTGATGATAACAATGTTCACACAAGTGGTTGAATGTTCAGTGATTCCTGTGGTACTGATAGCATAAGGAAGATCTTTTTTCAGGAACCAAACTCCATAGTCCTTCTAAGGCAGCAAGAAATCATCTCACAAAGAACTTTGTCAGCTCTTCTCAATAGGGAAAACAATAAAGAAGTTTTCTCCTTTGCTGGTCACTTTTAGTGATGAATGTGCACCTCCTGTTTAACCCAATACAACAATTTGATGTTGATTAGCAAACAGTATGAAATGCAACATAGAGTGCCTTCAGGATATTGACTAAACAGATTAAACAAGGCAATTTCAGTGTTTCAACTAGTCTGTCAAAGTCCATCTGGTACAAATAAAAGCAACTGCTTTTCTAGACCTTCTTTTCAACTTTCGTTCATCATAGCAGGGGATCATTCTTTATGTAAACTAAAAGTATGATTCATGATAGTGGAAATGACCAGTGTGACTTGGAGATGGTTGCCCATTAGTAACCCAGTAAATGATATGACATGTTTTCCCATTGGTACATGATATTCAGGGATGAATAATTTTCTTTAGTGTAACAAGATGGCACATTTTCCAGGTGCACTATCATGAATTACTTTGTTATTCAGGGACAGAAGTTCGTATTATTACTTCAAAGCATCACTGCAGCCTAGGACATAGCGTATGCTTTATTTATTTATTAAGGCATTGCTTTGTAAAAAGTACAGTTCAGACTTGATAGCATAGAAGAATGGTGCAATCAGGTAAGAGGATAGTTTTGTAGAAAAGAAAATATTCTTCAGAGCTTAAACCCAACTCCCTCAGAAACCAGCACTGATCACTCTAACTCCTCCTCAGCCCCTCCTCAATAAAAGTAGTCAGCATTTTGCTCCATATAATGCAAATGAAATTACTTTGAAAAATCTTTCCTTTTTTATTCCCTTTTGATCAATACTGTCAATCAGAAAATGAAATATAACAAAATCACTTAAAAAACTTGTGGAGCTTAACCCTGATTCCATTTAACACTTATGCTTTACAGTATTAAACTGGTGTGATTTTGATAGAGGGATTCTTGATACACATGTTCACTGAAAAGTAGTACAAAAACTATAAAGTTTTACAGCCATTTCCAACTTTTTTTTTTTTTCTTTTTTCTTTTCTATCTTTTTTTTTTTTGGAACTAAACTTCTCCTATTCATAAGTTGAAGGTAGAACTCTAAAAGAGCTGTATGTGAGAGGTTAGCAAAATCTGAATTACTTCTTAAAATCAGTCATATTATTGAACTGCTGTTCAAATGGTAGCATTTTGACAATTCATGATTGCTATGGTGGTCTTTAAAAAGTAACTATTTTACTATATTACAATAACTATAGTGATGCTCTGAAAAATTAAAAGTCAAAAATGCTGAAAAAGAAGAAGAAAAAAAAGAATATTTATCATTTAAGTTAATTGACCTAAATTGTGAAGTTAATGGTAAATATATTTTAATTTTCTCTCCTTTTATTAACTGTTCTGTAGGTCTAGGATAATTCATATAAACCCTGGAACTAACTATATATATTAACTGTTCATAGATTATTTGATACTGATGTTCAGAATATGCTTAAACTCTAAAATTCAGACAGAATGTTGTCGGAGAAGAAAATGTTTAAAAACATGGTATTTATTAGCTGCAAAAACACACTGCATGAATAATGATCTTGGCTCTTATTTTCCATGCTTGTATGCCAGAGTCTGGCTTTATATTATAGTTTATTTAAGAAGATATTTTTATTTGTTATAATAAAGACAGTAACTAAAAATAATTAGTTTATAATTTTGTGTGTAATATGAAATTTGGCTGACTGAAGAAGTTACGAATATCCTTTTCTCAGCTGTGGATCCATCTCAGGCAAGCTCAGAATGTATAACATTTTCTTTAGACTTGATTTTGTGTATACTTTCACATTGAAGCTGTTTGCCTACACACGAAATAACAGTAGTCCAGGATTGTGTGAAGGAGGCAGAACCAGTGTGCATATGCATATACAAACATATAAAATATATAAATATGTATGTATATATGCACATTTTGTCTAGGAAGATTTAGCAAGCCAAAAATGCTACAAGATGACTGATATTTGAAGGCATAAACTAGCAGTGAGAATTTGTTTTGTTTTAATTTTGTTCCTTTTTTTTTTTTTTTTTTTTTTTTTTCAGTGTAATCTGAAGCTGATTTTTGTATATATTCTTGTTATCAATCAATATTTTGCTGTAGCGTTTCACTGTTTTCTTCTGTGTGGTTGGGAACAAAGAAGTGATTAATAGTAGTGCCAGGCAAGAGGGTAGAAAATGCTTCTCAGAACTGTGGTAGTGAATTGGGTCTAGGGCAAAGGACTGGGACTTAGAATGAAAAGAGGTTGACCAGATTGCTTTCTCTCAGTAGTTATCAGTGAAACCTACTGACAAAAGATTGACTTTCTTCACCCTGAGCTGCGGTACAGCTCGAATATGGTAATCTATTGTTTCTGCAGATTACAAGGTTAGCTCAAAGTGGAAAAGATTAACTGGAATCCAAAGCCTTTGTCTTTGCTCATGATCTCCCATATGATTCTGGAGTTAAGATTATGGAGTGAGTGATCTTCCGTGCTCGATTTCCTCTCCTTTTTTTTTTTTTTTTTTTATTATTATTTTTTAATCCCAGAAAGCATATCAACATAGGGAAAAATGTGGTGGTATATTTACATTTAAGGTTCTGTCATAATGTTACAAAAAGAGAAGGGCAATATTATGTTGGGAAGGATTCATGATTCTAGTAGTTTTAAAGTAGTTTATTATGTAATCCTTTCCTTTCCTTGCCTTGACTTGCCTTCTTTTCCCTTCCCTCTCCCTTCCCTCTCCCTTTCTTCTCCTTTCCTTTTCTTTCTTCTTTTTTCTCCAGGTAAGGTAAGGCTTTTTGTATTGTTTAAAAAAATCTTGATTAACTCTGCATTTCAGTTGGCCTCCCTGAATACATTAGATTATATATAGATTTTAAAAAGAGAATAAACTGAAATATTGATTAAAATGTTATGCAAAAGTGAGTATATCAGCTAACATTTTTCTGTCATTTCAATGAGTTGAATTTTATAATTGTGTTGTTCTAAAATAGCTTATATTTTCCCTCATAATTACTTATAATAATGAACAGATTTAATAATCTAATCAGCAAGAAAATTCAAATGGTAATCTGGTAAATTGCAAAAGTGTCTTATACCAGCTAAAAGAGAGGCTGGTTAACTGGGTTGTTCTGGTAAACCTAAACAGAGATCTATAATCAGTTCCACTTAGAAGGCACGGTCATTTTGTGTCTGCGGTGTTTCTCCCTCATTTGATATGGAGATTGGAGAGCATACTGTGCCTTGGTTTGGAATGAAAACAGGTCACATAACATGCAATGAAATCAGGAAATCTAGTTTCTGCAGTGGTCTGATTAGTATGCAGATATGAAACCTCAAAAACAATTTCAGCAACCCTTTCTTTCCCTGCAATCACTGTATTCCAATGGTGAATTTTAATTCACCACTAATGCTAGTGCTGAAAACAAAGCAGGATAAATAATACCCTCTTGGTCATAAGGAAGTTGAATAAACTTTCATATCTGAAGGAACTATAGATTTCTTCCCTAGTCAATGAATGTGACTGTCCATGTCTAATTTGCAAGGCTTCATTTCCACTCTGCCTTCAGGTATAAAAAATAACATTCCCACTTTGTTTTTTTCCTCAGTAATCTCATAACTTCCGTTTAAATGCTTTCATATTTATATATATTTTTAATGTAGGGTCTCAAATGACAAATGAACCGAGAGCAGTTCTAACACCAAACAGATTTATGTAATCTTTATCACAAGTTAGAATAGCTAGAAATCTAATGATTACTTATGTGGCTTTATAGCTTAAAAAGTTGTTTGGATATGTTGATTATAACTAACCACTGTCATTTGTTCATAACAATTAGGAGACCAATTAACTGTTTGAACCTGTGCACAAAAGAACAATCAGTGTTAGGCAGCAGCTAACACTACTGTCTTTTCTTCGACAGCGGCCAGATGAGGATGCCTCAGAGGATATATGAGAGTGCAGGACTGCAGTGTACAGCACATCCTCCTGTTTCAAGTGATTGGTTAATTAGTAAGTTCACTATTTTCTGAAGGAAATAGTGAATAGATAACTGTATCTATTGATAAAATGGAAAAACATAACAAACAAACAAAAAAAAACAGCTTCCCCCACCTTCCCCCCCCAAAAAAAGGCAAACCCAAAACTCCAATTAAAAATCCACCCTAAAAATATCTGAGTATATCTGTGTGTGCCTTTCTATTTATTGCATAGGGGACATAAAGTAAACAAGAATGTAAAGGAAAGAAAAACTTGCTCTTTCTCTCTCTCTCTTCTTTTTTTTTTTTTCCTTTTTTTTTGAGGAAGCAGATTCCTGCATGTTGGCTCTGAAAGGCATTACCATCTTGCAGAAAGTTATGCAACTTCCTTAAAATAACATCTGACATTAAATTAAAATGATTCTTTTTGTTGTTGTTGTTGTGGTCGATCTATTGTCTTGTGCTTGTATATTTTGTTGTTTATGTTGTTGTTTTATTTGTTTGTTTTGCTTACTATGGCATTTTGTTTCTCTCTTATCCTTCTACGTTTATCAGAAATCATCTGGACTATATATTCAATCCCAACACATGTGACTTTATAATCTGCTTCTGTCTTCACTACTGAGATTTACTGCAGTAGAAAAGCAAGTCTACATAATGAACACAAAACTATTTAACTGGATACAGAACAATTCAGCTCACATCCAATCTCTTTTCCTTTAAAATTCAACCATATTCCTAATGATGTCAGTTTCTGAATAAGCTGACAGGTAAAATGTAAACTGGAAAACTAGTGTTTTGGTTTTTATTTTTTTCCATCTAAATTTACATTGCAATGAACTTAAAAATACTTCAGAATGTTGACTTTTAGCAGCTTTTATGGAAATACAAAAATGGTCTGCAGGCATAAAAATTATGAAACTAAAAAGCCTTTGCAAAGCAAAGCATCCATATCACCAAGATGGGAGTATTATAATTTTTTTCACAGAACGTGTTCTGTTAAAAACAACAACAAATCCCAGTTCTACTAGGTATAATATCAAATAATATCAAATACATAAATCTTTTTAAAAAGCCATGAGTGTGCATACAATTTATGAAAATGCCTCGGTACCAATTTGGTCTGTCTGCTCAGAATACCTTTAAATAGAATCTGAATATGAAACTGAAAGTACTAATTTTCTGTATATTTAGACCTGATATGTTAGATGTTTCAAACGTAACACACATTTTAAATGTGTACAAATTAAGATGCATTTAAATCCTAAGTTTCAGGCATCTAGATGCAGTTCATAGCGGTCACATTCTATACTTCTTCATTAGACAAAATGGGGAATTGTTAGGTAAAACCTGAGAAATAGATTAAGATAGTTTAAGAAATAGATTTCAGTCTGTACCCCTTATTTGAGATATGAAGCCTGTTTAAATTGCAAGTGTGAGTTAAAACATCACCCTGCCCCTTTTTTAAGCAAAAGATTGGGCAGCTGCAAAAACTCACACTGAACCAGACATAGCTGTCTTCCACAAATCTGCTGCTCCCTGTGAGACAGTAGTTCCTGATCCCACCAATTTCGGGCTGACTTGTACTGTAGAGAGCAACTTCATCTTTGAAACAGTGACTTCCAGGTCAACTACTCTGCTTGAAGCAGCTCTACAGGTGCTGAGAGCAGCAGCAAGGCCAGGAACAGCTGTCTGACCTGGGCTTGCCTTTTTGTGAGATAGACTCTCGTGGCTCTCCTGAGTTCAGAACTGTGCAGGAGATGCTGCCACACCAGAGAGATAAGTCTAATATGTGTTTCTCTTGCAAAGCAATATCTCCCATTATATAATGGGAGAGAGCCATGAGACCCTCACATAAAGTATCTTTTTGAAGTGCTGGAGGTGTTGGCTTTCACTCTCTTGATAACTTGTGAACTTGGTGGGGGTTGGAGGAGTCATGTCTTACACAGGAGCAGGGCTGGAAGCTGTTGCTGAGAATGATATCCATTCAGGAGTGGAGTAGGAGCACCAATCTTTCCATGTTTGAAATGCCAAGTTACTGCTTATTAGTTGATAATTCTTCAGTATCTTGTGCAAGGTACTGAATTCCCAGGGCAATTTGGCACTGTATCCATATTTTAAATATATATATATATATTTAGTCTCAAGTTCAGAGCAATATATTTGATTTTCCAACTATTTTGTCAATAGGAATGTCATTAATAGAGCTACAGAAACTGTCAACAACAAGAAATATCAAAAAAAGGTGTGTAGTAAAAATGTCTAGAAAAGGCCTCACCAGACCAAAATTACCATTGGCAAAATCAGAAAGAAATGGTATCTGAGGAAATGATCTCCATCTCTACTAAAAGCTCCTTGCTGGAATATAACAAGCGCTCATGGGGCAGGAATGCTGTCAAATTCTTTAGTGAATCCAGCTCTCCCCAGACTAACACTGGTATAAAAGTCTACACAGGTTCATTCTTATAAAATGAAAGTGAACTATGGGAAATAACTTTATCAGCTGAAGTATTTTTTTTAACTGTTCTCTGTGCTATGTCTATTCCTCTTATCTGTGATGAAATAGTGGCACTAATGGCTGTGAACAAGTAATTCTTTTACTAAACCTCAAATCTCTGGGTATTTTGCTATCATGGAGAGCAGTTTTCAGAACCAGCATAATGTCTTGTTTTATGTTTTGTCAGCACTCTTGACATCTTACCAATAGTTGTGAATTGCTGCTTCTTTGTCTTACAGATAATGCTTTGTTTTCATCCAGTTTTGATGGTGAGCAGCATTACTGCTTTTTGAGACTCTACCATAAGTTTTATACAATTCTTTATATTTTTATAAATATCTGGTCAGACAGGAGTTGTATTCTGTGCCATTATGTATGTAAAGATAGTTTCTTTTTAAACAAAACATAACAAAACAAACAAACAAGCAAAGAAGAAACAATCAGAAAAACAACAGCAATCACAACCACAACAGAACAGTTACCAGTTCAAGCAAAATGAACTTTCTTACTTGCCATGTGAAAATAATTGGCATAAGTTTCTGAGATGTATCCAAGAAAGGTAGTCAAGTGACTCAGGAGGAAAAGAAAGATACTGTCTGAGCATGTAGATTTGGGGGTAGGAAAGCCAAAGCCCACCTAGAGCTGAATCTGAATGGCAACAGAAAAGGATTCCACAAGTACATCAGCAGCAAAAAGAAGACCAGGGCCCATGGCTGAAAAAGGCAGTGGCCCTGGTGATGAAGGACGTGGAAGAAGATGAGGTACTCAATGTCCTCTTTACCTCAGTCTTTAGAGGTAAGATTTGCCTGTAGTAATCCCAGGCCCCTGGGACCTGTGGGAGCAGGGAGCCTGGGAAGAAATAAACCCATGCAGCAGTATAGGCTGGGTACTGAATGGTTGGAAGGTCACTTTGTGAAGTAAGCTAAGGGAGTCTTGGTGGACCTGCTCTTGAAAATGAACCTTCAGTGCAGAAGGCAAACAATGTCCTGGACTGCATTAGGAAGAATGTTACAAGCAGATCAAGAGAGATGATCATTCCCTTGATGAGGCACATCTGTAATGCTGGATGCAGAGCTGGGTTGCCTAGCACAAAAGAGAGGGAACATACTGGAGTGAAGCCAGTGAAAGGCTGCAAACATGATTAAGGGCTTGGAGCATTTCATATGGGGAGACAGAGCTGGAACTGTTCATCCAAGAACAGGAGAAGAGGACAATGAATACAAACTGAAACATAGGGAAAAACATTTAAACATGAGAAAAACAAAACAAAGATTTTGAACACAGTGGTACACATTGCTAAACAAGGTTGTGTACTCTGGATCCTTGGAAATATCCAATATCTGACTGGATGTGGTCCTGAGAAACCTGATCTAGCTGACCCAGCTTTAAGCAAGGGGTATTTTTTGTGCTCAGTTGAATGCTTTGTTTTTAGTCTTTTTCCCCTTTCAATTGTGTCCCTATTGTGAGAAGGAGTGGTATTCTGGGGAGAGTGAAGTAACAGAGCAGTAAAATAAATAAATCATACTGTCTGTTAACATAATGAGGTTTAGTGTGTTGCTTAGGAACAGAACCACTTTCAATTGTCCCTCCAATGTCCAGTTTGTACATGGTAATTTTCAGCAGTGTGAAATATTTATGACACCTTGTTTAGACTTTATTACATCAGATCCCCATAATGTTTCACAAATGAATGTGTTTTCTTTTATAAACTTTTTAAAAGGTCTTCCCATCTGGAAATACACTTGACGATAACCTTTTCAGGCTAAATTAAGATGAGTTCATTTTGATAATTTTTTCTTTCACTGGCAATGTGCTGTTTAGTCACCAGATAATGGGGCTTTTCATAGATGATGAGAACTCATTATCCCAATCTTCTAATAGAAATGCATCTTATCACAGGTGCATGACTGCTATTCTTGATTTCATTTGAGATCATGTCTGACAAAATGCATAAAATATGGTGTCTTCGTTGTCCATAGGGCAGCTTGCTAATAGACAATGTCCAAATCATTCACTGTGAAGTCCAGATGTGTCCTGTTTGCCCTCTACTGAGAGCAGAACTTTTTATAGTCTGAAATACAAGTTAAAAGTGTATCTATTAATAACAATGAATAAGTCAAACCTCTTTTATTCCTTACTCATCTGTGTGCACCTGCAGGACCAGAAGACATTTTGTTGGAGGTTTATCTCTAACTTTTGTTATTCTCAATTACCTAGGGCTTTCAGCACTTTGTACCTCTTACTACATTTGGAAATTCAAGACAGGAACATTTGTCTTAAATTTTGATTTGATTATGGAAGGACTTGAAGCAATTCTAACTTCTGAAAATGTTTTCATGTAGCATGTGAATATAGCTGAAAAAAAAAAAAAAAAAAAAAAAAACTATTTTCATAAAGAATGAAGCAGATAGATCTGTTCTTCTTTAGTCAAATAAGTTGTTTTGGCCAAGAAAACAGAATTCCTCTATAATAGAGGTCAGAAATTAATAGATTTTGGGGGGTGCAAGAGACTTAGTTATGCACTACCCTACTGATATTGTATAATATGCAATCCATGACATTGTGAACCTTCAAGTTCCTGCAGGAGTTTTTATATTATGATGCTGTAGGAAGTGCTGTGGAGATCAGGAAAAAAATATATATATACATATATATATATATATCTACTGCAAGGAGTGCAGGTTGTGGTTTCTACAGTTTTATTTTTTCATGATGTTTTCAAAAAGAGCAGGAAAACAATTTTTACAGAGAGTCTTCCTTTGCAATGGTTTTCTTAGAGTTTCACCAGTCTGAATTTCAAGCAAATCTTCCTTTGCAAAGACTGGCAGGCATATTTTTGTCTCTATTTTCAGTGCCATTAGCTTCTATTTGCTTCAACTCACTTGACTACTGAGTTAGGGTTGTTAGGCTGACATGCTTTTTCAGTCAGAAAAAAAGTTGCTGTGGCTCAATGTTTAAAATCAAGCTCCTTGTTTTTGACATGTTTGATAGATATCAATAAACAGAGATCTATGAAGTTTGAGGGAGGCATGAGACTTAAAATATATCAATGGAATATACATGCATTTAATTAAGAAGTGTATCAACACTATTAAACTCAGAAAATTGCTTAGTCTAGAGTGGTCACTGGTCTTTTTAAAAAGATTACTTTCTGTTTTTTCTTTGCCATTATTTCTCAGTTTTATTTCCTCTGTATTATTATTAATATTATTTTAATTTGGAGGTACTGGGGAGAAGGGGGCATTCTTTTAATTTGTCCAAGATAGACTCACCTCACACTTATTCTCAGTGGGTCTAGATAATTTA
Organism: Nettapus auritus; assembly: GCA_011076525.1. Taxonomy (NCBI): domain Eukaryota; kingdom Metazoa; phylum Chordata; class Aves; order Anseriformes; family Anatidae; genus Nettapus; species Nettapus auritus. The sequence continues at coordinate 104,569,286 of CM021765.1, read as the reverse complement.
TGTTGATGTCCACTGCTTTCTAAGCACTCTGACATGATAGGTATGTAATAGGGATGGACTATTTGTAATTTTTTTCAGGTATTTTTCTACAAATATTCTTACTCTATCTCTTTAATTTTACAAAAAATATTAAAAGATAAATGTTTTTACAGAAAGAAATAACTGTATTATAAACCAAATCACAAGGAAACAGCATCTGTTGCTGCACTATTTAAATCATTTTCATTGGTTGGTGATCTAGTTGCTGTTGCTTTAAGCTGGGCCTGCTCTGAGAAAGAGTTTGGGCTCTTGAAGTCCTCTGCAACGTTACATAATACAGGATACCAGGCAAGACTCAGATGTAAGATCTTGATTTGTTCTTAAGCATTTTCTCATTTGCCCTGTGTGTCTTTCGCCAACGGCACAGCCAAATTCATATTTTTATGAATTTTTACTTTCCTGTTGTTCTCCTGAACTCTGTCTAGGCCAGGTCTTACACTCAGACCGGAAATTACACTTCCAAATACTGTTCACTGCTCCTTCTATAAAAATAAAGAAGACATTTGCAGGTTAGATTTAGTATCAGCTTTCATACCTGTCATCTATTCCATCTTTTATCTCCAGGCAACACACTCTTTTATGCTACATTGTGGGAAGGTTCTGCTTTCTGGGTTACTCTTGGCACCAGGAGGCCATTTGATCACTCATGGTACTGATCTAGTTGATGGCTTCTTTTTGTGCAAGCAAGTATATCTAAAGAAAAGGATTTCACAAATCATATGTGCCGACAAGCATTTAATGTAATTTCTTCCATGGGCAGGGATCCATTTACTTTCATTGAACTCCACTTTTACTCTCTAAGGAGCTCCAGTCTTCTTAGAGATTTAAGATTTTTCACATTTCTGCAATCTTTGCAAGTTTCTCATCCTCTTTTTGGAATACAAATCTGAAGTGTTGATTTGGAGCTAATGGAAAGAATTACTGCCTGTTTTCTACATACAGTATAGTTTAATCCATTGAGACTTTAAAGTGTTTCTAACAAATTTGGAAGACATCAATACCTTCCTACTAAAACTACAATATTCTTTAATGGCAAGCTATGACTTAGTAAAGAAAACTCAGAGTTAATGAAGCATGAAGGAGCCAGTTATTTGGTTAAGCAAAATTAGTGCTCACTTTATGCAAGGCCAGAAAATATCTAAATGCATGTCTCTGTAATTTAAGTGGTATTTCACTTCTGTAAATATCCTTGTGTTTATTCTTTTCTGGGATACATAACAGATATAAGTTCCCAGAAAATTCTAAGCAGAGAGGAATTTCTAAAGTAATTAAATTCATGGGGTATATAATATAAGGGTTCACAGCTCTGTAACAGGAACTTTATTGTGTAATATATAACATGTAATGTCATGCTTGATACTATAAATCACCCATAAATTCCTCTGAGCACCTGTATTTGCCTTCCATAGTACCACCTGCGTGTCATAAAGCTAGAGTAATATTCATCTGACACTTCAGGTTAACTAGAATATGTGTTTCCAGGAGACAAAGAGACTGAAGAAGCTCAACAGTTTTAGGAAAACACATTTTGTACTTTACTATTGGCATCATGCTCACTTTTATATCAACAGATATGTGCAGAATTTTCCCCTATAATTATAAACCTACCTTCTAATTATAATCTTATTTCAATTCAGGAAGTGACAATGCTTTAAAATAAAAGGTGAAAAAGCCCAAGTTTGAAGTCTGTAATAGTGTCTCATCTTCTATTTTATCTAAAAATAGATCTGATCTTCATAAATCATTCTATTTTTAATAGATTTTTTAAGTGTCTTACAGTCAGCCAAATTCTATCATGTTTCTTAGTTGTAGCTTGTTAGGTGATAGTTAAATTCAAGAATTTTTATTCTCTGTATATACTTAAGCATGGAAACATTTTAATGATATCATGGTATCACTATTTTAACAACTTAATAACCTCAATATCATTAATCTAAATTCTGTTATTCTCAAATTCCGAAACAATTCAAAACGAAAAGGAAATATACCTTTTTTTTTTTTTTTTTTTTTTTTTTTTTTTTTTTTAATCATCCTTCAAATGTTCCTACCTATCTTTCTGTCTGATCCTTGACACATTATCGTTCCTTCTACCTGTTTTTCAGGTCTCCCGGAGAGGCTTTGAGGTCACCATCATTGGAGATATTCAAAAGCCACGTAGATATGGTCCTGCTCAACCTTCTTTCAGTCGCCCTGCTCTAAAGGAGTGTTGAACCAGATGGTCTCCGGATGTCTTTTCCAGCCTCAACCATCCTCTGATCTCTGATTCCATTATTGTACTAGTGGTTTATCATTGTATTGTTTTTAAAGCAGTAAGAAAAGCTTTTAATCTTGGACCCTTCCAAACACTGTATTTATTCAGCATGTATTATCCCTTCTCTGACACCTGTACCTTCTTTTTTTTTTTTTATCGTCTTTTCCTCTTAGTTTTTCTCTGCTTTAAAATCAATCTGCTGTGAACATTTCCTGGAAGTGACAGTAACATTCTGAGGAGCTGCTTATTACATTTTTTCTCATCTTCCTTCTGTGGCACTGTGACACTTAAGGTTGATATGTTTTTTTATTGCATGCATTATTGCAGGTCCGTGGTCACTATTTTCAGATTCTTCAGTCAGATTTTGCTTTTGTCATGCAGCTTCCATTTTTTACTAGCTTCGAGTGTTTCCTGTTTGGTGGAAAGTCAACTAATTTGGAGGCTTTTCTGTGAGTACTTATGCTTAATTTTAGGTTTTCTTCTATTCAGTGCTCTTTCTGTCTTTTTAGTTTATCCCCCTCAATTTTTAGCCTAAGTCCTGCTTAATCCTCTCATGCAAAGGTTAGTTATCTGGTTGCTTAAAATTTTTTGAATATTTGGTAGCTAGATAGTTTTAAAAAACATCTTTTGGAATACACCTTCAGCTTGTTTGACTTTATTGCTTATATTCCTCCTCTATTTCTTGATTTTGCAATGCCTTTCATGTCCTTGACGTCATGATTATGACATAAATACTTTCTGTTGAAAGAATGCAAAGGCTGCTTTAAGAAAATGAGGGATCAAACCAAGTCATCATGCTCCTAACAGTGACAACTAATAAATGTTTTGAAAAAGAGTAAGTAGAGTGATCTTTTCTCTAGTATTGCAATTCAGCAATCAAAAGTCTGGGAGTAAATGACCAGGTGATCCAATTGTCACATATATAATAGCTACTGGTGGACTTAAAATCACCTAAATCTTCTCTGAACACACATATTCCTCTGACCTCCATTAAATCTGTTGATAATATTTTCTACGGTTGAATTACACACTGAATAAGGTCCTTTGTGTTAAAATGATGCCAAGCAATTTCAGTGTCTGTCTCTGAGAACTAATCACTCCCTCCCTATTCACTTATTCATGTTACTTGCCATGTACATTGTAGGTGGCACCACCCTTGCCCTGTTCCTGAATTTTCTGGATTTCCTGAACTGACCTTGGACTTGTCTTGCTGGATGTTGATAGGCCCCTTTGCAGTCACCACTCTGCTCTGCTCAGTTACCATTGGTGCTGTGGGACTGTGCCCTGTCACTAGGGTCATTGTCTAGTCTCATATTTGTCCTTGGCTCTGAGCTTGCTTTCCCCGAGGGAACACACTGCTTTTGTTGTTCTCTGACAGTACATGTAATTAAATGGTTTCCATTATATAATACAGTATTATGGTGTGCATTATTTTGTATTTATTAATATTTCTTTCTAATCTTCAAGTCATTTGAGAGGACCTCTCTTTCTAATCAAGAGGAGATGATCCACTCATTCTAATGACAACAAAGAGGCTGCCTCCTGTTAATCATCATTTTTTCAGCTGCTCTTTTGGAGTAAGCTGTCAGCGAGTGTATCAGAAGATGTGGATTTCTACATGAAAAAGGCAACACTTTCAGGTTAGAGTAAGCCTTCAGAATCAATCCTTTTTCTTAAATGCTGTGAGGGCTGAGCCATCAGGTTGTAAGTTAATGTTAATGCAGTCAGCTTTGTTTTCTCATCAAACCTTAGTATTAGCCATTAAGAAGAAGAAGAAAATATATATATATATATATGTGGCTTTCTGGGTTGAAACAGGAGAAAGGAACAGAAGGAAAAAGCTGAAGGGTTTACAACAAGCTAAATATTTTTTATTGGCTTGAATTCTATGCTTTGGATTCTCCTAAATCTACCTTTCTGAGGGAGAAGTGGTGTAGGAGAGAGGAGAACTATTTATATTGTGATAGGAAATTCTATTCTTAAGTCAATTCACAGACAGTTATATTTTGTCTAATTTAGTTTATGTAACAGATTAAAGGATGACCAGTGTTTGATTAGTATTCTAGGAGTTTTAGTTTGTCTCTTGCATATTTGAGACATCAAAGGTGAGCATGGACATACTTCCTTTTAGTTTGTTGATTTAGTTTGTGATTGATCACTCTCAGTGCAGTGAAATTTGCACTCAGGATATTATTCCTGCTCATTTGAAGGTATGTGTGTGTGAAAGTATCTAACAAAAGTAATGCTTAATTAGTTTCTCTGATGACCTTTCTTTGCTATGTTTATTTTCTTTGAGGACAGTCAAAACTTTTTACCAATGATAATAGTGCTTTTATCCATTAGATCTTCATTTGGTTCTTAACCATCTCATGGTTTACTTGTCTGTTTTGAATAATTTCAGCCAAAGAATTTACTCAGTAACTTGTTCTACTCCCTCTTTATAATTCCTATTCAGCTGTAGCATATACCTTTCAAGAACAATAAGACCCCTAAGATTTTTCTCTGGAGATATGATTGCTGATTATACCTAGATTATATTTTAACCTCAGAAAGCTCCAATGCATGTTTTGTTTAATAGCCAAAATTTATCAAAAACTTTGTCTGAATTCCAGTTCTTCATAACGTTCCTTCCTCTCCCTTCCCAACTTGTGTTTTGTTGTTGTTGTTGTTGTTGTTGTTTGTTTTGTTTTATTCTTAAGATCAACTCTTCAGACTTAGATCATACACAGATTCTGTGTTTTCACTTTCTGCACCTTTTGTTTAAAAACTTCCTCTTGTAATTCCATAATTCCATAGTTCACAACTGCCTGCCATTTGCTCAGCTAAGATTTACAGCTGTCTGTTCATGGCATATACCCTTGCATTCTGTGATGTATAGTAGCAAGCTGAACACTGTCTAGCTATTATCAAGGTTAAACAGAATTTCAAGAGGAATCCTGAGTATGGCTCCATCAGGTCATTGTATATTATTTGCTGGACTTGAATATGTACATCAAGAACAGAAAAATGGTTATCTCTGAAGCTGTGATACCTATTCCACAGGTCAACAGTTTGGAAATAACAACAATGGGAGATGGCTCATTGAGCCATCTCATTGTGATTTGACTTGAGTGAATAATGCAGGCTTTTTGTCTGAACCCTAGCAATCATCAAAAGGATATTCTGAGACAGCAGTACTATATTTCAAGCAGATTCCATACCTCATTTTCAGGTATTAGTAATTTTAATGTTCCCTTTAGGAAAGACAAAAATTGACAAGTCAGATTAGATTTGGAATTGTGTAAACCTTTCACTCACTACTTTTCTAAGGCAACACAAATTCAGCAAGTGAAATGTTCCATGCAAAGGATGGTTTTTGGATATAGTGAATATTCATACAGCAGCTGATGATCACAGAATCACAGAATCACAGAATGTCTAGGTTGGAAGAGACCTACAAGATCACCGAGTCCAACCTCTGACCCAACACTAACAAATTTCCACTAAACCATATCCCTAAGCTCTACATCTAAACGTCTTTGAAAGACCTCCAGGGATGGTGACTCAACCACTTCCCTGGGCAGCCTATTCCAGTGACTAACAACCCTTTCAGTAAAGAAGTTCTTCCTAAGATCCAACCTAAAACTCCCCTGGCGCAACTTTAGCCCATTCCCCCTCGTCCTGTCACCAGGCACATGGGAGAACAGACCAACCCCCACCTCACTACATCCACCTTTACAACCTCCATATCCTTCTTGTAGTGAGGGGCCCAAAACTGAACACATACTCGAGGTGCAGCCTCACCAGAGCCGAGTACAGGGGGGCAATCACTTCCCTGGACCTGCTGGCCACGCTGTTTCTTATGCAAGCCAGGATGCCGTTGGCCTTCTTGGCCGCCTGAGCACACTGCTGGCTCATAGTCAGCTGACTGTCAACCAAAACTCCCAGGTCCTTCTCTGACAGGCAGCTTTCTAACCACTCATCTCCCAGCCTGTAGCTCTGCTTGGGGTTGTTGTGCCCCACGTGCAGAACCTGGCACTTGGCCTCGCTGAACTTCATACCGTTGGCCTTGGCCCATCGATCCAGCCTATCCAGATGCTCCTGCAGAGCCTCCCTACCCTTGAGCAGATCGACACACGCACCTAACTTGGTGTCATCTACAAACTTACTGAGGGTGCACTCGATCCCCTCATCCAGATCATCAATGAAGATGTTAAAGAGGACTGGTCCCAGTACCGAGCCCTGGGGGACTCCACTAGTGACCGGCCTCCAACTGGATTTGACTCCATTCACTAAGACTCTCTGGGCCCGGACATCCAGCCAGTTCTTAACCCAACGAAGCGTGCGCCAGTCCAAGCCATGAGCAGCCAGCTTCTTGAGGAGAATGCTGTGGGGAACGGTATCAAATGCCTTACTGAAGTCAAGGTAGACCACATCCACAGCGTTTCCCTCAACCACTAAGTGTGTCAGTTTGTCATAGAAGGAGATCAGGTTCGTCAAGCAGGACCTGCCCTTCATAAACCCATGCTGACTAGGCCTGATCGCCTGCTTGCCCTGCAACTGCCGCATGATGACGCCCAGGATAATATGCTCCATGAGCTTCCCTGGCCCTGATGTTAAACTAACAGGCCTGTAGTTCCTCGGGTCTACCCTCCGGCCCTTCTTGTAGATGGGCACCACGTTTGCTATCCGCTAGTCAAGTGGGACCTCCCCCGATAGCCAGGACTGCCGATAAATGATGGAAAGCAGCTTGACCAGCTCTTCCGCCAGTTCTCTCAGTACCCTCGGGTGGATCCCATCCAACCCCATCAACTTGCGTACATCGAAATGCTGTAGCAGGTTGCCAACCATCTCCTCGTGGATTGTGGGGGCCACATTCTGCTCCCCATCCCCTTCCACCAGCTCAGGGTACTGGGCATCCAGAGAACAACTGGTTTTGCTGCTAAAGACTGAGGCAAAGAAGGTGTTAAGCACCTCGGCTTTATCCTCATCTCTGGTAACTATGTTTCCCCCCACATCCTGTAAAGTGTGGAGATTCTCCTTAGTCCTCCTTTTGGTATTTATAAAAACATTTTTTGTTGTCTTTACCAGCAGTAGCCAGATTGAGCTCCAGAGGAGCTTTGGCCTTTCTAATTTTGTCCCTGCACTGCCTCGCAACATCCCTGTAGTCACCTTGAGTGGCCCGCCCTCTTTTCCAAAGATTATAAACCCTCTTTTTTCTCTTAAGCTCGAGCCACAACTCTCTGTTCAACCAGGCCGGTCTTCTTCTGTGCTGGCTCGTCTTTGGGCACATGGGGACAGACCGCTCCTGAGCCATATAGAGAGCCACTCCACCACCCCTTCCGTGCTGCCTGTCCCTTCTGAAGAGCCTATAGCCAGACATTGCAGCACTCCAGTCATGAGAGTGGTCCCATCACGTTTCCGTGATGGCAACCAGGTCATAGCCCGCGTGCTGCACAATGGCTTCCAGCTCCTCCTGCTTGTTGCCCATGCTGCATGCATTAGTGCAGATGCACTTCAGCTGAGCCTTTGCCTTCTCCCCCAGCCTAGCCACCATTCCCCCTGGCACACCTCCAACAAGCTTTATTTCATCCCTGTCCCCCTTCTTACCTAGTTTAAAGCCCTCTCAATGAGCCCTGCCAGCTCCTGGGCCAGGATCCGTTTTCCCCTTGGGGACAGTTGGGACCCATCTGCGGCCATCAGGCCGGGTGCCAAGTAAAGCGCCCCGTGGTCGAAGAACCCAAAACGTCTGTGTTGGCAAAGCCATGTGTTTATCATGTGGGCTTTGCATGTCCTCTCTGAACCCCTCCCTGCCACTGTAGGAATGGACGAAAACACCACCTGTACTCCCGCTCCATCCACTAACCGTCCCAACCCCCCTGAAGTCCCATTTGATAGCCTTCACGCTTCTCTCAATGTTACCACTGCCAGCCTGGACTGTCTGTAGTGGGTAGTAATCGGAGGGGCGAACCAGGCTGGGAGCTTTCTGGCAACATCCCTGACCCTGGCCCCAGGGAGGCAGCAGACCTCCCTACAGGTAGGGTCAGGCCGACAGATAGGGCCCTCCGTTCCCCTGAGAAGGGAGTCGCCCACAACGATCACCCTTCTTTCCTTCTTGGTGGAAGCAGTCTTGAGGCGTGGAGCAGACTTCCTCGCCCTAGGCTTCCTGGGTAAACTTCCTTCCACATCCTCATCCACCGCTCCCTCGAGCTCCAGGGCCTCAAACCTGTTGCATAAGGGCACCTGGGAAGCTGGGGC
>CM021765.1:104550013-104560659 GCA_011076525.1 Nettapus auritus | reverse complement strand
GGGGGGGGGAGGGGGGGGGGGCGTTTCCTGCATCATCGAGCAGAGACCTGTCTCCATTCCACCTCAACTCCTAGGTCCCCTCCCTCTGCCTGACAGCGACTGGGCAGGGGGTCCACCCCCATCTGGGGAGTCTCATCCCGGTGCCTCTCCTTTGGGCCTTGCAGGGAGTTGCTCCACCAGTCTATCTCCCTCTCACACTCCCTGATGGCCCTCAACCTCTCCACCTCCTCCTTGAGGTCTGCCACCAGGCGGACCAGGTCATCCACCTGCTCGCACCTCACGCACACGGTGTCTCTGCCTCCTTCAGATGGCAGCAGCAGGCTCTGGCACTCCCTGCACCCAGAGACCTGAACTGCCGCATTTTGGAGCGGGCAGTCTGTCTGCGTGCCTACAGACTTTCTAGCGTGAGCTCTCTGCCTAGCGAGGACCATAGTGGCCTAGCTAGTGGTAGACAGCCGTTAGGTGAGGTGTTCTTATGGGCGGGGGGAGGGGGGAAATGCTCTGCCCCCCCTGCTCGCCCTGCCTGCGCGAAGTGACGCGCAAACTGCCGCGCCCCTCCTTTCTGCCGCGCCCCGCCCTGTTTGCCCGTCCTTGTCAGTCGCGCTCCCCAGGGGCTGCTTTTGAGCGGCCGGGAGGGGGCGCTGCTGGCTCTGCCTACGCCTCGTCAGCGTCCCTCACGAGGGCTGCCGGGTCGTGGCGGCTACCGCGGCTGCCTCGAGTGGCCTCGATGCCGGGAAAATAGCCCTGATGATGTCCAATAGCAGTTTCAGCCAAGGCAGAATGTGATCAGAAAGACCTCAGGTTGATAATGCTAGACCAGTTTATCACCGAAGTGTCACAAATATCAGTCATTCTCATTAGATGGAGTTAAAGCCATTGAAACATTGTGTAATAAAGTGCTATGACAGCAAAAGGTGGGACTGTGTAATCTGTCCAGCTCTATGTCCCAACAAACTTGTCATCTCAAAGGCAGATGCAGTCAAAAACTGAACAAAATAAAGTTTGAGCAAGAAGGATTTATTGACTGAAGTGCAGAGTTGAGAAGTACCTTTTTTTTCATCACCCTGTTGTTTAGCTCATGAAAGCACCTGTAAGATGGCCATATATATTGCATCAAGTGAAGAAACATTATAAAACCATATTCATCCTTGAACTAGGTAGTGTTAAACATGTCAGGAAACAGTATTTGAAGCATACAGTATTGCCAGAAGAGATCACTGACAAAAAAGGATAATCTATTTATGTAAGGCTTATTCAGAAGAGAATAGATGGATCCTGTAATGTGAGAATAACACCAGTGGCATATAAGGGCTGTCTGTCTAGAGGTAAACAAAATAAATTATAACTATTTTGGGATCTCAAAGACACTATTTCACTGCAGCACGTCTTATTTATGGTTGAAGACAGGAACATTTTTCTTAACAATATAAAGCTGAATCTGATTACCTGTTTATAAGAGTCACATAGAAGACTTTCAATGAAAAAGATCTAAGCTGGTCAAAGGAATATATTGACCAGATATAAATCTCCATGTAGATAATTTTATAGATGGATGAAAAGTGTGTCACAATCTGGTATGCTCAATTTCATGAGATTCCCTATCTAAAACATCAAATGCTAATTTGCTAAAATGCTTTTTTGTTGTTGGTGGTGTTGTTATTGTTTTGTTGCTGCAGATATCCTTATTTACTGATCGTCAAGATTTTGTCCCTCTTGAAAAGAAATCCATCTTTGTTCCTCATCAGCCTGAAATCTGTTTCTCTATCACTAATTATTTTAAGAATGGGTCAGTTGCATATCCCATGTGAAAGCAGAAAAATGAGTATGGTAATTTTAGACAAGTAACAGGAAAAAAATGATAAATTCAAAATGGTTAAATTAAAATTTTCTGAGACAGATGTGCCAGGGGTAGGGATGGTCCTTTCACTCACACTTGTATGGGCTATTCAAACTGGATATCAGGAAAAGGTTTTTCACCAAGAGGGTGCTTGGGCACTGGAACAGGCTCCCCAGGGAAGTGGTTATGGCACCAAGCCTGCTGGAGTTCAAGAAGTGTTTGGAACACACTCTCAGATACATGATCTGATTTATTATTATTATTATTATTATTATTATTATTATTATTATTATTATTATTATATTATTATTATTATTATTTCAGTTTTGTGTGGTCCTTTGGGGACCCACGAGTTGGACTTGATGATCCTTGTGGGTCCCTTCTAACTCAAGTATTCTATAATATTTCTGGAGTTTAGCAGTTCACAATTTCAGCTCAAAATGAGAATGACTATACATTCAGTGAGATGCTCCACAGCTCATCAGAAGATTTATGACAATTGAAAACAGAAAAAAAGGTAATATGACACATAAGTTACTGCGTATGTTGCATCACTGGAGAGCTGGTATGCCTGAAAATAAAGATTGGTCAACAAATAGAGTGGCTTTATTGCCATATTTAGGTATTAGTTATTCTTTTGTACCGTTTCAGAATTCATTTTCATTTTTTTTCTTTCCTTTTTTTTAAAAATAAATAAATAAATAAATAAATGTTCTTATTCTCTTCCTTTTCTTTGTGAATTGTAAAGTAATTTCCAGACCATTTTGAATGCTTGAATATTTTACACTCCACAAAGGCAGAAAGGTCTGAAGGGTGCAGAAGGATCCGTAATACACTTACCTGGGGTTTAAGCTGTCTAGAAGTCAGACAGCTCTTACCTGATAACAATATTGCTGTGTGAGCACAACACTCAGCAGACAGGACAAGTATCATCACTGTGCACAGTTACATATCTGCTTGGTTTTGAAGTTGCAGCTGCTGCCATGAAAATACTTGGGCTATGGTCAAAATGTGGCAGAGCCTGTCTTTAAACATTTTGTGTATAAACATCCTTTGACTCTTTGCAGACATCCAGTCCCTTTAAAAGAGTAGAGACATATCATTCTGATGCTTCTAAATAAATACTTTTGAAACAACTTTGGTGTTTTTTATCTAAGCTATTTTATATGGTTGAGAAACTGCTTATTTTCTATTGCTTCTTCTTAAAGCTGACATCTTGTCCCTAAATATTGCCCTCTTTAGAAGGACGGCATATTACAGCAGTGGAAGAGGTATTTGCAGAGCTTCTTTAGGGTGCTTGCATCCTACCAGCCTTAGCTCCCAAACTGCAAAACTAGTCCCTTCCTATTCCCAAAAATCAGGAAAGAAAAAAATACATATTTTTTACTCCTGTGTTATTTCAGATTATACAAGGGATATAAAATAATAGTCTTCAAGTGATTCCTTGAGTTTGCAGACCTGTAGTAATTGGACCTTGACAGACCAAATATTAAATGTTCCTGGATTAGGGCATGGTAAAGTATATGAAAATTGATATTTTCTTCCAGTCCTAGAGCTTGCTTGTACATCAGCTATTCCTGAAAGAGCGAGCTTTTGGCCCTCTAAATATGTCTCTCAACTGCTCAATTTCTATTTAAAGGACTTTATAGACAACTATTGAAAAGAGAAAGAGAGACAGAGAGAGACCTAACTATACCAGACCTTTTGGGTATCAGATTGCCAGCGCAACTAAAACATAGTCTGAGTTTTCAGTATCATTGCTTTAACAGACAATGTACTACTAAATTTTAAACAAGTTTAATTGTATTTTTGATTTATGCATTAAAATTATTTATTTCAGTAGTTGATCAAGGATTTCTGCTTTTCTCTTTTCATTTTTATTTCCTGAAACAGTTTTGTGTCCAGTTACACTTTTCAATGTTCACATATCTTTTTCTGTATTCAGTTACTTATCTATCATTATATTTCTCATTCAAAAATAAGTGTTTTATAGGAAATATTTTGAAGTCAAAATAACACCTGAGGAAGCCTAATACGTAATGTGTTCTTTATTTGCCGAGGGCATTTTTCTGATCATCACTGGGATAAACGTTCTTAGAGAAACAGTAACTCTCACATGCACACACACAACTCTTCTAGTTTATTGTTAACATATGCTGGGTTTCTGTGCTTTGTTGTACAAACTCTCAATCTTCTGGGTAAGAAAGGGTAATATAGAACAGTTTGTATTTACTGGGCAGCATTTATATATATGTACTTTAAAAGCTGTGTCAATAATGAATGTTAGCACTGCATTTTCTCATTTTCTTGCTTAACTTTCCAAGTGATACATGACAGAGGTAAAAGAAAGAAAATGCTCATCAAGTGGTGCATACTGATGGGACACTAATGAAATCTGATTGTGTTTTTTAGTTTTCATTCCAGCATTTTCTTGTGTCTCTTACAGTCTTCACCATACTTTTGTCCTTCATCTAGACTGAAATCTTGCAGTTCTTTCTTTCATTCTGGAATTCATGAACTCCTACCCATTCTGAACCAATGTTTTACTTCGAGTCCAGAGAAGAGCGACGAAGCTGGTGAGGGGCCTGGAGAACAAGTCCTACGAGGAGCGGCTGAGGGAGCTGGGACTGTTCAGCCTGGAGAAAAGGAGGCTCAGGGGTGACCTTATCGCTCTCTACAGGTACCTCAAAGGAGGCTGTAGCGAGGTGGGGGTTGGTCTGTTCTCCCACGTGCCTGGTGACAGGACGAGGGGGAATGGGCTTAAGTTGCACCAGGGGAATTTTAGGTTGGATCTTAGGAAGAACTTCTTTACCGAAAGGGTTGTTAGACATTGGAACGCGCTGCCCAGGGAAGTGGTGGAGTCACCATCCCTGGAGGTCTTTAAAAGACGTTTAGATGTAGAGCTTAGGGATATGGTTTAGTGGGGACTGTTAGTGTTAGGTCAGAGGTTGGACTCGATGATCTTGAGGTCTCTTCCAACCTAGACATTCTGTGATTCTGTGATTCTGTGATTCTGTGAAAGGGAAAAGGTGGAGGGGGGACCTCTCGTTATGAAAATGTCTGTCCTCCCAAACAAGCAGTAGGCATGTAGAGGCATTGCTTCCTGGCATGTGGCCAAACATCCCTCATTGATGGGAAGTCGAGAGTAATTTCATTTCTCTCTCTCTGTGCTTCCAAACAGCCTTTGCTTGTTTCTTTTCCCTCTTCCTTTTTCATTTTCCCTTTAATTAAATTATCCTTATCTCAACCTGTGAGGTTTTTTTGTTTGTTTGTTTGTTTGTTTTTTCCCAGCATACTTTCTTCCCCTCTTCTTCTAAGGAAGGGGTGTGAGAAAGATGTTTTGAGTTCAGCTGTCCAGCATGGTAAAAATCACCACAAAAAGATATGGTGGCAGATGCTTTCTAAAAGGATATTATTTTCTTCCACAGCGCTTGTGAGGTTGTTGTGAATGACAACCCTAATACTTAGCACAGGTAGAAAGAAAAAAGAGCTGGTCTGAAATTTTCTCACGTGAAATGATTTTCATGAAATATGATAGCTTATGAAGAAAGCTTTTTTTTTTTTTTTTCCTGGATCATTTATGGAACTTTTACAAACAAAACTTCAGAGAGGCAAGACAGAGAGAAATGGCAGCTAGTCTCTTCAAAGGTGGCAACAGTAGGGAGCTTTCCAATGTAACAAACAACAAACAAATCTGCCTGTTTGTACACTCATTATATAAGCACAGAAGACAGAAATGAACTTTGGTGTTATACCTGTGATGTAGCTATTAACTTCTCTAGACTATGGAATAGATTTGTTGGTTGTAATTAATATGCACTTAATTATATATATTGTCTGACTAATTAAATTTTCCGAGTGGTATAATTTTTTTTCCTCTCTCCGGACTAGTCAACTACCTAACAATTTCTGATACTTGGGATATGGGAAAAAAATTAAGTTCAGTTCCTGGTTTGAGGAGAAAAGGTTTGACTTCCAGTCCATTTCATCAGGATTCTGACAGAATGAAAAGAATGAGTTGTCCGAAGTTCCTCCCTATCCCCACCATTTTTAGGAGAATTTTTTAAGAGCACTCACTTTCATCCCATTGGAAACAGGAAAAAAAATAAAAATATGAAATTTTAATGATCTTCTGTAGGATGAGAATTTTTTTCCCTCTGATCTCGAAGAGTGAGTCTTTTGAGCTCTTCAAAATGAATTAAAATTATTCATCCATAACCAGTGTAGGCATTTCCTTACCATTCTTACAACCACAGGTATTGCAGGTTGTCAATGCCAATTATTATATGATAGTTCTAACACAAAGATTGAAAGTAAAGAAGTAAAGTAGACCTATTTTACGTCTCAGTTATCATGGAAAAAAAGTAAAAGTCAAATCATCTGTTTAATATCAAAAATTCATGAACAAAAAATTAATCATTACTATCAGATATGGTATGCCCAAGAAAAGGCAGTGAACCAAAAGCAGGAAGTGAAATAAATAGAAATACTACTACTACTACTACTAGTAGTAGTAGTAGTAGTAGTAGTAGTAATGACACGATTGTTGTTTTACTCAGCCAGGCAAATTCATTCAATTAAAATGTTAATTTAATGTAATCAAATGTAAGCATCTCTGTTTATAGCAACCTCAGTAGCCTCTAATTTACTTTTGCTTTGGGGCTTTTGTTTATGATGCATTAAGATTATGTAGATAGAAGAGTTAAAAATTTTCTATATCCATCTGTATAATAGAGATATCAGGTTTCATATAATACAAGTCCTTGTACTTTCATAGCACTCATCCGAAATAGATCATTCTTCTTAGGCCTTATCTGCACTAGAGATTTTTGATGTTTCTAGTACTACAGAAACAACAAAACTTTTCTATGTTGACATGTATTTCAGAAGTCTTTCTAGCACTAGGAGCTCATTACTTTAAAGAAATCTTTTCAGTATCTTCATTCACACCCATAGAAACATAAATATAATGCTTCCCATAGAATCATAACTCCAGTTCTTTAGGTTTCCTTAACTATTTCTTTCCAAATATATTATTATTCAGCTGTTCTTCCTCCTCACTTGATTGGTTAAATATGATTAAAGTACTGGTGAAAGAAGCAGGAGTAAGGGAGGGGGCGTCTCGTAATTGAGACATATCACTAGTGGATAGGTATGTGATATAGTACATGCTGACTATGAAAAATTGTCAACAGTGGCTGGGCAGTACATGTGTATGGGGTTTACATGGCTGGGTTTTGGTAGCAGGAGGGGCTGCAGGGGTGGCCTCTGGGAGAAGAAGCCTGCAGCTGCCCCATGTTAGATAAGGGCTGGTTTCATCTGGCTCCAAATGGACCCACTGCTGGCTAGAGCCAAGCTAGTAACTGATGTTAGTTGTGCCTTTGTGAGAGCAGATTTAAGAAAGGAGAAAAAAAATAAACTGCTGTGCAACAGCAGCTGGGAGAGACGGGTGAGAACCAGCCCTGCAGACCCCAAGGTCAGTGAAGCAGGAGGGCAGGAGGTTCTCTGGGCATGCCGCAGAAGTTCCCCTGCAGCCAGTGGAAAGGCCCCTGGTAGAGCAGGCTGTCCCCCTGCAGCCCGTGGGTCCCACGTGGAGCAGACCTCCACGCTGCAGCCCATGGAGGAGCCCCTGGTGGAGCAGGTGGATGTAGCCTGGAGGAGGCTGCGGCCCATGGAGAGCCCCTGCAGGAGCAGGCCCCGGGCCGGAGCTGCAGCCTGTGGAGAGGAGCCCACGCAGGAGCAGGGGGTCTCGGGGGAGCTGCCACCCGTGGGGGCCCCATGCTGGAGCAGTTTGCTCCTGGGGGATGGACCCCGTGGTACGGAGCCGTGTGGGAGCAGTTCTTGAAGAGCTGCTGCCTGTGGGCAGCCCCTGCAGGCTCAGCTCAGGAAGGACAGCATCCCGTGGGAGGGACCCCACGGGGAGCAGGGGCAGACAGGGACCAAGAAGGAGCAGCGGAGATGAAGTGTCAGGACTGACCGCAGCCCCTGTTCCTGACTCCCTTATGCCATTCTGGAGGAGG
This sequence comes from Nettapus auritus, assembly GCA_011076525.1. Classification (NCBI taxonomy): domain Eukaryota; kingdom Metazoa; phylum Chordata; class Aves; order Anseriformes; family Anatidae; genus Nettapus; species Nettapus auritus. The sequence goes on along the minus strand of CM021765.1, from coordinate 104,552,802 downwards.
ATGGAGAAGAGGATGGATAGAGGAAGGTGTGTTTAGTTTGCTTTTAGTTTCTCACTGCTCTAGCTTGTTAGTAATAGGTAATAGATTGTATTAATCTCCCTGTGCTGAGTCTGTTTTGCCTGAGACAGTAATTGTGATTTCCCTGTCCTTATCTTAACCCCTGAGCTTTTTTTCATTGTATTTTCTCCCCCCTTTCCCTCTGAGGAGGGGGAATGAAAGACTGGTTGTGGAGGAGCTCAGTTGCCCAGCTGGGAAAAACCACCACAACATGGCAGACAAAATTCAGGGTGGATAAGTGTAAACTGACATCCATGTGGAAAAGCAATCCGAATTTTACATAGGAATGATTTGTAAACCTCTAAGCTGACAGTTAACACTCAGAAGCAAGGTCTTGATGGAACAAAATTCTATCAAAATATCATCGGAATGCACAGTAGCAGTCAAAAAAGAAAATCAAATATTATCACTTAGAGAGGCTGTGTAAAGAACAATACAGAGAACACCATCATTACACCACAGAATCCCTAGTTTACCTATATTTTTATTAGCAAGGTATGGGTATGTCCCATATCCTGATTCTTACCTCTCAGAAAGATAATACTTGAACTGGAAAATGTCCAGAGAAAGCTAACAAAGATACATATCACAGGTAAAGAATGTCTTCTGTATGAACAAAAATGAATTTTCAGTCAGGAAAAGAGATGACTTAGAGGGGATATAATATTAGAAAGAATAAGATAAAGTTCTACAAAATCATTAGTTGCATTTGGAAATAGGTATTAGTTGTTCACATTCCCTTCCCATACAAGTAGTGAGAATCAAAAGAAACTGGATAGAGCTGGTTTAAAATACACAAAAGCTGGTTTGTCACATATCAGAGAATATGTCTGTGTAACTCATTGCAGCAGCATGACATGGATACTTGAAGTAATAAAGATTGCAAATACAGACAAGTACATATAATGTTAACCCACAGAGACTTGCTAAACAACCAAGACCATTCCTGGTTTGGTTAAATTTGCTACAATAGTTGGAGGTGAAGAACATTTTATTGGAAATGTTGAGTACCCCTACTCTCTCTTAGTCTTTCCTTGGTTTCCTCTGTGAGCTATTACTGGGGAAACACATGGCGCTAGATAGACTCTTTATCTGATCCAGTAAGTTATTATTATTATTTTTTTTTTGCTTTCTTAAGAATGATGAATTGTATTGTTTTGTAGTTTTTTCTGTCCTTGTATTTTGAGTCCAGCCTGAGAGATGGGCATCTTTAATTATTTTGTTGGCCCCAAACCTTATCTCAGCTTCCAAAAATGTAACAGGGAGGTGTCTGGTGGTACATGTAATATTTAGGCTACTGAAGACATCTGTGTTTAACAGGATTTTGGGAATCAGTGCTGAGCTGAGCAGACCCAATGGTACATGTTGTAATTAGCCTGAAGCAGCTAGTTTCTCTGACTGTCTCACCTGCGGGGCCTGAGAGTACTACTCGTAAAAAAGCCTTTTCTGAGAACTGTATTTGCATCTTGACTCTGTATAGTGTCTTCCATGATATCTTTGTATCCAAGGGAAGGAAACCTTGGATATATGGATTAGAAGGTATAAGAGAATACCTTGTCATACACCTGTTGATCAATCAATGCATAGATTTGGTCTCTGTTTTCTTTTTCAGCAGATGACTAGGAAGCTTCAGGTCCATTAAAACCAAAGTCTTTTCTTTTCTTGATTGGTTTGAATGAAAATCGTATTGATGTTTTCCATCTACCTAGCAGATATGTGCTATCAGTGCCTGACAGCACTAGTCATTAAAGACTGAATTTCTAGGCCTCAAGGCATTAATGTTGACAGAATGTGGGGGGAGAAATGATTTAAGTTATAGAAGTGTGAGTTCCTGAGAAAAGTTCTATTAGATTGGAGGCACTTAATATTAGGCTTAGAAAATACATGAGTAGCTGTGGCAAATCTGAGGAGTTAGTGCAACCTGTCTCATCAAGAGTGTTTGCCTGTCTGTTTTTATGTTTGGCATTTCTACTCCAGCATTTGTAAATCTTCTCAGAGATCATTTATTGATGACACCTGTGACATGCTTCTGCTCTATGTTCACTTCATAAAACTGCTTCTGTACAGGGCTGGTGATATAATACCTGGCAGTTTATGTCTCGCTATCGGTTTTATGTTTTTAGCACAGAACATCCATCGAAGGACTTCTACACATTTTAACGTACATAGATATTCTGTTAAACTTTTGAAATTAGTTGAGTTTTATCATATTTTGTCTATCTACACAGATTCAGATAAGGTTAAATGCCAGCTTAACACACAACCCCTTCAAAGTTCTCTTACTTATTGCCATTGGCAGCGGTTCCATAGAATTACTTTGTTACCTATCTTTTTTTGGGGAACCTTTTGCTGCATAGAAGCAGGATTATGGAAAATTTTTGTTTACACAGCAATTATTTATAGGATAATATGTATAGTAAATTGACTGGGCTATGCCACCCCTAATGCAGTCACTTGCTGAGTTGATGCATGCAGGTGGTGGCAGCCAGGTGGAGAAGGTAAAATCTGTTGCATTTGGTACTGGCTGATCTGAATTGCTGTCTTCCAGTTTCCTGTTCCATTATTGGGACTTTTATTATTATTATTATTATTATTATTATTATTATTACAGCCACACTTCTTCCTAGAATCCTTGGCTGTTACAGACCCCTATCTTAGCTTATGTACTTCCTCACAGCTTGACAATATTTTATTTTATTTTATTTTATTTTATTTTATTTTATTTTATTTTA
>CM021765.1:104516545-104541328 GCA_011076525.1 Nettapus auritus | reverse complement strand
GGCTGCAGCAGGGAGAAGTGACTCCATCCCAAACAGACCCAACACAATCACAAGATAAATAATAATAATTAAAATAAAAATAACATTTTTTATTTGGATTGTATGTTTAACAAAAGCTACTCTGAGACTTGGAAGGCCAAAGAATTAGGACAGTACTTTAATCTTCCTCTTAGTGCCTCATCTTTCATATCTCTCTGAACTCAATACTTTCCCTTTTGACAGATTTTGAGCAAATAAAGCTTTTCTGTGGCCTGAACTCTCTTGGGTGAGTAAATGGAAAATCAACATTCTACTAGATTTTATAGATTATTTAAACAGACTTAATGGGATTCTCTTATATACCAGAAAATAATATAAAAAGAAAATGTAATGAGGTGAACATACTATAGAGTATCATTAAATAGGAAAAAAATATTTAATCACAAAAATGACATTGCTATGATGGCTATTTGTTCTGTACTAATACTCTCTGAATACAAACTGGATATAGAGTGTGAGCTATTGTCTGCAGCCTTTTTGACAGTTTGGCAAATTCATACCAGAAATTCATGTACTTCCCAATGCTTTTGTGTCATAAAATATGCACTTTTTAAAAGAGCAAGTACTTAACTAATAAGGTTCATGGTCTTTTGAAGTCAGCCTTTATGATGTTCTTTCTCTAAAGAACAATTTAATTAGATATCAAAATGTCACCTGCATTGAATAAAATCCCTAAATACTTAAGTTAGAGCAATATGTTATCTGCAGAACTAAAAGGCATTGATATTTCTATTTCGCCCTGTTGCTTTAGAGAGTAAGAGGGAAAAGTCACAATACTTGTTTACCTCCAGAGAAAAGTTGTTGTCAGATACAATTTGAGTTGCTATCTGTTCATGAGAGTTTCCATCAATTTCACTGAGTTTTGTATATGATTTCAGGGTTTTCAACTTAGCAGAAAAAAATAGGATTATGTTCATTTCCACAATGAACTTAATGTCATTAATGTTATTAATGATTATTAATGATTAATGCTACGTTAATTATAAGATAAAAAAAGTAATAAAGGACTAAACAAAAAAATTACTTAGAATATACCCAAAGTTATGATTTTATTACACAATGATCAATGTTTTGGTACAGGTGAGAAGTTGTTTTTCCTCTGTTAACTCCTTCAGCTATGCCTAGCTTTTTTTTTTTTTTTTAATTATTAGTTTGTGAGCATTATTATGTGTTATGGAGCACTGTAAGATTTCACTGCATTAAATCAAGTGGCTGGGTGAGATATTGATGTTGATGTAGTTCTACAGTAAACCAGCATGAAAAGTTATTAAGTGGAAATGGTCAATTAATGTATTCTATCTCATGCTTTAACAAATTTCACCTGAGGGTCAAATTCCATAGAGAGCAGTAGTCTTACAACACATGCCTAGTAGATAAACCATAGTATTCTCCCCACAAATTTGCATAGTATAGAGAAGACAACAGACTTTTTATGGTTGTTGAAAAAAGCAAATCCTTTAGCAGCAAGTAAATCAGTATTTGCTCTTCAATCTTGAGACAGGTTGTCCTGCTTTGGGCTGGGACAGAGTTAATTTTCTGTCTAGTAGCTGGTGTGGTACCGTGTTTTGGATTTGGGATGGGATGAGAATAATGCTGATAACATGTGGTTGCTTAGCTGTTGCTGAGCAGTACTCCACAGAGACAAGGACATTTCAACTCCTCATGCTGGCCTGTCAGTGGGTAGGCTGGGAGTGCACCAGGAGTTGGGAGGGGACAGAGCCAGGACATCTGGCCAAAAGGATGCCCCACACCAAGCAATGTTGTGCTCAGCAATAAAAGTTGAGGGAATGAGGAGGAGGGGGAGGCACTGTGATGGCGCTTCTCTTCCCAGGTAACCATTATACATGATGAACTGTGCTTTCCTGGAAATGGCTGGATACCTGCCTGACGATGGGAAGTAGTCAAAAACTTCCTCACTGTTGTGCTTGCACACACAGCTTTGACTTTACCTATTAAACTGTGTCATGCCTGTGATTTTTCTCACTTTCACCTTTCAGATTCTCTCCCCATTCCCATTAAGGGGGAATAAGTGAGAGTCAGTGTGGGGCTCAGCTGCCCACTGGGGTTAAACCACAACACAAGGACTAGGGCCAAACTTATGGAAATCAGATACCTGTCACAATAGAGCTGCAAGATATTTCTTAATAAAACAATCAGCTTCATAATAAAACAGAATAAGAACTTAATTTTAAATGCACACTAAATTTTCTTCCACTTCCAGCAAATGCTGACATTTTAAATCTTATTCATATTTTCTGTGTGTTTTAATTACAGATGTAATTTAAGAGCCACTAAACATAGAGTCCAATAGAATTTTGTTTGGGCAGTGAGTACAGAATGTGTTTCACTGTTAATTAGAGGACATATAAGAAAATATTAACATTTTTGTAAAGATACAGAATATTTTATCATTTTTAATAAAGTTCTAGCCTTTATATATATATATATATATATCGGTGAATATATTATATTGGTGAATGGAGTCAAATCCAGTTGGAGGCTGGTCACTAGTGGCGTCCCCCAGGGCTCGGTACTGGGGCCAGTTCTCTTTAACATCTTCATTGATGATCTGGATGAGGGGATCAAGTGAACCCTTAGTAAGTTTGCAGACGACACCAAGTTAGGTGCGTGTGTTGATCTGCTCGAGGATAGGAAGGCTCTGCAGGAGGATCTGGATAGGCTGGATCGATGGGCCAAGGCCAACGGTATGAAGTTCAACAAGGCTAAGTGCCAGGTTCTGCACCTGGGGCACAACAACCCCAAGCAGAGCTACAGCCTGGGAGATGAGTGGTTAGAAAGCTGCCTGTCAGAGAAGGACCTGGCTGAATATGAGCCAGCAGTGTGTTCAGGCAGCCAAGAAGGCCAACAGCATCCTGGCTTGTATCAGAAACAGTGTGGCCAGCAGGGCTAGGGAAGTTATTGTGCCCTTGTACTTGGCTCTGGTGAGGCCACACCTCGAGTACTGTGTTCAGTTCTGGGCCCCTCACTACAAGAAGGATATGGAGGTGCTTGAGTGAGTCCAGAGAAGGGCTACTAAGCTGGTGACGGGTCTGGAGAACAAGTCTTATGAGGAGCGGCTGAGGGAGCTGGGACTATTTAGCCTGGAGAAGAGGAGGCTCAGGGGTGACCTTATCACTCTCTGCAGGTACCTTAAAGGAGTCTGTAGTGAGGTGGGGGTTGGTCTATTCTCCCATGTGCCTGGTGACAGGACGAGGGGGAATGGGCTAAAGTCGTGCCAGGGGAGGTTTAGGTTGGATATGAGGAAGAACTTCTTTACTGAAAGGGTTGTTAGTCACTGGAATAGGCTGCCCAGGGAAGTGGTTGAGTCACCATCCCTGGAGGTCTTTAAAAGACATTTAGATGTAGAACTTAGGGATATGGTTTAGTGGAGGACTGTTAGCCTTAGGTCAGAGGTTAGACTCGATGATCTTGGAGGTCTCTTCCAACCTAGACTGTGATTCTGTGATTCTGTTATATGTATGTATATATTCTTTTCAGGCTTTCTGGATAACAGCTGCATTTCAGACCAAAACCTGTGGACCAGTTTTTACATTGATGAAGAGGGGACAGCAAGTAATAGCAATACAGCTGTAAATGTTTAAAATACTGTTCCACATGTTGTGGGAGGATGAGTGAGCATTAGTGTGTTTGCTGCTGAGAATCAAGGTCTCCCTTGTGACAGAAAGAGAGACCAATTCCTTCCTACCACACTGTGTAATTCAGTATAACTGTCCTCTATCAGGACAGGACTGGAAGAATAAAAGTCCAATAAACCATTCTTGAAAGTAGGTGACAAGGAGGCAGGTATGTCACAGCCTGGAGGCCAGGAAAGAGTAGCTATAGGATGTGTTTTCTTCCTCTGATTTTTAATATATTTTGTCTTGCAATCTGCATTTCCTATATTGCAGCTGCTATATGGATACACCTCCAAGAGATTTCCTGTGGCTTTTCTGAGTTTTATTTATTTTATTTATTTATTTATTTTTTCTTCATTTTTCTTGCAGTCTAGAAATCTAATTCACATGGACAGGCTTAAGCAGTGTTCCCAAATCCGTTGTGAGTTCCATATCAGCCAGAGATGAGCAGGAAAAAGCCAGAACTGTGATTCAAACAGCTTGTCTGTGATGGTCGATAACTTTAAATGACCCCAGATCTGCCTGCGTTTCACTTCTTTCAGAAGCATGTGAACCACACTCCCATGCTAATCAATTGCAAACTGCCAGATGATTTCATTGGTAGTAGGACTGGACCAATACATTTAAAATGTTTTTTTTTTTTTTTTTTTTTTTTTTTTTTTTTTTTTTGTTTGTTTGTTTGTTTGCTTTGTTTGTTTGTTTGTTTGTTTTCTTTTACCTGTCAGAATCCATTTGTAAACAGTCATTCAGTCTGTAGGGTGACTTGCTACCCTTAGGCATAATTAAATAGATCAAGATCTTCTCTTTAATTTCATGCTGGTTTTTATTTTTATTTATGTTTTTATTTATTTTTCCAGCAAATGCTTTCTTTAGAGCTTGTGGCTTGGTACAAAGTACCTTTTAATTCTGTGCTTAAAATAACTTAATGCAAACATCTAATCAAGGAGAAAGTAAATTTTGTTGGTTGACTCTTCACAGTGAATTACAAAAATAAGTTAAAAATGTCAGAACACGTACACAAAATCTTGGAAATGAGCCACCCAACTTGTCTGTTTTAATTGGTTTTCTACCCTCTCCATCACTTTTTTTTTTTTTTTTTTTTTTTTTTTTTTTTTTTTTTTTCTCCCAAATCCTCACTAGCAGTATTTTAATGAGGCTGTGTATAGCTAAAGGAAAGCACAGATTAGATCAGATACCACAGTATCACAGGGAGTTTGTAAGATCAAAGCTTGCCCTTTCAAAAGTCTAATACTGCTAGGTTGTGCTGAAAAGCAGAGTTAAATAAAAATATTGATTTATCCTTAAGGCACAGTATTTCCTGTCTGTTTTATATATATATATTTAACATTTTCTATAATGAATATTATATTTATTTTTATTAAAGGATATCATGGACACATTTTTATGGATTTTTTGTCTAATTTTTGTTTTGACAGAAACTAGCATCAGTCTCCTGGCTGACAGTATACTGTATAAAAACATTATTAAATCTGTATTTGGGGCAGCTTAACAGAGCTTCTCAGTATTTTTAGGAGTGAACCAGTAAACCAAATATTTCATCATTTTCATTCTTAATAGGGTTACACTGTTTCTAGATGGCTTTGATCTGCACAGTCTGAAAAGTAACCTAACATAACCCTCGATTCTAAGACCTAAGTTTAAGTGTACACTAAAAGCATCTTAGGAAATCCTCTTGTATTGTAATAAGTTTGGTTTTCTTAAATGTATTTTTGCAATAACACAGTATAAAATAGTTATTTGAGAATTTTGGATTATCCATCCAGGACCATGAAAAAGTAATTTGGTAAAGTGCAGAAAATTCTCAGAACTACTCAAACTCTCAAACTGTGAAATACAAATGTTCTTTCATACAATAAAAGACCATTATAACTTTAATGGAATCTGCTGCAAGTAAAAATATGAAAGAAATAATTACAAGTTTTATGTACAGGGGACAATCTGAAATAGTAACACTGAAATGTGATTGAAAAGCAATTGTATTATATCATTCAACACTATTTTAACAAAAAGTAGACAAAGAATAGTGTTAAAAGTTATTCATAAAAGGGGAAGATATTATATATATATATAAAAAAAACAAAAGCAAACAAACAAACAAAAAAAAAACATGCTTTTCTGTCTTCTTTCATTTGGCAGTGTATTTCTAACTCCTCTTTGTCCTTTCTACCTTTCTAATTTATTTGAAATAAATTAGTTTTTAGTGTACATAAATTTAGATTCACAAGGTGAAATAGACTTTCTGCAGTCAAGAAAACTGACCATTTTCAGCAAATTATCTAAATAAATGATATGAAAATAAGTACTTGTGAAAAATGTTTCATATTCCACAATGTATTTTTACAATTTAACAAGTTCCAATGTCAAAACTGAGTGGGGAAAAAAAAAAAAAAAAAAAAAAAAAAAAAAAGATTTTTTTCAGAATCTGAAATGATACACATTGATTCATTTTGTTGAAATTAATATTTTTTAATTCTTTGTTCATATTTGAAGTCAATGAAAAATATTAAGACTATTGTCAATAACCTGTATTTTACTGACACATTATGCTTTGCCTTTTTTTTTTTTAATATAAAGTCCTTTTAAGATTTCCTTTTATTTTTTTTTTATTTTTTATTTTTTTTCTTTTCTATAAGTATCCTAGGTAATCACCTGTGCAAAAACAGTGAAATGTTATATAACCTTTGCAAGCTTGTGTCTGTGAATAGGTGTATGTTTGTGCACCTGTGTAACTGGACTGCAGCTAAACTGAAGCCTTGGAAACTGCAGTCCTCTATTATCTCTGAGAGAGATCCAGCAGAGACCTTCCCCCTACACCATTTCTTAATTCTAGCTTGAAAGTACTATGTCTGATCTTTATAATTTGATTTATCAGTTTTCTGCTAGTTATTTTAACCAATAATTGTAGCAGTAGATTAATAGCAGGAGGGACTTTTGACTTTTTAGAAATTACAGACATAACCAGCATATTTTATGCGGACTGTGAAGTGGCTATTTCTAATGATCATTCAAACTGCTGAAAATCAAACTACTTGAAGATTAAAAGTATATGTATTTATTTTATTTTATTTTATTTTATTTTATTTTATTTTATTTTATTTTATTTTATTTTTCACTTAAGCTGGCTGAAAACCTTATTGTCTATCTCCAGGATTATGTTTTATCCAATAACTTACGGATAAATATATATGCAATCATGTATCAGATCAAGATGATATGTTATGGCAGATGCTCCTTTGTCTCCCCTCCATCCTCCTTTCCCCCCCCCCCTTTTTTTTTTCTTCTTAAATTCTATACTGGATGGCTAAGGCAGAAGCATTAAGATACTTTCAGGTAGTCCTACAAAATGTTTGGATGCTTAATTTATTTAACAGAACTCATCAGATCATAAAAATACTTCTGGATTTTTTTCTCGGCTTTGTTCATGACCACCAAATATTTCACTAGTAAGAAAGGACAATTGTCCTTTCAATTATCTACTTCCATTTGCTTCAAATTGACTGTATTGGCAATTGATGTATTCACTGTTTGTTTTGTACTTTTTGTTTGTTTGTTTTTTGCAAGGTCATATTCTTTGCAAATAACGCATAATCTTGACAGCATGCATCCCTCAATCTGTAATATCAAGAGTTTGATTTACCTTTACAAATTCAAACTCAAAGAAAATGGCAATGTGTTTCAATATCGTAAAACACCATGCAAATGGTATTATATTTAATGCACGCCAGGATCCCATTAGCCCTCTTGGCCATGAGGGCACACTGTTGGCTCATGGTCAACCTGTCATCCACCAGGACCCCCAGGTCCTTCTCCTCAGGGCTCCCCTCCAGCAGGTCATCCCCCAGCCTCTTCGGATACTTCCGGTTGTTCCTTCCCAGGTTCAGGACTCTACACTTGCTCTTACTAAACTGCATCTGGTTTCTTCCTGCCCATCTCTCCAGCCGGTCCAGGTCTCGCTGAATGGCAGCACAGCCTTCTGGCGTGTCAGCCACTCCTCCCAGCTTTGTGTCATCGGCGTACTTGCTGAGGGCATACGCTATTCCCTCATCAAGGTCGTCGATGATGTACCTCTTGACAAAGTGGTAAGTAAGGAGTGAAAGATTCATTATAAACTGAGCTCTACAACTACTACAAAAATAGGGTTAAGTGAACATTTGTTTCAGTTCTGCATAGCTGTTTCTCCAGATCATGTTTCTGCTCCTTAATATTCATTGCTAGCAAACACTCATGAAGAGAAATTTTTGTTCAACATGAATATTTAGGAAATTGCCGTTCTCTAGAAGAATATTTAATTTTACATGCAAAATGCCCTGCATTCATGAACAATTCTACAGATTTGTTATTCATCAGTTACTGTTCTTCTCATTCATAAGTTTCATTCCTTTAGTCAAAAAACAATGAAACTATATCTTTTTAGCAATCATATGCAAATATTATTATTATAACAAGTAATCACAGCAAAAAGATAACAAAAAATGCAATAGGTTAATCTTTCTCTAATCTTTTCAAAACATTATTTACAAAAAACTTATTAGTTTTTATTTCCTTTTGGAAGAAAATGGCTGAAAAAAAAATAATTTGAGTAAGTTTGATACATTTACTTTAGTACTTAATGATATATGTAGGGAGCATACAAAACTTAGTTTTTTTTTTAGAGAACTTGCAAGGCCAAAGATAAGACTGAAAGGGTTCAGCTCACCTAGTTAACCCCTTTAAAATCCAGAAGTTTTAGACTAAAAAAAAAAAAATCTAAAAAGTCTGATATTATTGTTAAATATTGATTGATTAAATGACTGGATTTTTCTCTGAGAGAAGTGGAATTTTTCATGGAAAAATACATAGGAAATAATATAGAGAATTATTATACCAATTGTTATAAATGGATGATATAAATACCTGTTTCTTTCCTCACTGTTTAAAGCATACAATGCAAAGAAAATTTTAGGAATATGTTTAGAGTGGGCTAAACAATAATCATAGAGTCACTGAATGATCATAAATATAGACTGTTGATTTCCAGGATCACCTCCTCCAAAGTCAAGAACAGTCCATCCCCATGTGCAGGAAGCCAAGTAAAAGTGGCAGGAGGCCTGCATAGATCAGCAAGAAGCTCCTAAGAAAACTCAGACATAAAAAGGAAGCATACAAGAGGTGGAAGCAAGAATGGGTGAGCCAGGGGAAATACAAAGACATTGTCCAGCTATGCAAACATGGGGTTTGGAAAGCCAAAGTTCACCTGGAGCTGAATCTGGTGAGGTGTGGGAGTGAGGTGTGGCCAGTGCTCTGGGGGACAGTATAAAGAGTTGTTTATTTTTAATATGCTTGCAGCAAAAGGAGGACCAGAGATAATATTGGTCTGTTACTTCATGAGGATGGTCACCGCACAAATAGGGATGTAGAGAAAACAGAGACATTTTATGCCTTCTTCTCCACTGTCTTCAACACAGAGGCCCTGGGACCCCGGGAGCCCAGATATGGAGGACTGTGACTTCAGGAACAATAATCTCCCAGCCAACTCTGAATTTATGTGTTATTTGCTGCTCCAGGTGGAAACATGTAAGTCTGTGGGGCCCAATGAGATTCATCCAGGGCACTCAGAGAACTGGCTGATATTATTGCAAGACCTCTCTCAATTATTTTTCAGTGGTCTTGGAAATCTGGAGAGGTCCCAGTTGACTGGTAGCTGACAAATGTCCCAGTGTTCAAGACAGGTAAGAAAGAAGACCCTGGTAATTACAAGCATGTTAGTATCACTTCAGTACCTGGTAAAGTTATGGAGAAGATTGTTCTGGAAGTTACTGAAAAACCTCTGAATTACAATGTGGTCATTGGTCAACATAAAAACGGGTTCACGAGGGGAAAGTCCTCTTTAATTAACTTAATTTCCTTTTATGACAAGGTCACCTACCTAGCTGACCAAGAGAAGCCAGTTGGTGTAGTCTTCTTGGATTTCAGTGAAGCTTTCGATACTTGTTTCACAGTATCCTTCTGAACAAAATCTCCAGCATACAGCTAGATAAAAACATAACATGATGGATGAACAATTGGCTGATAGGTCAGGCTCAAAGGTTATAGTAAATGCGGTTACACCATGCTGGTGACCATTAGGTCACCATATTTAAGGTCAATTTTCATAAATGACTTGGATGCTGGACTTGAGTGTATACTAAGTTGCAGATGACACTAAATTGTGTGGAACTGTTGATTCCCTTAAAGGTAGAGAGGCCTTCAGGAGATAAAGGCAAATTAGAGAGCTGGGCAATCACCAAAAATATGAAGTTTAACAAGAGAGGGGGTTTGGACTACAAGACCTCTGGAGGTACCTTTCAGCGTAAGCAGTGTTCTGAATGCAACGTGATTACTTCTCATATAAAATGATCTTCACTTCAGTTGCTAAAACTGAGCTATTCAGGCAAGTCTAATACACGTGAGAGAGGATCTGAGGCTTTAGCTATTCTTTTTGTTAACCATGCAGTGAGGCAGATTTAGATTATTTTTTATAAATGTATCTAACTCCCACATTTGAGTGGGAAAGACACTTCATCAGTCTAAATGACAAGACTACACTGTATCATGTACTGTGGATGTTGCTGGTATGCAAACCCATGCTAATGGAAGTTGATATCTAAAGCCTCTCTATTCTTTCCAGTATATTCCATAAATTCTTTCTGGATTTGATTTTATTACCATTCAACAAACTGATGGGTTCAGCACTCCCTCCTCTTATTTTTGCTCAATATACTCCTGCTTCTGATCCAGCTCTGCTGGAAGTAATTACATGTCACTTTCTGAATCAGTGGTACAAAAGTACCAAATAATACATAAAGTAAACCGTTCAGAGCCAGCAGCTAACTATATTCATTTATAAATGTTTTACTTTATCGATTGTTTTTATTACCTTACTTCTAACAAATGCATTGAATATTTCCATTTCTGTGTTTCTTGCTCCAGAAAAGTACACATTCCCAAACATGTATCCAAATGAAGGGGATTAACAAGTTTCTGTTTTTCTGAAAGTTAACAGAATCAAGATTTGTATCCTATACTTCAGCTACAGCAGTACTGGGAATAGGACAGCAGAAGGTCTGTTATCTGACAGCAGTTACATGTACATGCAGACAACTTCCCTGATACTGAAGAATATTGGTAGATTTTGACATACTCAGAAACATGCCAAATTTTATCTACAAGATTTTTTTTAACAAATATTTTTCAGTCTGAATTCCTCTTACAAAGTCTAGGTTGTGTAAGGAGTTCAGATGAGCAAAACGAGTGACCTACTTTTGTATTCACATTGATTATGAAGTTTTTCATATTTGATATGATAGGTATACAGGAACATCCGGGCTACACATGTATATATTATGTATACATTATATATTTAATACTCCATTCTACTCAAGTTTTCAGACAAGAAAACTCATACAAATTCTCCATTGAAAATATATACCATCTTTGCATTCAGACACACTATTGCTGTATGAGTATTTTCTCAATAGGGTAATAATGTAACATTACGTTAATTAATTTAGTGGTTATTGCAGTCCTTTTGCTTTGAACCATGATAGTCACTACTGTAGATGGACCACTGTATACAGCAGGGGGCTGCTGTTGTCATTCAGAAACTATTAGCCTAGACATCCTATTTTGATACAACACTCTTAAAGAAAAGAAAAATCCAGATATGAGATAATCTTAAAAAATAATGGATGAAACAAGGAAAGAAAATGGAATGGCATGAACATATCCTTCAACTAAAAATAGAACCAAGAGACAAGAATGAAACTTATCAGTCCAAATTTGCTACAGTTTTTTGGTTTTGTAGATGTGCATGATCTATTCCCCCCTGCCCCAGTTTACTGTTCTATGTGAAAGCTGGGTCCCATAGAGTAAAATATGTTGCTTGCTCTATCACATTTATAAATAATGAAAAATAACATGACAAGGATTATTAAGCAGTGTAAAGCAAATAAAACAATGGAAGCAGAAATAAATAGGTATCAATATTGTTCCTGAACAGTTATTTCTATGAATTATGACAACATAGCTCAGTACTTCTCTACTTGGTAACAGGCAGAGACTAAAAATGTGTCTGTTTGAGCTTTTACTTTTGGTAAAGAGTCTCTTGGACAGGGCAAGAATACCATAATAATAATAATAGGAAATCTATAGATTATTTCTCCTTAACTGAAAACATGCTCTTCTTATGGCACTCTGAAATATTTAATTTACCTCTACAGATGATATGCAAGTGCATTTAAGAATGCTATTTACAGCATTCAGTTTATTTAAAAATTAGTTCTAAAAGAAATGTTAATCATGCAGGATTGTAAATCCTTACAGAATGAAACCTGTAACAAAAGCCTAGAAAAAAAAAAATTACTACCCCCCCCCCCCCCCCAAAAAAAAAAAAATCAGTTACATGCAGAAATGTCAAAGTGAAGTTATCTTGTTTTCATAACAATAAGAGTGGAAGAAATTTCCTGGGGTATTTAGTCCAGTCCTCTGCTGATTTACTTTGTTAGCCACCTTCAGGTTCCTTTAGGTGGCTTTACCACAATTTATGGTAACACCTTCTCAACAATTAACTCTCTATTTAGATATCTGTATTTCGTATCCCGTGGTCAGGGTCCATTGCTCACTTTTTTCCCTCTCCCCATCTGTTCCCAGCAAGTTAAGTCATCACACTGCAGTGCAGTCCCTGTCATGTTAAAGAAGAAGGTAGGCAGATAGACTTGGCAGGGTAAACTCAGCTGGATGGGGACCAAAGGGACACTATGGGCATCCCAACCCTGTGGGAAATCCCAGCAGACAAAGCAGGATTCAGTTGCCACAGATGAAGTTTGCTGCAATTCACTCCGTGGCACATTTGTGGTGAACTTGTGAGAGAAGACTGGAAGAAAATCCAAACTAACCACTTTGTGTTCCTGGTTTCTTAGGTTCGGGGGACTACATGTAGTATGTTCACTTCAGTATAGCTATCATGCAGTTTTATTATGATCTTTTGTGAGAGAGTTTTATCCCAGCTCATGTAATGAGTCCCATTACTAATTCACACTGCCACTAGCAGCTGGGGCCCTGATTCCTTACAACAGGTCAGCTAATCTATAGCATCCTGGGGAAATTAATCAGCACTCTCTGCAAACAGATTAGCTTTATGGTGGTCAGGTAAACATTTGGATTACCATGGCAGAATGTGAGAGACTGGGCCTAGACCAAAACTGGAAAAAAAAAAAAGAAAAAGAAAAAGAAAAAAGAAAAGAAAAAAAAAAGAAAAAAAAAAAACTTCCTTTCCAACAGGATCACTGGCTGTTGTTATTATTTACATTTCTATTATTTACTTTTTTTTTGATATAGATATTATACATATTTTTTTGTATAGATATTATACAATTTGCTCTCTATCTATCCTTGATTCCCAGTTTTCAGAGAGGTTTATGTTTACTGTGGCTATCTTGGTGTTATTCTTTCATGATGATGTACAGATGATGCACATATAGATGATTTATGCAGTTTGAAAACTACTTCAGTTTACACTCACCTCACTTTGTTCAGCACCTTGTGCTGTCAGACCAAGCAATCATATCCTTGTATCCGAATGTATAGAGTCCAAGAGACTTACTTTTGAGATGCAGATTGTTGCAGGTGAGAATCCACTCCCTGCTTTCTGCTTTGGACTCCTTACTGATTCACATAAAACTTTAGTGAATTTTAAGTAAAATAAATCAAGTTTATTTTAATAAAATGCAAAGATGGAGGGTGTGTGAGGGGGGAGCAAGTGCTTTATTTTGAGCCAGATAAAGAGAACATAAAGTTTATGCTTTCTTTCAACATGTTTCTCCTTTAACTCTCATTCTGGCTTGGTTTCAATGTTTTCTGTGTTCTCTTCTGCTAGTGTAATAACAAGTCACTTATCTCTGAAGTCAATTCAAATATCTCCCAGGAAATAAGCAGCAGTCTGTTAGATAAATTTCAGTATTTTATTTGCTGAGAAGAATAGTGCTCTAAGATGAAGTCTCTCATTATATCATTTTTTCTTGGATGACTTCTGTTGAATGGAATTTCAGCCCTGGGTGTTTGTATAATGTCCAGTACCAAAAGTGATTTGATAGGGCATTATCTTTTTTCTCCTACACTGCACTGCTGCAGTCACAGTTTCAGTCACTTGCCACTACCAGAAATTTCCTTCCAATCTTGAAAGGGCCATGCAAACTTAACCATTAATTGTCTGCAAAGAGTGTAAAAGAATTTCTCCCTGACAAAGAAGTGAGGAGGATTTCTAACATCTCTGAGTATAAATGGAAGTAGGTAAGTTTTTAATCGTTGTAACCTCAGAACATTTACATGATGTTATGATGGACTGGATATCTTTACCAACAACAAAATCTTGAAGATGACTACTTGGAACAGGCAACTTTTAAACGTAGGTGAGATCACATGCAGTGATAAAGACTGTTAAGATCGTTAAAGGAGAAATAGGTTTTGGAAATACTTTTTTTTTAAACAATTCCATGAAAATTCAGGTGAGGAAGGTGTTTATGATTTCCTGAAGTGGCACTTTCCTTTGTAAACCTGATCTTTCAGCACATACCATTATAAACCAGTGTGTGTTATTTTGTTACATTATTCCTATTTAAAATTGGTGCCACTTTTCAAAGCATATTCTCAGGGGTGAAAGAAGATGTAAAGTAGAAAAAGTAAAGATCAGAATGATATTTTCACTTCAATGATCACTAAAAGTGAATTCTCAATGTTTTATAAGGAATGATAGATCCTATCTAAAGCAGTTATAATGTGATCATCTGTCTGCACCATACAAAAATCTGATCTGGATGCCTACTTACTCTGAATATATTTATCTGATTAAAAACAAACAAACAAGCAGATTGCACCTACAGGGCGAATTATGTCAATGAAATAATCTCAAGGAAATTGGCATCCTTATTTCAGTGAGAGGCTTTATAATGAAGGATCAGACCAAAGTTAACATGAACAGATCTGGTGCACAAGTTGAAATGCTTGCTGGCATTTCTTTATTCTCCTTGTTCTTTTTCTTCTTCTTTCTTTTTCTTTTTCTCTCTCTCTTTTTTTTTTTTTTTCTTGTTTGCTTTGGATTTTCATGAAGTTAATGTTAATAGATTTCAGAGTTGAGTAAGACATTTCATCTCATCTGAGAGTTCAGAAAAATCTGTGATTTCACAGATTATTCATAAGACTTGAAAGAAGATGACAGAGTGACTTTACACTCATGTTTCTCACTTAATGGTAACATTTTTGGCCCCAGTAACTATTGCCAGAGCCTGTGAAATAGAAAGTGATTTGCCAGTATATAATGAGATGAGAGCAACTAAGTTGCTTTCCTTTTCAGTTGTCAAAATATTTAATCCCTTCAACACATCTTGTTATACCCATAGTTTATGGACCAGTAATTATCAGGACAAGGAGGATTTCTTGTACCCCTGATACTGTCACTTTCAATTACTAATGCTTTTTCTACTCTATCCATGAAATATTCAGGACATATTTCCTTCAAAGAAGGAAAACAAAAACTTCTGAGCATAAGAAGCAGTATAGCAATAATTATTAAAAGCCCATTGAATATAAACTGGTTGTTAATTAGAAAGACTTTACAAACTCTCATACAAAAGAAAAAAAAATGACATTTGGATTGCGTCATTCATAATGAGGAAAGTGAGTCTGTGTACTTAACATTAAGTAGGCATTTAACTCTTTCAGTTGTCAAGCTAAGGTAAATAGCCACTGACACTACCACTGCTGAGGCAATTGTCTCCAGGACATGTGTGTTCTGCAGCAGCGTGGGGGATCACAGCATGCAGGGATGTACTTGCATCAAAGCAGTACCATAGAGTAGAGGGAGCTACCACCAGCAGCTCTCACAAGAGCAGCCAACGAGGCTTGGGCAGGGCCTAGAGCAGCACATTCCACCCTGGGATGTACAAAGGCAGCCATCAGGGAGTGTGAGTGACCAGGGTGTGGCACAGCAGGGTGCTGTCAGTGCTGTTTCCAATGGCAATGTTAACCTGCTCATGGGAAGTTCCACCATGGTGTCCACCCAGAAGAAAGCCATGTCCTCTGCATCACTTACTGGCTCTCCAGCCACAGGAAATTATGCTACCCAGATAGAGCTCCCAAGGCAGCAGAGGCCACCCAGGTCTGAGGCTGCAAGGTATGCCTGAGTTTTCTGTCAGTGTCTGGCAGAAGCAGTGAGTTCACCTGTGGGAGGTGTGCCCAGCTTGAACAACTGCTTGGCCTGGTGGCAGAGCTTTGGGGGGAGGTGGACAGGCTGAGGAGTATCAGGGAGATGGAGAAGGTTGACTGGTGGAATCATACTTTACCATCCCTGAGGAAGGCATATTGTCCAGCCACAACACAAGAAATGGAGGATCCTTTATGCCCTTGCCAACAGGCAGTAGGTGGGGACCTAAGAGAGGGGGGAATGGAAGCATGTTTCTGCTTGGGGTGGAAGGTGAACCCTTTCTGTGTCTATCTCACCTTCCTGGGTACCCTTATAAAACAGGTATGAGGCTCTGGAACTTGATGGTCATACAAAGACTTATGTGGATGAAGGTCTGTCCAGGTTGGAGGGGATGTCTAGGGTAAGTCAGCCCACCTCTCATATCACAACCACCTCCATCAAGAAAACAAGAAGGATTGTTGTCATAGGGGACTCCCTTCTCAGGGTGACTCCCTTCTGAGGGGAACGGAGGGCCCAATATGCTGTCTGGACCCAACCCCACAGGACATCTTCTGCCTCCCTGGGGACCAGGTAAGATACATGACTAGCAAAGACGCTTGACTGGTGTGGCCCTCTGATTATTATCCATTAATGTTTTTTTTCACATTGGCAGTGAAGTAGCAGAGAAGTCCAAGAACTTCATTGAGACGATTGGTTAAAGGATCAGGTGCAGTGGTGACATATTTCTCTATTCTTCCAGTAGCAGGGAACAATATGGAAAGGAACAGGTAGACCCAGCTGATTAATATGAGGCTGATGCCACCAGCAGTATTTTTGATTTCTTGGTCATAGGAAGGTCTATGTGACACCAGGACTACTGGCTCCTGATGAGATGGACCTTTCTTAGAGGGAGAAAAGAATTTTTGCACAGGATTTAGAGAGGCTGATCAACAGGGCTTTAAACTAGATTTGAAGGGTGAAAAGGATAAAACCAGGCCCACTGATGATAAGCTATGAGACAGCATAACAAAATGAGAGGGACTGCATGCTAATGACATCCTTCAGTCTGCTCCATAAATTGCTGGTGCAATGAAGCATATTTGAAATGTTTCTACACCAATGCATACAGCATAAGGAAAAAGCAAGAGGAGCTAGAAGCCTTAGCTTAGTCCCACAGCTACATTACTGGCATAAGCAAAACCTGGCAAAAGGAGTCGTGTGACTGGCTTGTTATGATTGACAGTTATAGGCTCTTCAGAAAGGATAGGCAGGGCAAGTGAGGTGGGGGAGTGGCTCTGTATATAATGGAGGACCTGGACTTTACAGTTGGCAGTGACATGGCTGGGGGCCTCTGGGTAAGGATTGAGGGAAAAGCAAATGGAGATGTCATTGTGGGAGTGTACTATAGAAACCTGGCAAGGATGATGACACCAATGAGTAATTATTTAAGGAACTAACAGATACCTCTAGGTCAGCCACCATTATCCTTAAGGGAGACTTCAACTTGCCAGATGTGAACTGGGAATATCACACAGTCGATGCAAGCAGGTAAATTCCTAAACCACGTTGATGATAACTTACAGATGATAACGTACAGATATGAGGAAAGGTGCCCTGCTAGATCTGTTGCTTGTGAACAGAGAGGGTCTTGTGGGAAAAGTGGCAATTGGTGGCCATCCTGGCCATATTTACTATGAAGTAGTCAAGTTCTAATGTTTGGTGATAGGAGGAAAACTGCCACCCAAACTTCAATCCTGGATATAAGGAGAGCAGACTTCATGCTGCCAAGGCACCTAGTTAGTAATGTCTCCTGAGAAACCGCTTTTGGAAGGTTTGGGGTCCATCAGTGTTAGTCACTTTTTAAGTGCCACCTCTTAAGAGTACAAGATCAGGCAATTCCAAACTGCCAGAAGTCAAGCAGGTGGGGCAGAAGGTTGGCTTGGCTGAGCAGGGATCTTCTTCTAAAACTTAGGTGGAAAAAGAAAGTGTCTGGTGACTGTAACTGAAGTCAGTCGGCATGGGAGGACTATAGGGATTCTGTTTGCCTTTGTAGGGAGAAATTTTGTGTGGCCAAAGCACAACTAGAGTGGAAGCTGCCCAGCACTCTGGGGGACAATATATATGTTTTAACGTATTAAATATATTTAATAAATATATTTTTTAAGTATGCCAAGAGCAAAAGGAGAACCAATCTCACTTCAGTACCTGGTAAAATTATGGAGAAAAATGATTCTGGGAGTTACTGAAAAACACCCGAATTTCAATATAGTCATTGGTCACAGCCAACACAGGTTTGTGAGCAGGAGCTCCTGCTTAACAAATTTAATTTCTTATTATGACAAGGTCACCTACCTAGTTGACCAAGGGAAACCAGTTGGTGTAGTCTTTTTGGATTTCAGTGAAGCTTTCGATACTTGTTTCACAGTATCCTTCTGAACAAAATCTCCAGCATACAGCTAGATAAAAACATAACATGATGGATGAACAATTGGCTGATAGGTCAGGCTCATAAGGTTATAGTAAATAGGGTTATACCAGGCAGGTGACCAATCACAAATGGATTTCTGCAAGGCTCCATTTTAGGGCCAGTTCTCTTCAGTGTTTTCATAAATGACTTGGATGCTGGACTTGAATGTATACTAAGTAAAGTTGCAGATGATACTAAATTGGGTGGAGCTGTTGATTCCCTTGAAGGTAGAGATGCCTTGAGGAAATAAAAAACAAATTAGAGAGCTGGGCAAAAAATGAAGTTTAACAAGAGCAAGTGCCGTATTCTGCACCTGGGACTTGGTAACCTTGGTTGTACATAGACACTGTAGGAAAAGAAGCTGGAGAGCAGTCCCACAGAAAGGGATCTGGGGGTTTTGGTCAACAGGATGTTGAGTATGAGTTAACAGCATGCCCTGGCAGCCAGAAGGGCCAACCATACCCCAAAGTGCATCAGGCACAAGATTGTTACCTGGCTGAGGGAAGTCATTGTCACACTATAGTCTCCACTGGTGCAGCCTCACCTTGAGAACTATGTGCAGTTTGGGGCACCACAGTATAAAAAGGACATACAAAGAGTGTCCAAGGATGAAAGAAGATGGTGAAAGTTCCAGAGGGAAAGATGTATGAGGAGCAGCTGAGATCCCTAGGTTTGTTCAGCCCAGAGCAAAGGAGACTGAGGGAAGGCCTCATGGTGGCCTGCAGCTTCCTCACGAGGGGAGTGGAGGAGGAAGCACTGATCTCTTCTCTCTAGTTACCAGTAATAGGACCTGAAGGAATGGCATGAAGTTATGACAGGGAAGGTTCAGATTGGATGGTAGGAAAATGTTCTTCACCAAAAGGATGGTCGAGCACTGGAACAGGTTCCCCATGGAAGTGGTCACTGTGCCGAGCCTGCCAGAGTTCAAGAAGCATTTGGAAAATGCTTTCAGAAATACGTTTTACTTTTTGGGTGGTCCTTTGGGGACCCAAGAGTTGGACTTGATGACCTTGCGGTTCCCTTCCAACTCAGGATATTCTATGTTAGGACCTTTGATAGAATAATGAATCATAGCTGCACTGAGTTCTGCACATCATGAACAAAGAAAGCAACTGCAGCTTGGAGGGGAAAGGAGGTTCTCCTGCTATTAGTGTATCAAGGAATGGCATGATTGTTACTGCGAGAAGCTACAGTCTCCTGTTTCATGTCCTAAGCAATTCACATACCATCTATAGTGTAAAGAAATATAATATCACTGGGTAAATTGGCAGAATATATATATACATTTATAATATGTATGTATGTTTAATTCAGTTTAGGTCCATAGGAGCAGTAGCATCCTTGCTCTTTTAATTGATTTTTGTACAGGTCAGAAATTGGCCACATTACTTAAAAAGTAATTAAACATTGTCAAGTAAATAATGCTGTTGGGGATGTAAACCATGACTTTAATAGGCCCACAGGATCAATGAAAAACTGCTAAAACTGTAGAATCATAGAATGGGTTGGGTTGGAAGGAACATTAAAGTTCATCTCTGGAACCCAAGGGACACCTCCCACTAGACCAGGTTGCTTGGAGCCCCATCAACCTGGCCTTGAACACCTCTGGGGATGGGACATCCACAGTGTCTCAGGGCAACCTCTTCCAGTGCCTAACCACCCTCAAGAGTAAAGAACTTTTTTCCTTATATCTAATTTAAATTTACCCTCATTCCATTTAAAGCTATCACCCCTTGTCCTGTCACTGCACTCTCTGACAAAGAGTCCCTCCACAGCTTTCCTGCAGGCCCTCTTTGCGTACTGGAAGGTCACTATAAGGTCTTCTTGGAGCCTTCTCTTCTCCAGGCTGAACAATAGTCTTATGTATCATGATTTTGCAAAAAAAAATAGTATCATGTTTATGTGCTCTTATGCATGTAATAAAGTATGGCCTGATGTGTGCACACAACTTGTATATTTTCACAGTTTGTGGTGGGATAGGTTTCTACTGAAAGGAAAAATTAATTCTACCTACACATGCCAGTTTCATATACTGATACTGTGACGGACTTTACCTAGAGGTCAGTCAGATGCTTTAACTGTATGTTGAAAACATTTGCAAATGTCTTTTACACACTACAGTAATTTTGTATGGTTTTACACATGCCATCTCCCCATGTACTGGAACAGGACATTATATCTGACATTCCTTTTTCTGGAGATACCATAGCTTATTTTTCTTTTATGTGTCCCTTATATTTCAGAGGAAAGAATACATAGAAATAAACACTGTAGAACCATGGCAGCAGAAGGAGAGTTACCTAAAACAGTGATTGAGACAAAGAATATTTATATATTACAGTTTTACAACTTATAAAATAACATTATTGACTATACAGATCATCTTGTATGGCAGCTTTTATGCCATTTGAGTGACTTCAGACAATTGTACTGCTAAGAACCAACTATACTGTATGGGTGGTGATGGTGGTATAAGCTTTATCCTCCTTATCGTCCATTTTTTTTTTTTTTTTTTTTTTTTTAATATATATATATATAGAAAAGGTTGCTCATTCAAAAAACATTTAAAAACTGAGTATGACTTGCCTTCAAGACTGGGGTACTAGAAACCCGTTTTACAACCAATATAGAACACAAATGGCCTGCTGCAAGAAAATTTCACCATGTTGATAATATGTTGCACTGGTATGGCTTTGGCTCACATAGAGATTCATCACATCAACAAAAAGGAACTGATGTACTCTAATCAATGCTTCTTTTGAAGTATTAATGTAATTTATCAGTTGGAAATTACAGAGCAATGTTATCAGGGAATTACAGTGACAACCCCTTGAGAATGTTGTTTCTATGTCCTTAGTCTCGTTTATAATTAAACCACCTACAAGTAATACAGAATGTTAAGCTTAGACCACATAAGTTAATTTATTTATGAAAAAAAAAAAAAAAAAAAAAAATGTCTTTTTAAGAAGGTTTATAACCTCTAATTTGAGTTGACAAATGAGTGGAAAACTGTTTTACATACATGAAAATCTACTTAAATATAGGGTTCTGTATGTATATATACTCATTCATAGGAGAATATAGGAGAATGTTGTGATTTAACTTAACCAGGCAGGCAGCTAAACACCACACAGCCATTAGCTCACTCCTCCTCAATGGGATGTGGGAGATAATCAGAAAAAAAAAAAAAAAAAAGTAAAACAGTAAAACGTGGGTTGAGATAAATGCTGTTTAATAGGACAGAAAATGAATGGTATAATGATGATGAAGATGATACAAAACACGGGATACACAATGAAATTTCTCACCACCTGATGATTGATGTTGATCCCATCCCTGAGCAGTGGAATCCCACCCCCAGCCAATTCTTCCAGTTTTATTCTTCATCATGATGCTGTATGGTATGGAATATCCTTTTGGCCCATTTGGGTCAGCTGTTCAATATGCACCCCCAGCTTCTTCGCTGGCAGGGCAGCATGAGAAGCTGAGAATTCCTTGGCTCTGTGTAAGCACTGCTCTGCTAAAACATCAGTGCGTTGTCAGAATTATTCTTACACTAAATCTACAACACAGCATAATTCCAGCCACTGGGAAGAAAACTAACTCTATCCCAGACAAAACCAGGACAGAGAATATTAATGGATTGTAGCAAAAAGTCTAAATTTGTGATTCTGAAAATTGAAAATGGGCAGTTGGGATAAACCTTATCTAACTGCTTAATCTTTAAAAAGTACTACAGTCAACCTATATTTAGAAGAAAGAAAACTACATTTAGAAATGCTGACTTTGAATATAATGAAGTATTTCTAATTATTCCATGGCTTCTAAACATTTTTTACTTTTAATCTGGTTTTGGCGATACATACATATGTGCATATATACATATATACACACATACATACATATGTATCAGTAGTAACAAACTGAAGTAAAAATATCCTGATCATTCTTACCTTCTCTTTTTATGATGTTGAACTTCTGAATGATAGTGTTTAGGTATTGTTAAATTCTATTAGCAGCAATTTAACATTTGGGTGCTGTCCCAGTAGTAGATTTGGTACCATATGCTGATTATATAATAGTACATGATATTCTAAGAACTCTTCATTATTAGACCATTTTCAACATGGGTGTGTGGGTGTCTAAGAAGTCTACAAAATCTGAATTATTTTTCTGTTGTAGTCTTTGTTTTAAATTATCTTGAAAGTTTCTAACTTCATCATTATTTTTTCTTAATTTTTCATAATATCTATTCTGCAGAATGAGTATGTATACTGTCAATGACTTGTGTTTGTTACTAATGCTGGTGACTCACTGTGGTAAGTCACTATATCAGATCAATCATGCTATATTGATCTTGTAGATATTGCATTATCGAGTGGAATGATATTTCATTTTGATATTTGAAACACAACTTACAACTTAAGTTATCTGAAAACTGTAAATTAAGTGTTTTTATTATTATTTTAGCAATAAATGCATGCTGTGGTAGTACAACCTTTGAAAAGGAAAAGCAATACATTCAAAATTATGCAACTACAACTCTGTTAATTCACTGACAAAAATTTGAAGCATAGCTATAGGTCCTGAAAATTACTCTGCAACCTTCTAGAAATGAAACTAAATAAACTGGTAAGAAAAATAGCTTAAATGAATTCAGAACTAGCAAGTATTCCACTGTAAAATACCTTAACTTGTTATTTGTCATCTACAAAATTGTATGTGTCTAATACAGATGAAAGGACACATTTTCTTTCATAAAAAGTTGAAGTTTTTTGTAATTCCTGTTGAAACTTCTGCTTTGGAAAGAGTGGTAAAATAAGAAAGATAAATAGGTCCAGGTAAAAGTCACAAAACACAGCATTTCTATAACAAATGTTTTAGCTAAGCTTTGAAGTAGGGATCTCAAGCTTTTATTTTCTACACCAAAGCTGTTTGTGTGGATCACTCCAAGCAATTGTTAAGCAAAAGTACAAAAAAAAAAAAAAAAAAAAAAAAAAAAAAAAAAAAAAAAAAAAAAAGAAGCCAAGACCCAACATAACCAAGATTCTTAAAGAAACATTTAATTCCCTCTTTGTATGTAACTAATAAGAACTTAATCTGCAATGCACTCAGTTCATCAAGATGTAGCAAGATTAGTAGATGGGGAGCAGGTCTCACCAAAACTACAGGCTTCTCCATGTAGAAGCCTGCCCTGTTAATAGATACTGAAACACTAGGATTATTTTCAGAAACCATACAAAAGTTGAATGAAGACTTCACTCATCAAGGATGGGTTTTGAGAGGAGGAAGAATAGAGATAATAGCAGTTATGGTGAAATTTGTTTCTATTCGTATTTGTCTTTTAACAGAAATATTCAAAGCATTTACGAGATTAGTTGATTTTGACAGCTTTTACAACTGAATTTTCAAATGAAAGAGATGTTTGAAATTACTAAAATGTTTAAATTTGATGCCTTGAAAATGTAAATGCTTGCTTCCGAAATAATAAATGTTTTCTTTTTCATTTCATACCACATGGAAAAAATAAAGATTGAAGTTGCAATATCTTTTTTCATGCATATAAAGTGATTTTTTTTCACTGTGGCTAAGAGGCCACAATATATATATATATATATATATAATTTTTATTTTTCTTTCAGCAGTTTCAATTTGATTATAAAGCTTTCTACTCAAAGAAAATGGGAATGAAATACTAGTAATATGGATTTATAGGCTAGAAGATAATCTTCTATAAGTCTTTCTCCCTAAACACTATAATTAACCAGGTAGCTAGCTAGATTTCTTTTATGTATAGTTACTTAAACTGCACATAAACTACTAATTGAGTAAAAATAACAAGTAAGCAAAGTAGGTAGTGAAAAGTATGTCGGAGTCCTTCCTTTAGCTGCAAAATCACAGTAGTTTTGCATGTGGTCTGTTGTTTCTTGTATTTTTAGCAACTGGCTGAGATGAGAAGTTGATTAATCAAGGTATGTTTCTTTTCCCTTCATGTTATCATTTTGATTAATTATTAATTATACACCTATTTCCTGGCTTTATAACCTCCTTCTTGTATACTGTCAAGTTTACTTATCGTGACTTATCTCCTCAGATCATATTCCAATTCTTTCTTAAGCACATAAGACCAAGGCATTAGGCACTACATTATATCAGAGAACTTTGATTATGAGAACAGACAATTGGATTTGGCTTATATTAAATGTATATGTACACATTAAGTGTATATCTGTTAATGCATATTTAATGCTCAAACCCATGACATTTAGCAGATGAGCTTCAGCATACATGGAAATGTTTCAAATATATGATATTTATTCAAGCAGAATTCAAGTGTTCTTTATATATGAAGTATAACTATGCTTCTTTTTTTTTCTTTTTTTTTTCTTTTTCTTTTTCTTTTTCTTTTTCTTTTTCTTTTTCTTTTT
>CM021765.1:104474276-104514698 GCA_011076525.1 Nettapus auritus | reverse complement strand
ATTTTTTTTTTTTTTTTTTTTTTTTTTTTTTTTTTTTTTTTTAAGAAATATATGTCTAAATTCTGTTTATTCAAATTAATTCAAAATGTCTGTGAATATACTCTCAGGTCAGGTCAACTTTATTTGACACAGTATGACAGTTCCTTTGCAAACATTTCACTCTGTGTCATCCTCACACATATCAAATATATTTCTCTTCAAAGTTAGGTTGTTTTAATGCCCCTTTTCCTGGAAAGAAAGTTCATCTATCAATAGAGCTATTTTAATAAATCATAACAATGAAAGGAAATGCTTCCTTGGCCTGTCTTTGACAAGATTCCTATCACATTATTAAAGAAAAATAAAATAAAAATGTTGCACTAAAACCTATCAGGAGTTAATTTTAAATGACTTTTTTGTATATTTTATTCTGCAGGTTTGCTTCTTATGCATTGCCAAAGAACTGCAATTAGATAAAAATCTGATGCTAAAAATCAAGTTTGCTTTCAGTTAAGAATCAGTGACTCACAATAGGTGCTTGGTTAGTTCATACTTCAGAAGTTGAAATTTAATTAATGCAACATAGTTCAAAATGTTCACCCATGCCTGAATTTTGCAAGATAGCAACTGATGAGCAGAATATTGGGAAAATAAAAGACAACACAAAGGAGCAGTGTGTCTCAGAGGGTAAAACACTAACTTTAATCTCTTCTTTAATTCTGTGTTCAATCATCCACTGAGGAAACAGTCTAGATCACAAACCCACACTTAATTTATCAGCATGGGCGTGATCCCCACCTCTGCTCTCTTAAAGTTTATCACTAATCTATCACGGAGTTTTAATAGCCTCCAGCAGAAGAAAGAATTCTGGCAGGTCAGCATTGCGGTCACTATACAATAAGAAAGATCCATGGTCTACAGATAGAAATATTGTCACCTTTACACCTCCCTGGTACATACGACTTTGAACAATTTTCAGGTAAGTACATTCACAACCTCAGTTCACATATAATCTATGTCCCAAAAAACTCTCAATAATATTATCCACCTTATTCATCTCTGCTTCAGAGAAAAGGTTCTGAAATCTGACTCATAAAGACCTAACCGTTATCATTGTTCCCCATGATACTTCAAACAATATCTCTGCTTTATGTTTCCATATAGTTGAAACAGATAATTATTAGCAAATTCACCTGACAGTGTATTTATTCTCTCCTCAGTCTTTCATCTGCATTGGACCAGTCTGTTCTTCATATTGCTGGCAGGTGAACATAACTCAAGAAATCACATCTGAAGAGATGAAGGTATTCATTTTAGTATTCAAATTTTAAGTAGTTTTCAGCTACCTTATACATACAACATCAAGGCCTGTAACTCATACTGTTTTCTGCATAGAGCAGATGTGAGCTCAGTGCCTATGGTATTGCGACTGCTGGGGGCAAGTTAAAGGCTGTGCCAGGACCCAGGGGTGGCCATGCTGTCCTGGGCCTAAGCGGGTTTGAGCTGGGTTTCCCTGGCACCCCGTGGCCCAGTGCCCATTGCCCGGCCTGGCTGAGCTTCAGCTCTCTGAGTGCCCTGGGGAGAAGGGAAGGGGGGGGGGGGGGGGGGGCGGGGGGGAGAACTACAGGCTGGAATGGAATGGGAAAGTGCATAAACAGAAAACCAAGGGGACTCCATCACAGAGGAAGGAAGAATATCCTACCATCACCACCATACTCCTCCAGTGAAGACCTCAGAATACTGATAACTCACCATAAACAGCCTCAGTCTTCTTGAAGAAGACTGAAATCTGACAATCTTGGGACACGCTGGAACCTTGAAAGTGTGAGCACAACCCCAGAAAAATGGGTTAGATACTAGAAACATTTACTCAGATAACAATTTTAGTATTTTATTAACATGGATTTTGTTTTGCCTTGGGCTATTAGTGTTACAGTGTTACAAACATACTCTTTGCTCTGTGGATATAGGATGTTTCTGTTTGATTTTGGGTGTAACAGAGCAACTAACAGAAATCCTGTGGAACTACTGAAATGCATAATTTTACTTAGCAGAATTAGCAGCTAAGAGTAGCTCATGTCTCTGCATCACTTTTATTTCCTCATACCAGAAGCTTTCCATCTTAGAAGGAGACAAGATTAGCAGGTAGAAAGTCAATAATTTGACAATCTCTATGGTTTGCCTTTCCCTTTCCTGGGATTGCTTGTAGTGCACTTCTGAAGTGAATGATACAGTCACTCCCACCTTAGAGTCATAGCATCACAGAGCCATTCAGGTGGAAAGGTACCTTTGCGAGGTCTATAGTCCAACCTCCCACCCAAATAAGGCCCAGCTTTGGGGATAGACCAGACTGCTCACTGATTTCTCCAGGCAGATCTTGAAAACCTCCAGGATGGCACCTGTATAAACTCACTGGGCAACCTGCTCCCATGCTTCACTTTCCTGTGTGTAAAATGTTTCATTTAGATAGTCTGAGGCCACATGTTTCAATTTATACCTGTTGTTTTTGTTCCCCTGTCCTCACAGGTGTCTTCCCCAAGCTGAACAAACCCTGTTCCCTGAGCTTCTCCTTGGAAGCACTCCAGCCTTTACTAGCTTAGTACTCCTTCCCCTATAAACTTGTTCCAGTTTATAGATGCTTTTGTTGTAGTGGGTGGTCCAAACTGGATACAGTTTCTAGACATGAGCTAACGAGTGATGAATACAGAGGAATAATTGCTTCCATCAATCTACCATCTCTGACTCTGTCCATATGGTCCAGGATGCTGCTGGCCATCTCTGCTGCCAGGGTGGATTGCTGGCTCATGCTCAGCTTTCTGCCAGACCCAGAGCCTTTCTAACATAGCTACTCCCCAGTCAGCCAGTTACCAGGCTGCACCGTTGCCAAGAGTACTCCTTCCCAGGGGCAGGTCTTCGTATTTTTCTGCAGTGAATTTCATGGGGTTCCTGTTGGCCCATTCCTCCAGCCTGTGTAAATCCTCTGCACAGAAGTTCTGCCCTTGAACATGTTGACAAACACCCCTTAATTTGATGTCGTTTGCAAAATATATTAGAGTTCACACTGTCACCTCCGCCAGATCGTTGGTACAGGTGTAAAACAGGAAGGAGCCCAGGATAGCCTTCTTACTAGCATCTAGAGAGAATAAGAACTTATTAACCCCTCCCCTCTGAGCCTGATCATCAAACCATCTTCTTGCCAACCTAGCTTGTCCATGCATCCGTACTGTCATGTGTCAAAGCCAGAATATTTGTCCAAAGGAAATCACCTCTGAAACAGAACATTTTAACCACTTGGCTTCTCCTTTATCTGCTCCCTGACACAGCCAACATCTGTAGCCTTCAGTACCTCTCTGCCTGTTATATCAAACAGAGTAAATGTACTGATTTTTATAAATATTTTTCCGGGTGGGTGAGAGTGGTCAGAGTTTCAGGTAGAATGAAGGCATCGCTCTAGATGTCCACAAAGGGGTGATGAATATTGCTATGATCTCCTATATCTTTAAATAAAATTATTCAGGGTCCATTGATTGCAAGAGATATTGTCTGTAGAACAACTGGATATATAAGGGAATCCTGTACACTATGTAAAAAAATAGATCAGTCCTAATAAACAAGTTATAAATGAGTGCAGTTTGCTACTGTCAATAAGAACATATTCTGCTTCTGTTCAACAATTCAGCACTTTTGCTGGGTCATGGATTGCTTTCATGAACACAGGGATGTAGCTAAAGGCTCATTCATTCTTGCTTATTAGGCATACATCTACCCAGTTTCTGACACTGAAACAGGAACAGGAAAGAGAGATAGTGGGAAGTGGGTCTCTGGTATCACTTTTTAAAAAGCAGAAGTAAAAACAAGCCAAGCACTGGATCAGGAGTAGAAAATAGGGCCTGGGACTGTGTAAATAGTTTTAAAGGAAGTGTGTATTGAGTAGTCACGTGTTACTGTCACCTGTACAGAAGAAATAGCATGATTCCCTGCTCCAACTTCTTACCACCCTCCAATGCATGGAGTGGTTGTCAGGACTTCAGCATCAGCTGTCTAATTACACAGGTTCAGTCTTAATGTCAGGACATAACAAAGGCCAAAGGCTCCCTGGGTCCCATAGGTTCAAGATGCAAGAGGGGGGTCTCCAGGCTCTCAGAGCAAAGATTTCACAAGCCAGGGCCAATCCCACAGTACCTGAGCAAACCCAGGGTTGGTGGCCAGATCCAGCCAATGTCCATATCAGAAGGCAGTATCATGGTGATGATGCAGGTCTGAGGTCAAGGCAGTAAGTCAGTCTGTGGGTCAGGTTTAGGACTGACTCCAGTGATGGATGGAAGGATGCATAGTAACAAGGCAGGGCCAAAGAAGCAAGAAGCAGATCTTTCCTTCTGAAAGCGATGTGGGAATTCTGAAGCAAAAATATGCTATTCTGCTATTGTGATAATAACTCCATTTAAAATTGGACTCAGTAAGTGATATGTTTAATTATTAGTAAAGATCTCATTTCCCAGAAAAAAAAAAACAAAAACAAAAACAAAAACAAAACAAAAAAAACGCTTGATATATATCCCTGAAGACTTCATTCTTCTGCTTAGTCCAAAAACTAGGTTCAGCATGAGGAATGGCTGTAAAATTTTTTTATTCCAGTAATATGCCTGGTTCAGAGACATAGTTCTGAAGAGAGAGAATAGGTCCATCTCTTTCCCCATTCAGTACCCGGAAACTCTGCTGATATTGTCTGATAGTGTGCTAATTAGGCCATGGTTTTATTGATGTGGACACTTGGCTTCTGGCAATTGGATCAAGGTCTCAAAACTCATTTCGTGTAGTTCTCGAACTCTGAATTAATTATGTATGTGTACAAGAGTTATTTGTAAGTTGTTACTCTGCTAAAACTGCACTACGTGAGAATAGTATTAAGATGATTTAATGTCACTTCCTATGTGCTAAACATTCTCTTAACCCATGAGTATTAACTCTTGAAACCTCGAGGAGTGCTTTGTCACTCTCTCACTCTGGAAGCAGAACCTTGAAAAAGTGTTATTTCCAAGACTGACATCTTGGTGTCAGCAAAATACTAGAGTTACATGCTGTGTCATTTCCAAAAGTATAGTCTTCAAAGACAGGTCTTCCAGGAAATTGATGGAAGGCCACCAGTGAAAACTTTGACATTATTTGTGTAGGGAAGTAACTACAGAGACAAGAATTTTCATCTGGTCGTACTGTCATTTTGTCCTGGTTTAATTTCTCTAACAGCTGCAGACTATAAAGTTTGTTATTCTACATATTTATACTGAGACCTATTTTTTTTTTTTTTTTTATTAATCACTTAAGATATCCCACCTCATTTTTTATTTTCTATCCCAATTTTGAATTCTACTTAACTGAATCCCAGTTCTTTTCTATGAATGATCTCCTGCTTCTCTGTTTTTTGTTATTCACTTTTAGTAAGTATAGACAGTTAATTTCCCTCTCATTCCCAACATGAATAAGGGGCTATGCTCATAAATGTGCTAGGTCAGGGCACTTCTTCTTCTTCCATATTTATACGGACAGCCTTCTCTCTTCTTTTCAACCAGTTATGCCTTGCTCTGCAACTGTTTTGCTGTGAGATGGTACACCAGCTAGGCTAGACTGGAAGAGATCTTACAACGTTAGAACTTCCTGGAACAGGAAGTAGTCTCAGTGTAATCTCTGATGAGAATCACAAAATTAAGCTAAAAACTTAGTTGCTGAACTCATCTGAACTCAGCTGTGAGTAGAAATTGATGAGTGTCTGGAATGCCCTTGTTTGGTTTTTATTTTTGTTATCATAGGAATGAAGCATTCTCTGAATGCATGGAATCATGCTCTGTGTTCCCTTTGAAGTAATTCACATATTTCTTTCTTTCTTGACATTTGTGAGATGTTCCAAGCTTCCAACAAGTACATAACTGGACAGAATAAAAACTGAATATTAAAACTTTCCATTAAATAAGAGGTTTCAAGGAAAAATATTTAGACCCGAGTTACAAAAAGAAATACTAAAAAAAAAATGTAGGTTTGCACATACAGCTTATGTCGTTCATGCGTAAGAGAATGGGTCAACCACACTTTTCATAAGAGAAAGACAAGATTTATTTTTCTTGTAAAATTTGACACATAAAATGGAGATTTAATTCATCTTTCTCTAAATGTTCACAATGACATTATGGATTGTTCACCTAGATTCTTGAATGGTCCCTGGAGAGAGTTAGGCATGTTTTGCATACAATTCATCTCTCTTGTGTTACCTGTTTTAGGATGAAGTTTATGTAACTACAGAAGTGACTGTTTTCCTCCCACTGACTATAAAGGCAGTCTAAATGAATCTCTAAGATACAGATATTATATGATTCTTCTTAAAATGAGGTGATATTCCTCCTCAGCCACTGGTGTTTACAGACAAAATAGGAAAACAAATCAGAATCCCCATCAATCCATCCATCAGTCTTTAATAGTGGTGCCTTAAAATAGACATTTCAGATTGTTCCCCCATGTACAGTGTTTTGATATTTGTGACGGTAAGTCTGTAGATTTTGAAATCTTGAATATAGCTTAAGTTCTTAAAAAGTCATAGTCACATAAGCAAACCTAGAATAAAAAGTGTTTCTATTGATTGTCCCAGCCTTGACTCACTGGAAGCCATAAATCTTCAGTTGCCACTCAGGAAATAAGCACTGTGTCATTCCTTGGTGAAAGTTCATCATCCCTAACGTGCATTCACAGAATCAGTTTTGTCAAAAAGCTCCTGGCAAGTGTTACCCATAAGGCACTGCTTTCCTTCCACAGGCTGCCATTGTGCTGGCCCTGCATTTGAAGGCCTACGAAGAGAGACACCAATGTGTGCAGTGCACTGCTTTGTGCTGTGCAAATTGTAAAACCCCACTATATCAGAGCTCATTAGCCACTTTTTAAAAGACTGCAAAAATAGCAAGAGTATATAAATAGCATAAGCTCTCATGCACATTGTGGCACAGCACCTCCTGTACTCCTCAGGAGCATTCTGTAAAGATCTTTTGCAATGATTCCATTCCATTATTACTCTATATTATTATAAAATATGGGAAGAAAATCATTTGCATGAAAAAAAGCAACCTTCCATCTTCTTCCTAATTTATTGTGCAGAATTTCATCTTTTACTGAGATTAGTCTCAGCAATACTATGATGAAGAATGGTGTATAACTGCTCTGCAAAAATTAGACACAAGCATAACAATTTTTGTTACGTAGCATGTTTATTAAGTGGTTTAAACATGCATACTTATAAAGCAAATGGCAGCAGTAGCACTATCTTTACAACTTCCTTGCCTTGGCAAGAACAAAAAGAAATTCCAGTTGTTAGAATCCTGGTGCAGCTCTTCTTTAAAAAAGAAAACAAAGCAAAAACACACTACAGTGTATCATTTCTGGCCCTAAAACATCCA
This sequence comes from Nettapus auritus, assembly GCA_011076525.1. NCBI lineage: Eukaryota > Metazoa > Chordata > Aves > Anseriformes > Anatidae > Nettapus > Nettapus auritus. The sequence continues at coordinate 104,507,286 of CM021765.1, read as the reverse complement.
GCATATATATTTGTAAACTATACCCAAAACAGATTTTTCACAATATTTTTCAAAGAAATTATTTTGCTAATTTAAAGTTGCCCTTTTATGTACTTTATATTGCAGCACCACCAGAGTTAAAATATCATCTATTAATTTAGCAAAATCATGAAAAGGACAGCCTAACTTCACGAACAACTGAACCTGATGATGAAATATCTAATAACTGAAAGTCAACCCCCCTATTATTTTCTTTTACAAACATTTTAAATCCAATTTATGAATGGCTTACAAGGATAAATATTTTTATTACATCACTAGTAAAAACAATAACATGCTGACTCTTATGCTTATTTACATGCTTATTTCCAAGGGCTTTACATGCTTATTTCCAAGGGCTTATGGGTCTCCTATGCCAAGCAATATGGTTATAAGAAAGCAACAAAATTTGAATCAGGGAACTGAAAATCTCAGTGTTTCCTATTTTGACATTTCAAAAAATGTATTTCTAAGAGTTTTAATAAACAGTGCACAAAATAACATAATCAATAGCCATCCCTACTAAAGGTAGTACTGAACCCTTTATTTCAATACTTGCTAACTTTATTAATAATTATATTGTAGTCCAGATGTTTATCCATATGCCTGACTTAAGTATATATAAAACATCAAGATCAAGGTCAGAACTTACTGAATGAGCCTTTTCCTCAGTTATTTTTGGACCGCAAGCACATTATGCGAGAACTTGAATTGTGTCTGTTAAATTTGCTGATGGCCTCCAAGCCAAATTTTTCTAAATCTAGAAAACAGGCTTAGGATGACCTTGTACATTTAGCTGGGAGAAAGTCTGAAATGGTTCTTAGTTTATCTGAAAAGACTGTCTGTCCCTAATGCAGGGATTAAAGAAACATGCTTTATTGCACAATTTGCAATATTGTGTTTGAAATCTCTGCAGGATCACCCAGCCTGCTGAGCATAATTTCAGAATCCAGCACTACCATTAAAAATACTGTTCTGTCAAGTATTCTACCAAAATTGCCATTACAAAAAGAGTGATGAGGATCATCCCCAGGGCTCACCTAAAATATCACACCTCTGTTCCACTGTATGTTGATGCTATGCTGAGATGCCTAATGTTAGAAGAATATAAAAAACAAGCAAACAAACAAAAAACCCTCCTCTTCTGGATTTAAGCCTTTGAAATGAAATCTCAGACAGTGAAAAGAAAGACAGTGAAAACCCCTATGCTTTGCTTTTGCAAGTCATAATATTTCTCTACTTCATAATACTAATAAAACAATGCAACCATGATAACCTAGAGAGAACTCTTGTGTTAAATGGATGTGTGAGTCTTTCTTATTGTTATTTCTTGACCTTTTCCTTTGTCTCTCCTATATGGTGTGTCACTAATTATCTGCATCTTTTCCAACATGTCTCTTTCACAGACTATCAAGTTAGTGAAGTGTTTATTTCTGTTCACTATATGAGGCATTGATATATGGGATTGTTAGAGAGAAATTTAAGAGTACCTGGAGTTCAAATCCATTCTTGTATTTGACCTTCATAATGTGAATAAGTAGATATAGTTAAAGTTGATGAACTATACTGAATGAATTATATTTAGATAAGTTACTAGATCTAGGAAACGCTTCATTTTACTTGGGCTTTATGACTATGGTTCTGTGCTCTTTACACTTATAATTCCCAGCAGTTTTGAGAATTAACCGTATGTACTGCAATATTTTTGAATTATATAGCTCATCTAACTTGGGGGTAGAAATACCTGAAGACCTAAAAGGCAGGAGAGATTTTATTTTATTTTATTTTATTTTTTTTCTGCAGAAGTAGTATCATGATGATAACCCACTGAATTCTTCATTTCACTTTTCCCTCCCTTCTTTCCTGTTATCACTGCAGAAGTGCAGCTAAGCTCAAAGAAAAAATCCATAACATTGGCCTACTCTGGCCATTATCTCTAGGATCAAGTGTGCCAAATTTACAGAAAATAGCCATGATTCAGATTCTCAGAGGGACTTCAGAGAGATCTGTTATAAGTGATTTCCACTTGGAAGAATACTACCCAAGAGGACAAGATATTTAAACTTAGGGAAATCAACAGTTTGTAAGAAAAATTAAACACTGCAGATCCTTCCTTAATACAAATGTGGAAAACCTGTCTCCAGTTCTACATTTTGCTTGACTACCATCATTCTCTCCTGTGCCTTAGGTAGAATTCGGGAAGAAGCTACGGATTTGAATTCCAAATTTGGATTCTTAGCATTACCAACTTTTCATAACGCTCCTGAAGTCCTCAATTTAATTGATAAAGTTTCAGCATCTACATTTCCCTTTTGGTGCATGTGAGGCCCCAGTGTTGAAATGGCTGAACAGTCCATTTCCCTCAGCATGACAGTGTTTGGGGATAAGCAAATGGAAGGACATTCACCTGTCCTTCATGATAAATTTGCTACACAAAGTGTAGTCCCAGTCAATGCTTATGTCTTGTCAGAGGTTGTCTGGCTGTGTTCTTCCTTCCTGTCCCTGTACCTCCCATTGCCTCTGCAGCTCTCCAGGAAGATGTGTATGTCCTTTAAAGACTGGCTTCTGCACATCTCATGGTCAAGCAGGGAGGGGGTGTGTTTGTGGGGAGAGGGCTGCAGAGTACACTGTAAGGGACAACTAATAGTGATGCTAGGGACATGGTGAAAATCATCACAATTCCTACGTACAAGGTTGTTTAAGTGTGCACCTGAATGTGCTCCCGTGCCTTGTTGGCATGTTATGTGAGGTGTATCCAGGGTCAGTCCAACCAATAGCTAGGGAGGGTGACCACTGCAGGACAATAGTGAAATTTATTTCCTTCCCTGCTTATACCTATATAATGAAAAAGCATCCTTATTAATAGCATCAGGAGTACTTTCAATAGGGATACTGAGTGACAAAATTTATATAATATCTAAGGCCCTTTTTATAATGTAAATATGTATGTACTTACTTAAGTACAGGTACATTAGAAAGCAGGCAATCCAATTCTGTAAGGCAAAATCATTTGTCTCAACCAAGACTGCAGAAGGAGACAAGATATTTGAGGTAACATATCAATGTAACAATGAGGAACTCGGAGGAACAAAGGTTTTATCTTTCTCTGCACTTTGATGCAGATAATGCTGTACTTTGTCATATTTTCATCCTAATTGTGAACTGCTCTTCATAACACAGGTGTATTTCACATTCTTAAAAAGAAAAATGTTTGACTTTTTGTTTTCAAAGGAAAGAGTTGCATGTTTGGATGGGTTAAACCTGGCTGGCAGTGAAACTAACCAAGTCCCTCCCATCATCCTGCCACCACCCATGGGAATCAAGATGGCAAACACTAAAGCAACAACTTACCTTCCTGCTTTTCCCAGGCTCTACTTCATTTGTTCATTTCTGATTCTTCAACCTTTTCCCACCCAAGCAGTACAGGGTGATGGGGAATGGGGGCTGCGGTCTGTCTATGACAGCTCCTCCCTATCACTTCTCCTTCCTCACACTTTTCCCCCACACCAGCAGAGTCCTTCCCATGGGCTGCAGTCCTTCAGGATAAACCTGCTCCAGCATGGGGTCCTCCGCAGGTGGTAGTGTGGACATCTGCTCTACCATGCAGCCCCCGAGGTGAGGTGCCACCATCTTGGTTGCAGGGCCTGGCAGTGCCCTGCGGTGGGGCTGTTGGAGCCGGCTGGGGCCAGCACGGGGCAGCCCCAGCATCGCCTCACACAGCGGCCACACAACCAGCGGCCACTGCCAGCACCTGGGCACCTAGTACAGGGCTCTTTTCCAGGACATATTTGCAATCAAATCAATGTGTTAAATTTATATTCTTAAACTCATGTTCATGAGTTTCACTAAATGTGAGGGTTGGCATAAAGTTCTGTGAAAAAATGTGTTTGATGAGTAATTGAGTGATTAATCACAAAATGTTCTATTAATAATTGTCCTTGATTGTTTTCAGTATTTGTATGTGTACAACTGTAGGAGGGAATTCCCAATGTTCTATTGCTTTCTAACACTGAAGTTTTCAACATGTTCTGTGTTTTTCATATTTACACAAAAATAATATTTCATAATTTTTAAGCCATACTGTTACTATACCTACTTTTACCTAGAGTCTGCATTGCTAGATTTGTCTTATGAGGGGAAACATGTTTTAAATGGGTAGAGAAACAGTACTGACATAAAACATAAATAGTCCTAAATTATCAGTGATTTGTTTTGTTTAGCTGGTATACCAGCCCAAGCAGACACAAAAAGGGACTGTCTCTGTTGTGGGGCAAGAAGCAGTAATCACCCACTGTGCTCCATGTGAAGGGATCAAGGTGGTTACCAGTGACCTGAGCATGAAATCCACAGTGCGTAATGTGTGATGCAGTTGACACCATGCCATCCCTCTGCCCGTATTGCTCTGCCCTCTGCTGCAGTCCTGGGAACTTCATACTTGTTTTATTGCTTCTTTACACCATGTTGCCCGTGGCTGCTTCGAGTGTCCAAAAATTAACTTGGCCTATTTATCCATAAGGGATGGCTCAGCAGAAAAGTAGCTGAGTCATAGAATATTCTTGTTCAAATCCTGAAAATATCCGCACCTTAACCGATTAACCTTAACTTAACTTAAACTTAACTTTCTCACCTCCAGCCTCATCAATGCCATTTTCTTTCATTCCACAGTCTGATCTCCAGAGCCATTTTAGTAAGGATTCTCTTCCTTTAGGACTTTGTATAAATGATGATTCATCATTGTTATGATATCATTAACTTTTTTCGGATCACTAAAGTAGGTGTCTTCCTCCCTTGCAAACTGCAGGTGCTCTAGAATATGAATATATCTTTATTTATTTTTTTGCCTTTTTTTAATTACATGTAGATAAAAGGGATGTGTTTCATTACCAATGTAAGATGTAGAAATACCTACACATATTTCCTGGAGCCTTCTCATCTGATATACTGTCTTAATTCATTATCACACTTTCATCCAGAAGTATCTCTGTGTTGCAAAAGCACAACCATCTCTTCAGTTATGCAGTAAAATTACCTGTTATTCTATCATTTTGTTGTATAACTGAAGAGTTGATTGTGATTTTAGAATTCTAGATTTGTTTTTGTTTTTGTTTTTTGTTTTTTCCTTGTAAGCTCTTAGTTTTCAGAACTCATATTAATCATTTTATCCTTGCATGTGATAAATAAGTGCATATTTAATCTTCATGTATAAATAAAGTGCACTTCTGAATGTGCCAAACAAAATGTGATGAATGGTAGGGCCATTTTCAGTCTCTATGTTAGATTGCCTTGCGATGCTGGTAGACAGAGGGAGAACTGAGTCTCAGTCCCTTGGTGACGCGTTACTGTTGTGATAGAATTAATAGAGCTGATAAAATGAATTTTTCATGTTGCAGTATCTCTTGACAAAGCTTCTCAAAAGAGCCCAGTACAGACCAGCTAGCTTCTGGTTAGGAACTGATAATCACTACCTTTTTTTCCCCCTAGTTAATTTCTGCTATTAATCATATAACAATGAATAATGCATGTCTTTCTCTGTCCTCTCCTCTAATAAAATATCCTTAAAGAGGGATTATAGAGTAAAAACAATCTTTAAAATAATAAAATGCTTAAGAAAAACTTCATGAAAAATTGTATTTAAATAAAACACAAATACGTATCATGTTTCTAGTTTAAGAGATGGATTTTACTTTTTCAGTTAAGCTGATAGATACATATACTCAGCATCTATGTTATATACTCTAAGAACTGCTCATCTGAAGACCAAAGTACCTACACATTTTTTGACCATTCCACCGGTATTGCCCACCAGCACTGTAAATATAATCTGTTTATCTATGATTCAGATGTGTTTCAGACACATGATTAATTACCAGAGCAACTGTTTTCCTCTGGAATGTGGTTTCCTGGATGCTCCTGTGTGGCTGATAAATCTTTCTTGTTTCTCAGAAAACTTGTAGGTGCAATAGAACCAAATAAAGAGACTGTGGAGAGTGAAAAATGGACAATTCGTTGTTTTGTTGTTGTTGTTTCTTTCTTAAGGTTAAGCTGCATCTCCCTATATCAGTTCAAGAATGTTTATTGTTTAATATTATCTGCTAACATAGTACTCTTCTAAAGAACTCTTGAATCAGTCAGACAAAACACAAAATAAGGCAAAGTTGCTTTACAAGAAGTGGTCATACAAAAGTCTGGATATCAAACTGTGTTGTGGTTTAACCTGTCCAGCAGCTAAACACCACACAGCCGTTTGCTCACCCTCCCCCCTCCCTCTCTGGGATGGGGGAGAGAAATGGAAAAGTGAAACGAGAGTTGAGATAAAGACAGTTTATTAAGATAGAAAACAATAATGATAATAATAATAATAATAATAATAATAATAATGTGTATGAAACAAGTGATGCACAATGTAATTGCTTACCAACTGCTGACCGATGCCCAGTCTATCCAGAGCAGCTGCCCCCCCAGTCCCGGCTAGCCACCCCTATCTATTGTTTAGCATGACGTCAGATGGTATGGAATACTCCTTTGGCCAGTTTGGGTCAGCTGTCCTGGGTCTGTCCCCTCCCAGCTCTTGCAGCACCCCCAGCCTGCCCGCTGGCAGGACAGAGCGAGGAGCTGAAAAGTCCTTGGCTTGGTATAAGCACTGCTCTGCAACAACCGAAACATCTGCACGTTATCAGCACTCTTCTCATCCTAATCCAAAACAAGTCCTAACTGAAACGAGGACAAACTGTCATAAACAGGGTAGAGCATAACTCAGAATTACAATCTATTGTTGAAAAAAAAAAATAGTCTCTGTGTATTCTAATAATTGTATTGCTGATTTTACTTTGACTTGCTGTGGTAGTCCACTGATCATCAGTCAAGGCAAAGATGATTGCCAGATACTGTTATAGATTAAATGACACTGAATGAGATAATCTTTTTTTTTTTTTTTTTTTCTTTCTTTCTTTTTAAGTTGGTGTAAATGCAAAATCTTTTGAAGAGAACAGAACTTCAGAGATACTGAATAAACTATTTAAATTATACAGCATTTTAGATGAAATGCATTAGATATATTAAATTATTCTGAGCTGCATGATGTTAGGTAATGTCTGAATGGGAGGACTGTACAATTCTGGATCACTTCATGTGATTAGGAAAATTTACATGATACAAAATACAGCAAATTAGAGACATGAAGACAGTACATTTCCCTTAAACCATTTTGTCAATCTACATGCATTCTTAATGTTTACTATTCTCTTCATTTATCCAAAAGAAGGTGTAAAAGGTAATTTAGTGCAGTCATCAGTAACAGAGAAGATTTCTAATAGAACTGGAAACTTGAATTAACCAGACCAAAGAAGTACAAGGTCAGTGAAATTCAAACCTGTATAAATTAAGACTGGAAAAAAACCTATACATTATTAACAGTGAAGATAAAAAACAACTGGATGAATATGTAAGGACTTGGTTGTCACTTCTAGTCTTTAAATCAGGGTTTTGTGCTTTTCTACAATAAATGTCATAACTCATTCTTTGGGTACTAGAAAAATTGGAGCTGGGATAAATTTGTTCATATAGAATTTTTATTTTTATTTTTTTAATACACAAATATTTTGAAATGTTGATTGAAAGAAATAAAGTTATTCATAAATCAGAATTGAAAGAAGTGATACAAAGTATTCTATTAATATCTAAAATCAATTTAGTACCCACATCCTGCTATATTCTACTTCTCCTGCTATGCTTGACAGAGTTAGTTTCTAGATCTGCTTCATTACCCTCTTGCTGTACACCTTTGTGGAGTCACAGCTGGGACTGAGTTCCTGCACTCTGATAATCAGGAAGTTATTCCCTTTGCCCACTCTCACAGGCATGTTTGATCTAATTTTTCTAACATTCACATGTATTCTTAGGCATGATAGAAGTGATGCAGTTAATTAAAATTAATTTAGCATAAGTACAATTACCCAAGTTCTTCTACTGGTTTATATGTTATTTCTGTATCTCTCCTGATACACAATGACAAAAAACAGGATATGAGATGGCATGGGCTTCATTTTTTTTGTTTGTTTGTTTTGTTTTGTTTTTTCCCTTCAAGATTAGGTAACTATTAAAGAAATATAAAGTTGCTGATATAAATTGTGTTAAAAATGGAGAAAAAGGTGAATGTATTTCAATGGTGTAACACGCCAGCAATGATATTGAACAATTTCTGCCCATATGTATGTTTGAGGTGGTATGATAAGCATAGTTGATTCCAGTTTATATCCTTTAAATGCAATTTTATAACGTTTTTGAAACAGGATGTTATAGGTTTTCAACAAAATTAAGTTCTCCAAGTGGGCAACTAGAGGAATAGTTTTAAAATACATATTTTTGTAAATGTAATGCTTGGAGAGGACATTTTCTTACTTTGTAAGCTTCAGCGTTTTATGTTGTTAGTTGTTAGAAGGATGCTTCTGGCTGAAGAGCTTTGATGTTGTATTATTGTACCACTGATAACAGTGGTAATAAATGAACATTGGCAGAAGGTGTATAAGGTTTAAAACTGACATTAAGGTCTCATTCCTGAAATTCCTGAGATAAATGCTCAGTGATGTTTGTTGACCAGTGTTTGCTGTTTTCAAGTACATAAAAATTCATGAACAGTATGGAAAAATTTAGTACATTTTTTTAAAGCAATGTGATGTGGATTAATTACAGTTCTGTGGGAGTGCCACAGTAGATTTTTTAAAATTGCTTTCTATTTACTTACATTTTCATTACAAACTTCCTTTAAGTTCATTATTACATAGTAAGATCTTTAGACTTAGGGCAGTTGTTGAATATGCTCTATCGGTTACTATTTTTTACAGTGCTTATCATTAAGTGATATCATCTACTTTTCATCTTCATATAATAATCCAGTATAGTAATATTCTTTGATCAACTTTGTTCTATAAAATTTACACTGTTGAAAAAACAAAACAAAACAACAACAACAACAAAAAACTCTACAGCTTACAGTGTAAACAATTAGTAAAACGGTACTGAATATTAAGAGAAAATGCCCATGAAATTTTAGGATTATACAATATTTATCATGGCATGATAAAATGCACGTGTGCCCAGCAGCAATGAGTCTACCTTGCAGATGTAATGGATGCATTTGATCCTGTCAGCTTGAAAATTTTTCTGTTTTTCTTTTAATCACTTTGATATTATTTGAATGTTGTTTGTCTCCTCTCATCATCCTCTTCTGCAGAGAAAGGAATACCATTATGCTCAAAAAATCTAAATAGACTTATGTAATTTGCATGAAAATTCCAAGTAAGAAACTGTCTTCCCACCTTTTGGGATGCTTGCCAAGGAGCTTCTAACTGGCAAAAGAGATTTATTTATTTATTTATTTGTTTGTTTGTTTGTTTGTTTGTTTTCCCCGGTGGTGTATTATCTGTATTTAAGCCAGTTCGTGCAGCTTGATTGAAACATGTACTCCAACTCGTGAATCCTTTTTTTTAGCCATTATAGGACTCATCATCATTCCTTTTGTAGAAACTGCATTGCTGGTCTTTCTCAAATCACTTAGGGACCAGACTAATTGTTATATAGCTTTTAAAGCAAAGGGTAAGTTCAGTTCATTCTCTCAGAGTAAATATTTGATTAAGCATTTTGTAAACTGAAATACAAAAAGCAATAAAATATATTGTCAGTAACATCCTGAAGCTTATCTCTGTCACCAGATGTTGGTAGAGAATCTAAAATTGTTGCTGCCCCCATGTTCAGCATCTCATAGATATCCTCCTGAGGGAGTGAAGTCTGAGACTCTGCCACTTCTCCTGTAGACTTCTGCCTGTAGACTCTGCTTTATACTTGAGATACCTGGTGAATATAGCAGAACAGTTTAGTTTAGTTTAGTTTTGTTTTCTGTGGGGCCATTGAGAAAAAAAATAATTAAAATATATTGTATGTCAGGTTTATTTGCAAGGAGAACATGAATAGAAATACTGGCCTTTAGGACAGGCTTACAGAGTACTCATTGTCAGAGTTATATGAAATTACAAAAGTAGAAAAAAGAAAGACATTTCAAAACTCAGATTTGCTTTTTAGTCTTCAGAATTCTAGTTCATTTAACACCAATATAAGCATAAATGGGGAGTGAGAGATTTTCTCTCATTCTCTGTGGCTGGCTGAGTCTCTTCACTTTAATTGCGTACATTTCTGCCCAGTCTCTCTAGGTCAGATAACTAAATGCAATTAAAATATTTCCCAAACAGTATATCTCAGGAAACAATTATACTTGTCTTCATAAAACTACAAATACCTGTTGGTGACTTACATTCACAGGCACTTAACAAAACACACAGATGTAACAAATAATGACTTTGGGAATTACATTATCTCCCCACCACAATCTTCATAGGGACATAATCATATTTGCTGGATTGCATTCACTGTGCCTTAATGATTCATAATTGTTCTTGTGCAGTGTTGAGCCAAAACCTGTTTTTCTGTAAGGACAGAAATGGTATTTACTTCTATTATAATGCATGGCATTAGAATTCCCAGCCTAGTGCCGTATAGTGTTGGATGTCTCCAGAAGTCCAGTTGTCTTGCTCTTTGGTTGCTGATTCAGTAAAGCACACCTTTCACCATGCTTTCTCTTCATGACATAGTTGTGTCAGTTGCCACCTCTCCTCAAATGACACAAGTGAATCTCCTCATAAGGGATGTGAGAGGAAATTATCCATCACCTTTCATGGCAGATCTACGGGGCTCAGCATGAAGTGAAGAACTAGAGGAGAAAGTAGTGAGAACTGTATTTGGGTGGGCGAGAGGAGTACACTGAGGAGTACAAAATGCATCTGCAGCTGTGAGACTCCCTGCAGGAGACCACCACTTTCTGTAACATGCAGATGCTGTGAGAGGTGCTGTCAGTCAAGTAATCTGAAATATCTTACCCATGTTAGGTCTTGACCATTGTCAAAGCTGTATTTTCTTAGCATTATCTATGTGACAGGGCAGCACCCGAAATGATGTAGTCATACCTGGCAGAGTATTCTAATGGGGACACAGCAGCGTCTGTGGGCATGGAAGAATTCAGCTTTTTTTTTTTTTTTTTTTTTTTTTTTTTCCTGAAGGCACCAGAGCAAGAGTGAATCAAATCTTTTCAGTTTCTACTTAAGCTTTAAATTCATATTTAAGTTGTAAGATACCCTAAACAAGATTAAAAGTCTCTTTGGGCGAGGTATATAAATGCCCATCATCTGCTTTTTGGCACTGATAAATCAGACTTTTTATTTTATTTTATTTTATTTTATTTTATTTTATTTTATTTTATTTTATTTTTATTTTATTCCTCATGGTTTGCGCTGTGCCCTGGGGAACATGGAAGTGTGAGATATTTCCCTTGAGGAATCACACTAAAACATTAAAGAAGCTTTACTTTGTCCCCACATAAACTTATGCTATTGTACAAACATTTTCCATTACACTGTAGCTTCAGGGTTTGGGATTTTAATTTTTTTTTCTTAGTCTAATATATATATATATATATTTTTTTAGGAAGACATTTTATGGCTATTACTCATTCTCTTTCTGAATTAGATGCAACCTAAAAGCCATGTTTTTTTTTTGTTGTTGTTTTTGTTTGTTTGTTTGTTTGTTTTTAAAGTTCTTTTACCTTTTATTGATATGCAGGTCAAGGGCTGTGAAAATAACGGCTATTTGTAATTTGTACTAATGATTGGCTGTGATCACAAAGACATTTGGCTGAAGAACTGCTGACTACTTTCAGAGGTAATCAAAGAAGAAACATCTGGATATTGTTTTAAGTTAGGAAACTATCTCTGGATATCTAAAGTTAAAATTTTGTTTTTGATTATTTCTTCCTTATATGTAACTGTTGGAATCCTATGGTAGCTCATAGATAAGACAGTGGAAGTAAGTGTCTCTGTATGCCATTTCATATTTTCCTTCAAAAGGCTTTGAGTCACATTTTCTGAAAATCCCAGTTTTGGGAGCATGTGCACTCATCCCAAAATTGTCCTTGTGAGTCTGCAAGCACAGTTGATGGTAAATGAAGTGATATTACTCTAAATTATTACATTAAAATTGTGTCTTTTTAAATGTGTACACAAGTAATTGTATCATACAATTGCTTAAAAGTCTAATAAGTAAGTAACTAGCATTCCCACCATTAAACTTTACATTTTGAATCCTGTTATTTCTTTAATTTTTGAATCCTGTTATTTCTTTAATCTTGTTGTGTGTCACTTCTGAAGTGTCTTGTTTAAAAATAAAATATATATAAAAAAAATCTGTTTTCTTAACACTATACTTTCTTCAGTCTGAGTCAAGCTCTGCAATCTTTACTCAGACTCCAGAAGCCCCTAAATTACATCATTTTTCCAAGAAAGAAATGTTGCTTCCATTATATCTGTATGAGGAAAATGATTTTTTTTTTTTTTTTTTCCTATAGTCCTTTCTCGTTGGAGGAATACATAAACACCTTTCGGTTCAATAATGGTTCAGCCTCAGTTAGCATCCTGTATACCATGACTCATGGAAAACATTCACGGGATGATAGTTGGGGGTCCAAGCTATATAGCCAAATTACTTATTTTAAGGTGATAGTTTGTTCTCTTCTTCACTAAATTGCATGATATAGCAGGATGTCTTTGAATATTGTATTCATCATAGGAAATCTGTATACTTGCAGCCCAGAAAGCCAACTATATCCTGGGTTACATTAAAATAAGCATGACCAGCAGGTTGAAGGAGGTGTTTCTCAGAGTAGGAGGGAGGTGATTTTCAGATTAGAGAATCCCTCTACTCTGCTCTCATGAAATCTGGAGTACTGCATCCAGCTCTGGGGCCCCCAGCCCAAGAAGGACATGGATATATTAGAACAAGTCCAGAGGAGGGCCATGAGAGGAGAAGGCTCTGGGTGGACATTATAGAAGAATTCCAGTACTTAAAGGACTGAAAAGAAAGCTGAGGAGAGACCCTTTGTCAGAGAATGTAGTGACAGGACAAGGAATACTGGTTTTAAAGTAAAAAAAAAGGTAGGTTTAAATTAGATATTTGGAAAATATTGTTTACTCAGAGGGTGGTGAAGTACTGGAACAGGTTGCCCAGAAAAGTTGTGGATGTGTCATCCCTGGAAATGTTCAAGGTCAGGTTGGATGGGGCAACCTGAACTAGTAGAAAGTGTCCCTGCCCATGTTGGGAGTGGGGAGTGGAATTTGAAGATCTTTAAGGTCCTTTCCAATCCAAAGCATTCTCTGATTCTGTGAAAAATTACTCTTGAACAGCAGATAATCAAACTGCCCAAGCTATCTATGCTTCGGTATAATATCAAGCAATTTAACTTTGAACTAATTCCAAACACAATTCCAATGAAAGCTTCTGAAGCAGTATTTTTGCCCTATTTTTTCCTTTTTTTTTTTAAAAAAAAAAAAAATTAATGAATGTAATAAAAAAAAATAAAAATGTTTTTTTTTTTTTAAGGCATGGCTCATCTTCATTGTTTTGTTCTAGACATTTGTTGAAAAATTAATGGACAAGGTCTTTGAGGAATTTGGGGATTGTAATGATTTCTGTACATAGCTAATGATAGTTTACTGAGAACACTGAAATCCCTTCAGGAGCCTGGTCTGATACAACAAAGGTAGAAACAAATAGGATTTACAGAATATTTACTACTAAAGGGAGACTATAATCTGTGGAGCCCTGTCAAAACTACTTTGGCACATTTGACATTCAACCCATGTTGTTTTGCTATTGTTGTTCTTTTTTACTTTTTCTATATGTTGTGGTTTAACCCGGCCAGCAGCCAAACACCACACAGCCGTTCGCTCACCCTCCCCCCTCCCTCTCTGGGATGGGGGAGAGAAACGGAAAAGTGAAACGAGAGTTGAGATAGAGACAGTTTATTAAGATAGGAAACAATAATAATAACAATAATAATAATAATAGTGTGTATGAAACAAGTGATGCACAATGCAATTGCTCACCACCCGCTGACCGATGCCCAGTCTATCCCGAGCTGCTGGCCCCCCCAACCCGGCTAGCCACCCCTATCTATTGTTTAGCATGACGTCAGATGGTATGGAATACTCCTTTGGCCAGTTTGGGTCAGCTGTCCTGGGTCTGTCCCCTCCCAGCTGTTGCTGCACCCCCAGCCTGCCTGCTGGCAGGACAGAGCGAGGAGCTGAAAAGTCCTTGGCTTGGTACAAGCACTGCTCTGCAACAACCAAAACATCGGCATGTTATCAGCATTCTTCCCATCCTAATCCAAAACACAGCATTCCACCAGCTACTAGGAGGAAACTGTCCTAACTGAAAACAGGACATATATCCACCCCTTATTCCATACCATTTATGTCATGCTGAGGTTACACTCTTTTCAATACATTTTAATTAATCACCATTTTCATCTATGGTATATAGCAATCATGGTAGTGATGACATACAGTATTATACAGTAATTAATATAATACAATTCAGCTCATGGGCTATTTTCACCAAGTATTAAATCCCCTTGAGGTACACATCGGACCTCCCCATTCTTTTGCATTATCCACCACGTGCATCCAGGTCCCTGAGCAAAAGCAATCCCGCGAATGGGTTTGCCTTTTCCTGAGGCAGGAGTAGCCCTGACTGTCTTTCCCAGCATGTTTCTTATATGCACTACAGGAACTTTATCCCCTTCTACAGTACGTAACAGGTTTGATTGGGCAGGTCCAGCTCGGTTAGCAGATCCCCTAGTATTGACTAACCAGGTGGCCTTTGCCAAATGTGTGTCCCAGTTTTTAAATGTCCCAGCACCCCTTGCTTTCAGTGTAGTCTTTAACAGTCCATTATATCGCTCAACTTTCCTGGAGGCTGGTGCATGATAAGGAATGTGATATACCCACTCAATACCATGTTCTTTGGCCCAAGTGTCTATAAGGTTGTTTCAGAAATGAGTCCCATTGTCTGACTCAATTTTTTCTGGGGTGCCATGTCGCCACAAGACTTGTTTTTCTAGGCCTAGGATAGCGTTCCGGGCGGTGGCATGGGGCACAGGATATGTTTCCAGCCATCCGGTGGTTGCTTCCACCATTGTAAGTACGTGGCGCTTGCCATTGCGGGTTTGAGGGAGTGTGATGTAATCAATCTGCCAGGCCTCTCCATATTTATATTTCAGCCATCGTCCTCCGTACCAGAGAGGCTTTGACCATTTGGCTTGCTTAATTGCGGCACAGGTTTCACAATTATGAATAACCTGTGCTATAGCATCCATGGTCAGGTCCACCCCTCGATCACGAGCCCATCTATATGTTGCATCTCTGCCTTGATGGCCTGAGGTGTCATGGGCCCATCGGGCTATAAATAATTCACCCTTATGTTGCCAGTCCAGGTCCACCTGAGCCACTTCGATCTTAGCAGCCTGATCCACCTGCTGGTTGTTTTGATGTTCTTCAGTAGCCTGATTCTTGGGCACATGAGCATCTACACGGCTTAGCTTTACAACTAGGTTCTCTACCTGGGCAGCAATATCTTGCCACAATGCCGCAGCCCAGATGGGTTTACCTCTGCGCTGCCAGTTGTTCTGCTTCCATTGTTGTAACCACCCCCACATGGCATTTGCTACCATCCATGAATCAGTATAAAGATAGAGAACTGGCCATTTTTCTCGTTCAGCAATATCTAAAGCCAGTTGGATGGCTTTCACTTCTGCAAACTGACTCGATTCACCTTCTCCCTCTGTAGCTTCAGCAACTTGTCGTGTAGGACTCCATACAGCAGCTTTCCATCTCCGATGCTTTCTCACAATACGACAGGACCCATCAGTGAACAGAGCATATCTCTTCTCATCTTCTGGTAGCTTGTTGTACAGTGGGGCTTCGTCAGCACGGACCACTTCCTCTTCTGGTGATGTCCCAAAGTATTTGCCTTCTGGCCAGTCCATAATCACTTCCAAGATTCCTGGGTGACTGGGGTTTCCTATTCGAGCCCGCTGAGTAATCAGTGCAACCCACTTGCTCCATGTAGCATCAGCTGCATGATGTAGAGGGGACCCTTCCTTTGAACATCCAGCCCAGTACTGGCAGTCGGGGTGCCAGGAGGAGCTGTGCTTCAGTACCGATCACTTCTGAAGCAGATCGAACTCCTTCATATGCTGCCAATATTTCCTTTTCGGTTGGAGTGTAGCGGGCCTCGGATCCTCTGTATCCCCGACTCCAAAACCCTAGGGGTCGACCTCGAGTTTCCCCCGGTTCCTTCTGCCAGAGGCTCCAGGTGGGGCCATTCTCCCCGGCTGCGGTGTAGAGCACATTCATTAGATCTGGTCCTGTTCGGACTGGCCCAAGGGCTACTGCATGAACTATTTCCTGCTTAATTTGTTCAAAGGCTTGTCGTTGCTCAGGGTCCCATTCAAAATCGTTCTTCTTACGGGTTACTTGGTAGAGCGGGTTTACAATCAGACTGTAATTTGGAATGTGCATTCTCCAAAACCCCATGACACCTAGGAAAGTTTGTGTTTCTTTTTTGCTAGTTGGTGGAGACATAGATGTTATTTTGTTGATCACATCTATTGGGATTTGACGACGTCCATCCTGCCATTTCATTCCTAAAAACTGGATCTCTCGTGCAGGTCCTTTAACTTTGTTTTGTTTTATGGCAAAACTGGCCTTCAGAAGGATTTGGACTATTTTCTTCCCTTTCTCAAAAACTTCCTCTGCTGTATCACCCCACACAATGATGTCATCGACGTACTGCAGGTGTTCAGGAGCTTCCCCCTGCTCCAGCGCAGATTGGATCAGTCCATGGCAAATGGTAGGGCTGTGTTTCCACCCCTGGGGCAGTCGATTCCAGGTGTATTGGATGCCCCTCCAAGCGAAAGCAAACTGTGGCCTGCACTCTGCTGCTAGAGGGATGGAGAAAAATGCATTAGCAATATCAATTGTGGCGTACCACTTGGCTGCCTTTGATTCCAGTTCATACTGGAGTTCTAGCATGTCCGGCACTGCAGCGCTCAGTGGTGGCGTCACTTCGTTCAGGCCACAATAGTCCACTGTTAGTCTCCACTCACCATTAGACTTTCGCACTGGCCATATGGGACTATTAAAAGGTGAATGAGTCTTGCTGATCACTCCTTGGCTCTCCAGCTGACGAATTAACTTATGGATGGGAATCAGGGAGTCTCGATTGGTGCGATATTGTCGCTGGTGCACAGTTGTGGTTGTAATTGGCACTTGCTGTTCTTCGACCCTCAGCAGCCCCACCACAGAAGGATCCTCTGAGAGACCAGGCAAGGTGGACAACTGTTTAGTGCCCTCTGTCTCTAAGGCAGCTATGCCAAAAGCCCACCGGTACCCTTTTGGATCCTTGAAGTACCCTCTCTTGAGGTAATCTATGCCAAGGATGCATGGAGCCTCTGGGCCACTCACAATGGGATGCTTTTGCCACTCATTCCCAGTTAGACTCACTTCAGCTTCCAATACAGTTAGCTGTTGGGATCCTCCTGTCACTCCAGAGATACAGATGGGTTCTGTCCCTTTAAAGATTGATGGCATTAGAGTACATTGTGCACCGGTGTCTACTAAAGCTTTATACTTCTGTGCATCTGATGTGCCAGGCCATCGAATCCACACAGTCCAATAAACTCGATTATCCCTTTCCTCCTCCTGGCTGGAGGCAGGGCCCCTCTAGTCCTGGTCAGAATCTTCGTTTCTGTGTTTAAAGGACTGCCTACTGGAAGTTGGAGCAGCAAACTTTTTCCCAATTGTTTTCTTTTGCAACTCACGTACCCGTGCTTCTAGGGTTGCGGTGGATTTTCCATCCCATTTCCTCATGTCCTCTCCGTGCTCACGTAGGTAAAACCACAGGGTGGCATGGGATGTGTACCCACCATATCGCCTTCCTTGTGCGGATGAACGCTTACCCCTGATAGCTGAAACACTGGTTTGTACAGGCAGGGAGGAAAATAATCTCTCTTCAAGTTGGTGGACCTCTTCAGAAAGTTTATCCAAAGTATTCTCTTTTAGTTGGTGGACACTGGTTTGTTCAAGTGGGGAGGAAAATAATCCCTCTTCAAGATGGTGGACCTTTTCAGAAAGTTTCTCCACAGCTGAGACGCAGGCTTGTAAGGAAGAGGAGAGACTGTCTTCATACCACCGGAGTTGTCTAGCCACTTCATACACTGTGGGTTCGTCACGTTCTCTCCAGGTCATTACTGCCAATGAGTTGGCATATGATGATGGTGCGCTCCGTACAAACTTCCGCCACATGGGTCGGGTACACCTGACGTCATCTGGATCTAGGGATATTTGTTTGTTGTCTAGGTCCTCATAAATCACCTCCCGTACTGCTAATTCCCTCAGGTACTGGATTCCCTTCTCCATAGTGGTCCACTTGCCTGGATGACATACAATTTCTTCCTTGTAGGGATACCTTTCCCTTACAGCTGACAGGAGACGCCTCCAGAGGCTGTAAGATCGTACTCTATTTCCAATTGCTTTGTCAATGCCTGCATCTTTAGCAAGGGATCCCAGCCGCTTGGCTTCATTTCTATCTAATTCCATGCTCTCGGCTCCAGTGTCCCAGCACCGGAGCAGCCAAGTGACAAGCTGCTCACCTATAGAGCGGCTGAAATCTCTTCGCACGTCTCGTCGCTCACGCTCGCATAGGTCTCGGATAGATACTGCTATTTTTGATACATCTTCATCTTCATCCTCCTGCTCCCTGGATGGCCCGGCCTCGTCTTCTCTACACCTAGACCCAGCAGAAGACTCTCTGCATTCTAAGCAACCTGAGTCTCTGTACCATTTTTTCACCTTGGTCACAGGGGCAGCTTGCACTGCTATAGCTTGTTTCTCTGGCCCAGCCATAGGGTCTACCACTGGGGCTGGATTTCCCTCTGCAGGTGCAACTTGAACGGCTACAGCTCGTTTCTCTGGCCCAGGAGCTGGAGCAACTGCAGGAGCTGGAGCTGGAGCAGCGACAGGAGCTGGAGCAGGAGCGGCTGCAGGGACTGGAACTGGAGCAGTTGCAGAAGCCGGAACTGGAGCAGTTACAGAAGCCGGAGCTGGAGCAGTTACAGAAGCCGGAGCTGGAGAGGCTGCAGGGGATGGAGCGGTTACAGGGGCTGGAACTGGAGTGGCTGCAGGAGCTGAAGCAGCTGCATGGGCTGGAGTGGCCACAGGGGGCGGAACTGGAGCAGCTGCAGGAGCTGGAACTGTAGCGGTTGCAGAAACTGGAGCTGGAGCGGTTGCAGAAGCTGGAGCTGGAGCAGCTGCAGGGGCTGGAGCTGGAACTGGAGCGGCTGCAGGAGCTGGAGTGGCTGCAGGAGCTGGAGCGGCTGCGGGGTCTGGAACTGGGTTGATAGTAGCATCAATTGCAGCTCGATAAGCATAGGCCAGACCCCAGCACGTTACAGTGAGTTGTGTCACTTTGGAACTACCAGAGTCATTACACCTTTTTTTCAAGCATTTTACCAGTTTTTTAGGGTTTTGCAGTTGTTCAGGGATGAATTTCCAAAACATCGGAGGTGCCCACTGCTCTAGACGCTTGCCCATATCCTCCCACACTCCCTGCCACTCACCACTATCCCGCCTCAGGACGGATCTCTGAATGAGTTTCCTAAGTAGTTGTTTAACCTTAAGCAAAACCTGAAGCATATTCAGTAGACATAACAACAAGACCATACTGGTCTGAGTATCCCAAGGATATTCAACATCTTGGAGAACTATCGTAACTAGCTTGGAGGATAAGAGGGTGGTGAAGGAGGAAAGAGAAGTGAACAAGTAAGAAAAAATATCTTCCCCTGTCCCCTCCACCGATTGGCTCCCTGATGAAAAAAGGCAATAGGTGTAATTGCTAATAGTTTCCGAGATATGGCTTCCAAAGCACAGAGTCGACGACAGTGCTGAGTACAAGTACCAGGTTAGCGTCATGACCAGATATTGTATCGTTTCATAAGCTATTGCTACACAGCACAGTACCGTAACGATCTTAAACCAGGGCCCGGAAAGGATAAACAGCACGACAGGGATCACATACAGGAGGTAACGTACAATAAAACACAGTTTGGAATACAGGCACAGCAGAGGCGAGATTAAAGCAATCAACATTGTGACTAGCAACTATTAAGCAGGTCAATTTCAGTTTAACACACTCTGATCAGATCTGTCGTTATCTCAACCCTTCGTGCCCCACGTTGGGTGCCAAAAAAGACTGTTGTGGTTTAACCCGGCCGGCAGCCAAACACCACACAGCCGTTCGCTCCCCCTTCCCCCTCCCTCTCTGGGATGGGGGAGAGAAACGGAAAAGTGAAACGAGAGTTGAGATAGAGACAGTTTATTAAGATAGGAAACAATAATAATAATAACAGTAATAATAATAATAGTGTATATGAAACAAGTGATGCACAATGCAATTGCTCACCACCCGCTGACCGATGCCCAGTCTATCCCGAGCTGCTGGCCCCCCCAACCCGGCTAGCCACCCCTATCTATTGTTTAGCATGACGTCAGATGGTATGGAATACTCCTTTGGCCAGTTTGGGTCAGCTGTCCTGGGTCTGTCCCCTCCCAGCTGTTGCTGTACCCCGAGCCTGCCTGCTGGCAGGACAGAGCGAGGAGCTGAAAAGTCCTTGGCTTGGTACAAGCACTGCTCTGCAACAACCAAAACATCGGCATGTTATCAGCATTCTTCCCATCCTAATCCAAAACACAGCATTCCACCAGCTACTAGGAGGAAACTGTCCTAACTGAAACCAGGACACTATATATGCATTATTTTTTGTTAGCAACCCAACAACTAAGCCTAGTATCCATATTTGAATGTAACTATCTTGAAAAAAATAAGATTTATTGAAGACTGATTTATTTTAGAAGAACAAGAAAAAATGTCGGTTGTGAAGGGCAGGGCTTACCGGAGAAGAAAACTCACTTGCCATTTTTGCCTTGAATAAAGATGGAGCCCTCTTGTTTGATCTTCTTCCTCCTTAGCTGGAGTGTCACTGAAATTTATTCCAGAAACTACATTTTTTTCAGTAGGAGCTACCTAAAGACTCACAATGTAAGCAAGCTCACAGATGATAATGTTATACATTTTTAAGATATATATTTAATCCTGGCCAAATATTCCTTTGAGAAAATAAACCATTGAATTTAGAAGAAAGAATGAGTTTAGCTTAGGTTGTTTTGTTAGCCAGGTTGTTTACTTTCTGGATCATCAGTTGCCCTTTGTGACTTAAGATTCATTTAAATGATCACTGTTTGTATGTATCTGTCATCCAACATATGTCTCGGATGCCAAGGTCCGCTCTGAGTACAGTTTTTGTTTTTATGTGTACTCATTCACAATTGCAGAAATAAGCTTGTTCTGAAGTATGAGGCAAATTAATCTCTATCTTTGCTTACTAAAACCCATTACACTTGGTCTTCATGAAACATTAAAGTAAGCCAGAAGACACAAATGGAAGATGAGTGTCATTTAAGATTATTTTTCTGGTTAATGTTTTAGAAGAGTACATCTTTAACAAATAAAAAATTAAAAGTTTTTCTTGATCTTAAAGTCATTTATGTTTTTGACTAGAAAAAATAGCCAGCCATGAATGGAAAGGCCAACAGTGTGAACATGAGAGATCAGCCTTGTGAGTATAGGCTTTATACAGTAAAGAATCTTAGTTCTTTGCTTCTGCAAGTCCCAAAGAGTAATTAGTACCATCTTGAAATTTCATTAAGAGATTTAACTTTGAGTTTCTTCAATATTTACCAGCCCACAGTAATAAATTACTTATTTGAGAGATTTTTTTCACATCCAAGTTAAAAGAAAATAACATTTTTTTTAATATTTTTTTTTTTTTCACACAAAATAAAAGAAATAAAGAACTACAACTAATTTGCTAGTCACAATTGCTTTATGAGGCTCTAATGTCACCTAAGCACAAGACACGAAAAGGTGGGAAACCTGTATAGTTTTCCAACTGTTATTCATCCATTTAAACTAATTGATCATGACTTTGTCGATAGTTGAGTTTTGAAGTGAGACAAAACTGAAGCACAGGTTCATGTTATTTTTATGAACAGTGACGTATGAAATGAATCGTAACCTTGTCAACAAGATATTTGTGAATTATATCCCAGTCATGTCTGAAAGAGGGTATGGCAGATTTTCTGAGTGCAGTTTGTAAATGCCACTAAAGGTTTGTAAATTTGATATTTTTATGTGAAAAGTGTAAAATCCAGGGTCTACAAGTGCTCATTAATAAGGCACAGCAGATGTAGTTTTGACACAGTATTCATGTACTTTTGAGTTTTTGTGAACATAGGGCAAGCCTTGACTTGTTTGTCTTCAACAGTCAGTTCTTTCACTGATATGTGTTTAAGCTAATAGGATTTTCCTGAACATATGGAAACAGGATATCTAAATTAAAAATGTACAATACATTACATTGTTGGTGTGTTATTTGGAGATGAAAAATATCTGTATTAGCTGAGAATCTTGATAATTTCAGCAATGCCCAATATCAAAATAAACTATTACTTTATTTACATGGCAAGGTTTTGGTAGCAGTGGGCCATAAGGGTGGCTTCTGTGAAAAGGATCTAGAAGCTGCCCCATGTTTCGTAAGGACCCCACTGCTGAACAGAGCTGAGCCAATAAGTGATATTGTTTTGCGCCTCTGTGAGAGCATATTTAAGACAGCAGCTGGGAGAGTGAGAGGAGTGCGAAACAGCCTTGCAGGCGCCAAGGTCAGTGAAGAAGAAGGGGGAGAGGTGCTCCAGGCACCAGTGCAGAAGTCCACTGCAGCCCGTGGTGAGGACCATGGTGAAGCAGGCTGCCCCCTGCAGCCCATGGAATACCACAGTGGAGCAGGGTTCCACGCTGCAGCCCATGGAGGAGACCACAGTGGAGCAGGTGGACCTGCACCGATGGAGACTGCGGCCTGTGGAACACCCCTGCCGGAGCAGATTCCGGGCCGGACCTGTAGGCCGTGGAGAGGAAACCACACAGGAGCAGGTGACCCAGCAGGAGCTGCTGCCCGTGGGGGACCCAGGTTGGAGCAGTTTGCTCCTGAGGGGTGGACCCCGTGGTACGGATCCATATCTGGAGCAGTTCTTGAAGAGCTGCTGCCTGTGGGCAGCCCACGCCAGATCAGTTCAGCAAGGACTGCATCCCTTGGGAGGGACCCCACAGCACAGGGGATGAAAGTGACCGAGAAGGAGTGGTGGTGAAGAAGTGCTATAGACTGACCATAACCCCCATTCCCCCGTTTCCCTGCGCCACTACTGGGGGAGGAGGTGGAAGAGGGTGGATGGAGGGGGAAGGTGCTTTTGGTTTCTGTCCTTTGTTTCTCACTTCTTTAGCTTGTTAGTAATAGGTAATAAATCTTACTGTCTCCCTGTGCTGAGCCTGTTTTGCCCGTCACGATAATTATTGTGCGATCTCCTCATCCTTATCTCAACCCTTGAGCCCTTTTCATCGTATTTTCTCCCCGTTCCTCTTTGAGGAGATGGAGTGAGAGAGCAGTTGTGGTGTTCAGCTGCCTAGCACGGCAAAACCACCACAAATGTTACCTGATAAAAGTTAAGATTTAGAAGAAAAGACCAAAGAGACTTGACTGACTTATTTTTGTAAGAGGTTTATTTCATTTTTCTCTCTGTTCAGTCAGGTGGTACCCTCAGATTTTAAACTAGCAAATCCCACTCTTCAGAAATGGTGTTTCTGAAGATACTTCTGTTCATATTCGTTTTTTAATCTTTCTTAAAACAACATAGATTTAGAAAAGCTTTCGAAAGTAAAAATAAAAAGAGCACTCCTATTGTCTATTCACAAGAATAAGATGCATGCTCATCTATTGACATCCAGGAAAAACAAACACCCTCCACAAACTGTTCTACATGCAGTTCTGTTTTATGCTTAGAAAAGTAAATTATGATAGATATTGAGTATGCTAAATTTTTAATAAAATATTAGGAAGAAGATGCATATTGGAAAACATTTTGTTACAAGTGGAATTTTATGACTGTTCAGATTTGATATATATTAATTTCTTAGACTTTCACAACCCTCTTAAAGTGATTATTCTGAAGCATTCACTGTTACATTATCCATGACCTACTTTCTATTAAGATGAGTACTTAAGATATAAATATCTGGCACCTATTTCACAAGTCTTATTCGCATAGAATAATAGATGTTATCTAGATGCTTTCAGTAAAGCTTTTCCTCTTTGCTTCACTCTGCTTAGTTGATTAAAAGACTTATTTATTTGTTTGTTTGTTTGTTCAGGGAGACAAGCGAGTAGCAGGAGAGGCTTTGTTTTGGAATTTATGATGTCCTTCATTGAAATAATTAATCTCTAAAATTCTTCATTGTTTGTCTTGGCCTCATCACTACATATCTGTTTACTGCAATGGAAGAACAGCAAAATCAAAGAATCAGGAGAATTCTGTATGATGAACAGTGAAGTAAATAATAAAACCTCATCCACTGCTACTGTCTGGATGGGAAACACATCTGGGGAGCTTGCAGTCACTCTTGTTAGTAATGGAATACAGAAGTCTTGACTTTTGGAACAGAGACTGTGTTTTATCCACATGTGCTTTGAGATGCAGAGGTGTTAAGGTCAAGAAGGGGAAGGGTATAATCATAAACATGTTGGGCTAGTACCTTGTTTTTCCAATTGCTGATCAAATACATACTGTGTTCATTGTCTGAAAGACCTGCTGATCTGCTCTAATCTAGATAAATGTTTGCAGTAAAGTAAGTTGAGAACAGGATTTGATAGAACTTAGATGTGTGAAATTTGCACATAGAGAGCTCAGGAGGTCTAATACAAAACAAACAGTCATTCTTTCAATTGAAAGTTAGTAATTGCTTTAATTTCTGAATTTTCATTTTTTTATTTCCCCTTCCCATTGCTGAAATAAGACTGTTTATGGTCTGGCTTCTCTCCTACATGGAGACTCTCCTAGCTATGTTTGTTCACATTCTGGTGCCACCTTCATTGAACTCTTCTGCTGAAAGTGCATTTCTACTCCTTGAGTATGCCTTATATCAGCTAGAGATTCTCCTAATACTTTCATACGCTGTCTCCTCTCACACTCATTTCCTGGACACTTTTGCTGTACTTGGAGTATAGCCACAAATCAAGCCTAAGAAAGTAATGCAGTAAGCATGAATAATAGAGGAAGTTGCAGCATGACCTAAAGCATATTGAATAATGTCCTTGGACCAGAATTTCTGTGGGATTATGATTGCTGTAACAGTAGACTGCTTTTCTGAAAAAGCAGGACCTTTTCTTCAACAAGATCCAATGCTGAGTAAATAACAATTGCATTTTTATCTGGATTTTTATCAGATGAGTGGTAAATTTGTTTCATTAACTTCAAGTTCTCAAAGCCTCAGTCAATGATGATTTAAAGGCACTGAGGTGAATATAGAGGAACAAAAAATACAGTAAGTCAACAACTATGAACTGATCCAATTCAACTTAGCCGAGTTTTTCAGTATATAGAGTCTGTTGGTTGCAGTGTTGTTTAGAGAAGTGTTATGCGTTTTTTGTTTGTTTGTTTGTTTTCTTTTGTTTTGTTTTGTTTTTGTTTATTTTGTTTTGGTTTGTTTGTTTGTTTGTTTTTGTTTTTGTTTTTTTGTTCATGGTAAAATGAGTTCTTTTAATGCTGTGACTTCTCCTGTAGGAAAGAAGATTTAAGAAAAATATAGGGAGTGACTCATTTGATCTATTTACGAAAGCTGCAAACACACAAATCTCTAGGTATGTGTTTTCCTGAGGGTTTTTGATTTGATAATTTCAAACAGAGATTGGAGAATTTATGCACTGCAAGAAAGCTTTATTTCTGTATTATTTTAAATCCAAAGACAAGCTGTCAGAATAAAAAGAAGAAATGTACTCTTTGAAAGAATATCTATTTGGTGTATTTGGAATTGGATTTTTTTATTATTATTTTTTCGTAATACCTTTTGATATTACAGCAGAATAACCTCTCAATGATAATTTTTTTTTGCTGTCTTAATTGATGACAGCTGTGACTTTTTGTTTATTTGAAATCAGGAGTGGATCTGTGAAGCTACTGATCTAATCTACCTAGCAGTGCTTGTGTTAGTGAGATACTAAGCAAAGATCATAAGAAGACTTGTCCCTTTAAACAGTGGCACAAGAAGCTATAAAAGAATTACAAACTACTATGAAGCTTTTTGACAAATAGTTCAGTGTTTCTTCTTTTCATGGTATTCTAGTACTAGATAGTACGTTGTCCTTTATTGTAATTTTTATATTCATGCTCACTGGATTTTGTCTCCTGATGACATAAGGCCTACTTTTATGCATTTTCTAGTGAAGACAACTAAAACACAGGGCAGATTTTTTTCTTACAGTTATCTCTGATCTCACAGTATCTGCGTAGTGCTTTTTATTTCCTCCTTCCGTCTCTTTTGGACATAAATGATTTTTGGAGTTAAAGAAAAAATATTATAAGTGAAACCTCATTAACAATGGGTAATAGGTTTCCTTACTGACACCATTATAATAGGTAGACTGTATAAACTTAGATTAGAGCATGCCACATGTGACAAATTTCTTGTCCTGTTTCAGGCAGGTAGAGAACAGAAGAGCACCCAAGACAGGCATTCAGAACATGGGGCACTAGATACGTCTTGACTCAGAGAAATGTATTTTAGCAGACTTACTACTACCCATTCTCACATTCCTTAATACAGTATTGCCTTGAAAAAGAAAGAACAGAAAATAAATAAGTGCTGGCTCACATGAAGTTAGTTAGCACTGATTGTATTTATCTAATACTAAAGATCTGAACTAGTTTTTATAGCCATAGCACAAACACTAGATTTATGAAATATGTTTTGTCATAAAATGTTTCTTCCTGGGAGTTTAAGTAGGCTTACGTAACTTTGTGGCCTTTCATGATAGAAAAGGACGTATGCATCTAAGCAAGAGAAAAAGAAGTTCTACAGAGAGAGACATAGGAGAGAGAATGCTTCAACAAAGAACTTCTTGAATAGCTGAAATGAAAATATCTTTTCCATCCAGGGGACAGAGTCTGCTAAGAAAGGATGATTGATTCACTAAAAAAACAAAGAGTTTTCATACAGCAACAGAACAGAGAAGAAGTTATGGGAGCAATCCCTGTCAATGCGGAGGCTAAACAGCGTTGGAACTGTCCAAAGTTTCCTTTAAACCTTTGTGTTATTTCAATTTCTTTGATTTTTTTTCCTTTTTTTTTTTTTTTTTTCTCTGATTCTTATTCTTTCTGCAACTCCATCATTCAAAGTATCTTCTCTTCCCTTGCCATTTTTCTCATTCCAGAATAGCATTGCTTCATTGTCTCTGTCATTTCCAGTTATTTCACTGTGCCTAGGTAAAGTGACTGGGTATTAGCAGTATTTTACAGCACTACCCAGTGTAGTGTACAGCTGACTCAATACTACTTAGTGCTGAACTACCTTCACTGTGAAAAAAATCCTATGTTTAAACAGAATTTTCCACATTGCAAGTTGTGTCCCATCCTTCCACTATTTGCTTCTACGAAGATTCTGGTGGCATCTTCTCTATATCCTCCCACTGTGTAGCTGAAGATACTTGATCAAATTTAACCAATGCCAGTAGGAATGGATATTTTCAAAGAATGGCTTGTAAGCAATTTGCAGAAGTGCTTTAGGGAATATACTTAGCAATAAAATATATATAGAAGTAATTTTACCATTTCCTCAATGTATTTTTCCCCTAATGTTTGGAGAAATATATTTGAATGTTTTGTTTAAATTATTTGCTCTATGCATTTTGTAAGTGTTTCCGTAGGATTATTGCTTTTTCAGCAGGAAGGGATCATATGTTAACAACTTGCAGCTGCTGAATGTTAGTGCTCATCCTAAACACAATTTTAGAATTTTCCCATTGAAACAAAAACAAAGTTTAAGAATTGAAATCTGAGTAACAAGTAGTCCTCTAGATATGTGTATCATAATTTAAACAGCTTGCAATACTTAGCTTTGAAACAGAATGAATTGCCAATTTATTTTTTGTCATTTGTGATCTTATTCCTGTTACAGTACATAATTTCCCAGTTTCATCACAGTGAACACTACAGAGGAGCTTCGAGGAATTTTGCTCCCTAGGTCAGTTGTGAGATGGGGGGCTCTGTGTAATGTAAGGCCTCACTATGAGGAATGTATTTCTACTTAAAAGAAATGAAAAGATTGATCTATGAACAGCCAACATCATGTTACTTCAGTTAATTCATTAACTGCTGTGACTGAAACTTACATGTTTCTCTCTCTTTCTACAAGCACAGAAATGAATCTTGAAGCTTTCTTAATAGCCATTCACAGCTTTAGGATTGTGAGTGGACAGTAGAATTTGTTCATGTTTAGAAACTGAGTTAGGATGAGTGTTAGCACAATAGCACACAAAAATATTAAAATGCATTTTCATTTATGAGGAAATGATAGTCGTATTTCCTTTATGACCATTTGGAGAAATTTTTATGTGTACAAAATGAGTATAACATTCTAGAAGATCAAACTAGGTTTGCTTTGTTTAATTTTGCTAAAATTAAATTATAATTTCAGTTACAGATGATCATATTTCTAAGAAGAAAATTTATTTGCAGACAGTAATCTTGTTTAGGTCCATAACATTATTGTTATTGCTTGATATTTTCTATTTTCTATACTGTAATCACTAATTTCAGCAGTGCTAATTTGTACTGTACAGTCATTTAAAACTTGATAGGCTCTATGATGTCACATTATGGTGAG
The DNA here is from genome assembly GCA_011076525.1 of Nettapus auritus. NCBI lineage: Eukaryota > Metazoa > Chordata > Aves > Anseriformes > Anatidae > Nettapus > Nettapus auritus. The sequence goes on along the minus strand of CM021765.1, from coordinate 104,478,510 downwards.
ACAGGTCTTTTTTTTTTTTTTTCCACAGTGTATTTTTGCATTTTAATGTCTATTTCCTTGGCTGTATCTCTCTCAAATCCTTATATGGCCTTTATCACCTGAATATGTATGAATATATATAGGATTGTTGCAGTTTAACCTGGTCAGCAGCTAAACACCACAGCCATTCGCTTACCCTCCCCCCCTCCCTCTCTGGGATGGGGGAGAGAAACGGAAAAATGAAACGAGAGTTGAGATAAAGACAGTTTATTAAGATAGGAAACAATAATAATAATAATAGTGTGTATGAAACAAGTGATGCACAATGTAATTGCTCACCACCTGCTGACCGATGCCCAGTCTGTCCCGAGCAGCCGGCCCCCCGACCCCGGCTAGCCACCTCCCTCTATTGTTTAGCATGACATCAGATGGTATGGAATACTCCTTTGGCCAGTTTGGGTCAGCTGTCCTGGGTCTGTCCCCTCCCAGCTCTTGCTGCACCCCCAGCCTGCCCACTGGCAGGACAGAGCGAGGAGCTGAAAAGTCCTTGGGTTAGTGTAAGCACTGCTCTGCAACAACTAAAACATCAGCATGTTATCAGCACTCTTTTCATCCTAATCCAAAACATAGCACTCTACCAGCTACTAGGAGGAAAATTAACCCTGTCCCAACTGAAACCAGGACAAATTCAAATATAAAAATATTCAGAAGTTCAAGAGTATCCTCACACTTTTGCACTTACTTCAGTGAGAACATAGATGAGGACACCTGGGAACAAATAATCTGGTGCTATAAAGGTTGCTATAGCACAAAATAGCATTTTCCTACACTATAAAATGCAATGCACTCTCTGAGGAAATTCTGGTGTACCTAGGTAGACTATGCCAAGTAATATTTCATTTTGCTTCAGTATTTAGGTTGTCATGGTCCAAAATTTAAACAGTATATAATCCAGGGGGTGATTGCATTTTCCTAGGGTGCAATAAGTATCGTTGATGAAAGAAATGACTAGATGTATCTCCTTTTATTTCATTTTTTTTTTTAATATGTTTGTTTGTTTGTTTGTTTGTTTTTAGCTAGCAAATACCTAAAAATTGGTTGCATTAACTGTAGTAGCTTTATTATCTTCCTTTTCTTGAAGTTCAGTTTAATAATTCTTCATGTTAGTCACTACATGACTTAAGACTGACAGAGGAAAGTGTAATACTTCTGAGTGACTGTCAGATGACTGATGTCTATGTCTTCTGCTATTTGCCTGAAAGTGCTAATGATGATTGAACGTTGTTGCCATGCTCAGTTTTGTATGTGAACTCCTGAATGCTCAGCAGCTAGGTGGTTTGGCATTTTTAGTATAAATATGTAATTATCAAATTAATGAAAAGTTGATTGAGACAAATACTTGGCAAGCTGGCTTTATGTGTTTCATTGATAACAGCAATAATACCATTTACCACTTCCATTTCTGCAAATTGTTTGGTTTGCTACAAGATATTTTGATTAAGAAGCCAGATGATAGAAAATCAATAGAACTGTTCATATTGATTAAACACTGCTTTCTTACTGATGTCTTTGAGGTCTTTAAGGATCAGTTCTTGACCTTTTGCTATTTAATATTGTTATCAATGACTTGGAGGAAAACAAAGCTGTTATTGATTCAATTTATAGTTTGTGTATGCCCACATGCCTAAAGAAATGTCAAAGAAGTAGTATTCAGAAGGGAAATGTAGGTTGTTTGGTAAGTATAGTATATAGTATAATACACAATTTACTATTCCGTGTAGCCAAGTCACTTTTCAGTCTAGGTAAGTGTGAACAGAAGCCACAGTTCCATGCTGACAAATTCTGCTTTGAAAAGCAGCTGCTCTTAAAAAGGTGCAAGAAGTCACACTAAACATGAACACTCAACACAATTCCACAGACAAAAAAAAAAAAAAAAAAAAAAAAAAAAAAAGCAAATGTGAGATATAAACATGAGAATCTTGGGGAGAAATGAATTATGCTCTCTCTGCATTTCTCCTGGTGTGGCTGAGGATTCCAGTTCTGAAATACACAATTCAGAAAAGACATTGATAAATTGGAGAGGATTAAAGGAAAGCCAGGAGAATTATTAAAGGACTGTGAGGAACTCGGGGAGCTCAAGCTATAAATTTAACAAAGGAAAGGTTAAGAACTGTGTCTATACCTACCACTCATATCTCCTCCCAGCCCATCACAGCATACTTTTCTGCTCACAAGCTATCCTTGCTCTGCGGAAGGATGTCCTGCCAATTCTTTATCCTTTTTAAAATGCTTGGTAGAAGAATTTGTGTCCCTTTTCAGACATGGCACATCCAAGCTGAGCTGCCCTTGGCTCCAGGTTAATCACTGACTACCAGTGGTATACCTTTCCCAGGAACCCATGGGTTATTTATATTCATTTGCAATAACCAAAATATGTTGCCAACAGGCTTGCAGAGTTTTAGGGCAGAATTGTTTTACGTTAGATACCATACAGAATGACAGTTTTTGGCGAAATTAAAAATCAGTAATTTTTTTTGTTTGTTTCCTTGCCTTTCTCGGAGTTCGCTGGAAGTTGGCCAGTGTACCTAGAATGTCTCTTGCACATAGGCCATCTCTTCCAAAATGTGCTGTCTTGTTGTCCATATCTTTTTTTTTTTTTTTTTTTTTTTTTTTTTTTTTTTTTTTTTTTTTTTTGTGGTGTCCTCCATTCTATTTTAGTACAGCAGAGCTTTCTACCTCTTCTTGCACAAGCCTACTGCTATTTCTACAGTGAGACCGGTAGTGCTGCAGGGAGAGGAATATAATCCCTGGACATACCTCTAAAATTTTGATGGACACAGCCCTTAATTCCCTCTAGAAAAAGTAAACAAAGATAATAGAAATACAGGGTTGCAAGGGTTTACTGATGCTGTGTATACATGCCCTGGAGGTGGATGCGCATCGTTCTACACAAAATCTCACATACACATTTGTCTCTCCCAGGGATGGGCTTCCTCACTTCTGTATCAATGCCCACTGTTTTTCCCTGGGCTACTCTGGAATCCGCTGGAGCTGTGGGTTTCCTGTGGGACACTTTGGAGGTCTCCCACATGAAATCCCTGCGCTAGCCCAATCAATGTTCTCATGTGCTGCTGCTGTTTCTCATCCTTCCCAGGGCCTCCCTGCTCATTTCTTTGTGCTGGTTCTCTGTATTGTTCCAGCTGATCAGGATAGATCTGTCTAATTGTCAGGTCATGTTTCTAGACAGATATTTGGTGGCTTTTCCTTGATGTCATGAATACATTGAGACAATTTTATCACAGTCAGTCATGTTATTGCCAAGCAAACTCTCTTTCTGATGGCATATGTGGGGATGGGACATCAAACCTGCATTATAAAGGGTTGTTTCCTGAAAGACTGACGTATAAGATCAACCAACATTTTGAACCAGTTCATCTACTGTTAATTTGATGGTTTGCATAGATAAACTGCTTTTAGTTTTTGCTCCAGTAACTATTTTTAAGTATGTTTACACTTTAGAATAACACCTTCCAAATTTGCTTGTTTGTTATATTTCTGGATCATTTCCCTCAGAATTTCTCCTCATCATAGAAGCATAAGGGTAGTGGAGAAAAGCAGAAAAGTTCAAAATTGATATGAAATCTATACATGTATGCAGATTCCACAGCAACAAACAGAATTCATGAACTCCACATTGACTCTCCCAGTTGTTAAGAGTGATTTGGTTGGAAATTATAGAAAATCATATCAGACTGCATCTGTCTGCGATGGAGTTAACTTCCCCCACAGCAGCCCATATAACATTGTGCTCTGCACATGTAGATAGAGCAGGGTTGATATCACACCAAAGTTTTGTCTATTGCTGATCAGTGCTGGCACAGCATCAAGCCTTATTCCAACCTCCCCCAGAGCCAGTAAGTTGAGGGTAGGCAAGAAGTGGGGAGGGGACAGGACATCACCAGGACAGCTGGCCTAAACTGACCAAAGGGATATTCCACAGCATGTGGTGTCACACTCAGCAATAAAAGGTGGGGAAGGCAAAGGAAAAAGGAAAAACTCTCATGAAAAAGTCTGACCTTCTGAACAGCATACTGAGGCCCTGATTCCCCAGATGTGGCTAAACATTGCTTTCTGATGGGAAGTAGAGAATAATTGTTTTTTTTCTCTCTTTGTTTCCACATTTTCTTTCTTTCTTTCTCTTTCTTTCTTTCTTTCTTTCTTTCTTTCTTTCTTTCTTTCTTTCTTTCTTTCTTTC
>CM021765.1:104446293-104468200 GCA_011076525.1 Nettapus auritus | reverse complement strand
AAAAAAAAAAAAAAAAAAAAAAAAATCAGTAGCTCTATTTGTTTCAGTTTAAACAGAGGTTACTCATTTTGCACTAACTTTACTGCATTTCAGTTATGGTGACAGAAATGTCTAACTAGGACAAGTAATAAGTTGCTGGGGATGTTAATTTCTTAAATAATTACTGCTATATATAGAAAAGAGACATTGATAGTGTCCTCATTGTTCAATGAGGAAGTTAGGGAAAGTGATCGCAAGACAAATCAAGTGATAATCTCTTCAAATATATACAATCCACAACTAACAACAGTCACAGCTTTTCTCAGTTTCATAATTTATCATGTTTTCTGTGTCAGTTGCATCTGTACTGCTTAAGGATGGGATAATACAGAGATGATGTAAAACACACTCCTAGCCATTATATTGAATGTGTGTTAAAAATTGACAATAGATTTTTGGGGTAGTATTTTGTCATATTTCCATTTATATTTGATATGTATGTATACATACAGCTTATTCTTGCTTTCATATTCCTTGTAGTTCTCAATTTGTATTTATTTTGCCTGTTGTACGTTATTACTCATTATTCATTTATTAATTAATTAATGTTTTTAATTAATATTGTATTTATGTATTTATTATTTTTAACCTGTCTGTTCTACTGATGTCTTTATCCACATCAATCCATCAGCTGATGGACAAGCATGAAAGAAGCTGAAATTACATCAGAGTATGTGCATTCTGCTTGCCCTCATGCACAAATAATCTTCAGAACCATCTCAGACTGATGCAAGGCAGCTTGGGCAGTTTTACTTGGTAGGATACACAGCTTTGCAGACTACCACAATTGGATGTGTTTGCTACATGGTCAACTCAACAGGTCTTGAAAGACCTTAAGGCATTTTTTTCCCTAGTGTTGTTGCAGCTTTCAAATACGAGTGTGGTGAACTGACACTTAAAACAAACTTGTATAATTTAGTCCATTAAGGAAACAGTTGGAGTTGTCAATCCACTTAAATGGAAACCACATCAAAATAACCAATACAACATTACTAGTGGGACAAGTAACAGTAATTTTCTCATTTTTGTCATTTTCGGTCATTTTATTTTGTTGATCGCCAGCAGGCTTTATGTGGGAAGCAGAGCACTGCATTAGGATAATAATTATGCACATGTTAGGACCATAAGTAACATTGATTGTAATCGCACAAACAAAAACATATTCAAGCATGTGCTTTGCCTGAAGACCTAAATTTTTGGAGTTTTACTGGGCAGATATATATATATATATATTTAGGCTCATCTCCTTCTTTGAACTTAAATTAAATCTTTAAACAAATTCGTGTAGAACTTATTGAAGACTCTGGTAGGCCAAAGGTCTTTCAGAGGTGTTTTAGCAGTTGATAGACAAGAGTTGTACAGCAGGGTGAAACTTAAACATATTCAGCAAAGCTTAGGAGAGGAGAGTGTTTAAATAAAAGCACTTGATTGCAGAGCCAATGTTAGTCTATCAGCGAAGCCACAGGAGAACAACTTCTCTCTGCATAGTAGGAAGAGAATGGAAAGATCACCATATAAATACGGTACTGTTATCTGATGCTATTATCCAAACCCTTCTGTCCTGGGGTGCTCTCCCTAGGTGTCAGATCAGCTTACATGCTTTGAATGTATTTATGGCTTTTACAGCTGTAATCAGCGTTCCCTTTGGAATTGTACTCATGCATCTGACCATAAAAATTCATTCCTGAAATCCATGAAGTGTTGATAAGAACCTAAGTTCATAAAAGTGAGTGAACGCTTTTTCTGAAAAGATTCCTTTGTGCTTCTCAGTATTTGTGAAACAAATCTGCTACGGTTTGCTCCTTAATACAGTTTAGGGACTATTTAATTCCAGCTTGTGACTTCTCCTTAAAGATTTTTACACTAAGGATGATAAGTAGTCACATGGAAGGATTTAGGCAAAGAATTCATCTCAAATGAATTTACCAGGACACGTAAGTACATTACAGATTTCACTAGGATGGCTAGGTTTTTCTCCAATATTTGAGCAGAGCTTTTTTAAAAATTACTTGTCAAATTATTGATCATTGAAGAAAAGATGCAGTAACACTAAGTGAGTTCAGAAGATAGATTAGGTGTTGTATCTAAGGTTATCTAACACAAGCTGTTTTATATTCTAAGCCTTGCTTAAGTTACAGTCCTGCCCCAGGTAAATATTTTGTCTAATAAAATTAGGGTATTTGAATGTCAGTGTGGTTGAACATTCAGATACAGTGTTCATCTTGGGCTAGGATACTGGATACAATTTTTTATAATGTAATATAAGTCCATCTAATTTCACTAATAACTGAACTTCATTATTGTTTGCTGACAATGTCTTGGCTTATTGTATATGTTATTGTCTGGGCACCAAAAGAGTTCAGCCATGTATTTATTGGAAAATTACCATGAATTATTATTATTTTATTTTGCTAATAGTTCCTTTTCCCATGTCAAAATCAACTGAATTTGGCAGAGCTAGAATCAGAAATTCAAAGTCTTTTTAAATAGTATAGTTTACATTTCAAGCATCTATCAGAACTCTTTGCAAACATACACACATATATGTGTATATGTGTATATTTATAAAGTGCCAGACAATGTTAGAAACCCAGCAATTTCAAAAGGTCAGAAATACTTCAGTGCAATCACACAAAATTAGTGTACCCCAGGATGACAGAAAAATTCCTAACAGCACTGTTCAAATGTAATGTCAAGTCACACAAGGCATACACAAGACTGTAACACCTCCTGGTTAATGTGTCAAGACTTGTGTCAACACAAACCATGCTATTTCCATAAGCAGTGAACTTATTACAAAGGAAAAGGATATCACTATGCTGCAGCAGGCTTGACTCTTTTCTAGTGCTCTTCCAGGGATCTCTGTGAATTACTGCAGGACTGAATTGTACTCAGCATTGCAAATATCTTTTGTTCAGCTCTACTCATCAGCATTTTTGACATCCAAACACATTTATTTTGATACAGTAGATACTTCTGCAGCTGGCTGAATGGTTGAGATTTTGGCATGAAGGAAATTGTGAGAAACAGTTTGTGATTTTCAAGTGCAGGTTATTATTGGGATATTTAACAGTGGGGAGAGAAGAGAACCCTAACATCACTGACATTGGCAACACTGAAATAGAAACTCAGATATTTGAGTCAAGCTAGTTTTTTTTATTTATTTATTTATTTATTTTTTATTTATTTTCAGTCAAATGTTGCAAAACACTGGCATATTCACCACTACCTTAAAAATGAGCAGTTGAAGAATTTTGTAAAATTAAGCATAAATGATTAGTGATTATATCAATTTTTATAGCATGAAAATTCTGCTTCTGTGTAGTAAACTTGTGCAAAGTATGTCATGATTTTCCAACTTTATTGACATCTACGCATTTGTTAATTAGCCCTAGTAACATTTTAACAAGTGAAAACAGAAGTGTATTCTGGCACTCTAGACTTTGGAAATCTTTAAATCATTAGAAATATTCACTCTGCATAACATGTTTTTTCTTCACTACCTCTAAAATATTATTATAATAACAATCTGTTCCTTTTCTCTGACTGCATTCATTTAAATGGCTTTCCTAGGATAAAACTGCCATGCATTGCCGTACTGAGAAAGCACAGATCTATCCTTCTTTGATCCTAGACACTGCTTGTCCTGCCATATGCACAGGCATGGCAGGACAGCTTCAGCTTTGTTTTATTTTTGTTTTTGTTTCTGTTTCTGTTTTTGTTTTTGATTGGACAGTGCCACATTGTAGTAGTAGCCTCCGTTTCCCTAAAGGATTGGTGGCAGTTGGTCCTATCCTCATATCTATTACCTATCCTCATATCTATTTCATACCTATCCTCATATCGATTTCTTTCTCATTCAGCTTACTCTTAGGAACTAACGGTCAGCATGAAACTGATTCTCCAAGAGTTCTTGCCTCTTCAATCAATACCAGTCTATGCCACATCTCTGTAACATAGGTCATTTATTTCTCAGAGAGAAATACAAGGGTGTTTCACCTGCCACTCCTTAAAATCCATTAACTATCAAAGGTGGCTTAACATTGGCTTTTTGAATATGGTCTTTTCAAAGTCAGCAACATAGTTTGTCTCTGTAGTCAGCAGAGGATCAAGGCTTTTCTTGAAGCCAATTAATCCAAACTGTCTTGGACACTTGTCTTAGACAAAGACAACTCTCTCCTTTTTCTCCCCATCAATTATATTGGTACTTAGTTGAGTGGTTTAAACCAGTTGTATATCTTTTAATTATCTAGGGTTCAGTGACAGCAATTCTGTCTTAAATAAGAAGTAAATCAGTGTAAGCTGTTAAAGAAGTCATCCTGGCACACTCTGCTTCATCAGTAATTTTCTTAGCAATACAATTTATAGATTTATTTTAAAATTCTGATTCTGAAAAATAATCATTATGCCAGAACTATGAGGAATGTATATATCTGTGGTGCTATAATTTACATTTCTTTTCACATAAGAATGCTCACTTAGGAAATGGCAAGGTTACTAGTCACAAAGAGATTTACATAGGCACATTTTTATCACTGCAATCAGTCAACATATTGAAAATTGTCAGAATGTTTAAATGAACTGATTATTTAATGTGGAAGTGCTTTGAGCGAGGAGAAGAGCATTATGACAGTTCAGTCTCACTTTTTTAGTCTTTAGCTGTAAGTGATCTCAGTGAATTGCAATTCAATGATCTCTTGCAATTCAATGAGACAAAGGTAATCACATAAACGGGGTTATTTTTGTTATTTTCTATTTGCTTGCCACAGTGAAATATCACCTTGTCTTTAATTACATTTTCATTCCTTTTTAAGTTTTCTTCTTAAAAATTCATGATGGAAGAAATTAGATGCTCTCTTCAGTCATGGAGATGACAGGTGGGATTTTTTGTTGTCTGTTTTGTTTTGATTTGATTTTAATTTCAAAAAAAGGTTTTGTAAGTGTAAGATTAGCATGTGTCCTTCAACCACAAAAAACAAGTTTTGACAGATCCTGTTGCCATGCTTGTGCCAGGCCAAAGGGATATGATGGAAGCAATGCTTGCCTTAGTAGCTGAAATGGTAGCAGAAGTGTTTGGCAGAAATAATGCACGATAAAATATATGATTTCTAGCATTAGCCCTCATCTCATTCTTTATTTAGCAATCAGGAAAACCAACCTCATACACAGATTGCTTTTTGCTCTACTTTAGTCTATTGTTCGTTATACAAACTAATGGTAGACCCCACTCCCAGGAAGCCCTCTCCTGAAGGGGAGAGAGAGGAAGCAGCAAAGGAGCTGGTAACAACAGCAGCTGTCTGGGTGAATGGGAGTTTCCTGTCTTCTGTAAAAGGCATTGGCTGGCATTCGTTCTGATACAGATTTTAAAAATGCTGTGAATAACACTCAATAGCTTCCTACAGCTGTCTGGAAACAACCTTTCACACATGCATACAGAAACGCACGTGTAGAGTGAAATATCTACTTGGTGAACAATTCACTGTAACTTAGTTTGCACAGCTCTTTTAGTGCTTGTAGGTGTGAACTAAATACATGAAAACTGCAACTGGGGCTGTTCACAAAGTGGAACACCACTGTTTTTGCTGGTAAACTAACACTGCATACTGAAAAAGGAAAATGCAGACAATATTTTACAAATGCGTTCATGGAACCCACAATATAATTTACTGATTTTAGTTTAACAGGAATGTTTTGAGGAGCTCTTCAAACTGAAGCACAACCACTTATCCCAGTGGTTTAAAGCCAGTACTCAGTATTGAAGGGTTACTGTTGGTTGTGTGTTAGCAGATTATTCCTCTCTTACCTATAAATGGGTCTGTACTTGAAGTGCAACTGTGAGGAGACCTCACAAGCTGTCCTGTATGCTCACAGACATGCTGGTCAAAAAAACTCCTTATTCACTAATATTGTTGTGCAGAATAGCCAGAACATGTGTTAGGTGGTGGAATGTGAAAAGAATCAGACTTTGCTTGGAATAAAAAATGCTTATGATTAGAGCCACTTCTGGTTTTGTCTTTGGGTTGTTTTACCTTTACCAGTGATCATGGACGAGATAAACAAAATGCTTTGAAAGATGTAGTTAAATATTGATTATAAAACAATGGTGCTTTTACAGCTAAATTGTAAGCGCAGCATTACCATCAAGAGAAGAGGAAAGACACTTATGCGTCTGCCACGTTTTCCTCCCAGCAGCACAGTAACTCAAAAATATGGCACACTAATCATGAATGGTGAAGTCTGGCTTAAACTTTGTTTTGCCAAATTCTGGAATGTGCTTTCACATTTATTTGTTATAATGATTCTAAACTCAAAAGAAACTTATCATAAGGCTTCATAGTTTTCAGTTGTATGAAATCAGAACCTGAAACTAGAAATCCTAGATTATGTCTGTGTATTTGTAAATTTCCTCTAAACCTATTTTGCATTGGAATCATGGGACAATTTTATATTCCATTACTCTCTTTGTGAGAAATTCATCTTCAGTTGACAAATGAATCCATTCAAAGGTCTGAAAAAGAATACTGTATAAAACTCATATATTAATCTTACTAGAGTTAGGTACATGATTTAAATAGATGTAATGACAATACGTTTTAAAAAGAGACGGCCTCTGCAAACTCACTGACTAGGTAGAATTCTCTCTGAAACCTGGCAGCATACACATAACTTCTTGTGTAGTGCATGTTCTTAAAAATAACCAGAAGTTCAGTGTAGGTTCCATTCAAGCTTACAGTCTTAAATATGATTAATGGTAGTGTTAGCCACTGTATTTGTTACTTGTCATATATATATATACATATATTTAAATCACCTATTAAAACAAATTCATTTAAAGTTTTTCCTAATTACCAGATCATTATTGCATCTCCTCCACACATATGTAAATTCTTGTCATGATTTTGACCAGTTCTAGACTTTCATCATTCTAAGGTGCACTTTGCTTTTGTGCTAGGGCAACAAGTACCCTAGCTCTGCTCAAATACTTGCGATTACTTAAGCAAGAGCTAAAATCACTTTTGACTCTCCTTTTCACCTTTCTTCTTCATCAGTCTTTCCCTGCTTTAAAAAACAAATATCTGGGTGTCCTTTTAAAGTGTTTTTATTCCTTTCTCTTACAAATTTAATTGTTAAATTGGGGAAAAAAATATCTTTCTTTTATCTAGGAAATTAGATATCTCAGCCTTTTTTTGCTCAGTTGGATGAAATAATGTGACATGTACAAGTATGGTTCTCTGTTATCTAATGCTTTGACTTTTTTTTTTTTTTTTTTCTTTCATTGGTTATATTTCAGATGGCTATATTGCAAAATTTTACAGCGTGAAGTTTAATCTGCAGAAAATGTCTATGAAAATACATTCCATTAGTGTTTGAGTTTTTGGTGGTGGTGGTGGTTTGTTTGTTTTCATAAATTCTCAATTTTTTTCTGCAGTGCATGGCACACCTATTCATCTACTAATCATATTCTTCAGAATTCCTTCAAGTGAATTACATGAATCTGTGGTAAATAGAAAAGCCTATAGTGACAATTCATAGTCTGACAGTGTTTTTTTCAGTCCTTGAATCAATCAACTTGAACATGCATCCCCGCTTTAACTAAATGTGGTGCATTGATTACTCAGTAAAGATGTTGATATTTCTTATTTAAAAACAAGACAAGTTCTAGACCAGAGCTTTGCTGCTGGACTCATTGAAGTAAATCTTAAACTTCTCTTCCACACAAATTTTATGAACTTTGGTAAATGAGAAATATCTAACAAACACATGATAGAAGAGGGGAAGTGTAATTCATTAGCATGAAAGACTTCACAGATGACTAAAGTCATCTTTGATTTATAGCCTTAACGGTACTCATTTGGGAACTATTCCAAAAGGGAAGCAGAAGTGAAAAGTATTTTCACAAAGATACTGAGCTGATAACCAGACATATCTGGAATAAACTTTTTGTTCTAGGTAGCAGTGGTGAAAAGTTTATTCAGGCTAGCTGCATTTACATGGATTTACATTTATCCATAGTTTTGAATGTGTTTTGGATGCTTCCAGTAGTATTTTTATATGTTTCCATTATATACATAACAACAGATTGTGATTGTAATTGTATTCATGAAAAGACATGCTGTGGTGTGCATGAGTCACATGCCCAATTTACAGTTTGTGCATTGATTTGGGGAAGAAAATCAAAGTTATAAACAAAAAATAAAAATGGCTTAGAGAACAAGATCTTTATCTTAGGGAACTGATTGCCGCAGACGGGTCCCAACTGTCTCCAAGGGGAAAAAGGATCCTAGCCCAGGAGCTGGCAGGGCTCATCGAGAGGGCTTTAAACTAGGTAAGAAGGGGGATGGGGCTGAAATAAAGCTAGTTGGAAGTGTACCGGGGAAAAAATGGCAAGGCCGGGGGAGAAGGCAATGGGCCAACTGAAATGCATCAACACTAATGCATGAAGCATGGATAACAAACAAGAGGAGCTGGAAGCCATCGTGAAGCAGGCAGGCTATGACTTGGTTGCCATCACGGAAACGTGGTGGGACCACTCTCATGACTGGAGTGCTGCAATATCTGGTTATAGGCTCTTCAGAAGGGACAGGCAGCATGGAAGGGGTGGTGGAGTTGCTCTCTATATTAGAGAGCATTTTGATGTTGTGGAGCTTGAGGCTGGGAATGATAAGGTGGAGTCCCTATGGGTTAGGATCAGTGGGAAGGCCAACAAGGGAGGCATCCTGATGGGGGTCTGTTATAGACCCCTAAACCAGGATGAGGAGACAGATGATGAGTTCTACAGACAGCTGTCAGAAGTTGCGAAATCGTCAGCGCTTGTTCTCGTGGGGGACTTCAACTTCCCAGACATATCCTGGAAGCACAACACAGCCCAGAGAAAGCAGTCCAGGAGGTTTCTGGAGAGCGTGGAAGATAGCTTCCTGAGGGAGCTGGTTAGTGAGCCTACCAGGGGAGGTGCCCCGCTAGACCTTCTGTTCACTAACAGAGAAGGACTGGTGGGGGATGTGGTGGCTGGGAGCTGTCTTGGGCAGAGTGACCACAAAATGGTAGAGTTCTCGATACTTGGCGAAGTCAGGAAGGGGACCAGTAAGACCGCTGTCTTGGACTTCCGGAGGGCTGACTTTGAGCTGTTCAGGGCACTGGTTGGCAGAGTCCCTTGGGAGGCGGTTCTGAAGGACAGAGGAGCCCAGGAAGGCTGGGCGCTCTTCAAGAAAGAAATCTTAATGGCTCAGGAGAGCTCCGTCCCCATGTGCCCAAAGATGAGCTGGCGCGGAAGAAGATCGGCCTGGCTGAACAGAGAGTTGTGGCTTGAGCTTAGGAGAAAAAAAGAGGGTTTATAATCTTTGGAAAAGAGGGCGGGCCACTCAGGAGGACTATAAGGATGTTGTGAGGCAGTGCAGGGACAAAATTAGAAAGGCCAAAGCTCATCTGGAGCTCAATCTGGCTACTGCCGTTAAAGATAAAAAAACCTGCTTTTATAAACATATCAACACAAAAAGGAGGACTAAGGAGAATCTCCATCCTTTACTGGATGCGGGGGGAATCTTAGTTACCAGAGATGAGGAAAACACTGAGGTGCTTAATGCCTTCTTTGCCTCAGTCTTTAGCGGCAAGACCAGTTGTTCTCTGGATACCCAGTACCCTGAACTGGTGGAAGGGGATGGGGAGCAGGATGTGGCCCTCACAATCCATGAGGAAATGGTTGGCAACCTGCTATGGCATTTGGATGTACACAAGTTGATGGGGCCAGATGGGATCCACCCGAGGGTACTGAGAGAACTGGAGGAAGAGCTGGCCAAGCCGCTTTCCATCATTTGTCGGCAGTCCTGGTTATCAGGGGAGGTCCCAGTCAACTGGCAGCTAGCAAACATGACGCCCATCTACAAGAAGGGCTGGAGGGTAGACCCGGGGAACTATAGGCCTTTTAGTTTGACTTCAGTGCCAGGGAAGCTCATGGAGCAGATTATCTTGAGTGTCATCATGCGGCAGTTACAGGGCAAGCAGGCGATCAGGCCTAGTCAGCATGGGTTTATGAAGGGCAGGTCCTGCTTGACGAACCTGATCTCCTTCTATGACAAGGTGACACGCTTAGTGGATGAGGGAAAGGCTGTGGATGTGGTCTACCTTGACTTCAGTAAGGCTTTTGACACCTTTCCCCACAGCATTCTCCTCAAGAAGCTGGCTGCTCATGGTTTGGACTGGCGTACGCTTTGTTGGGTTAAAAACTGGCTGGATAGCCGGGCCCAAAGATTTGTGGTGAATGGAGTCAAATCCAGTTGGAGGCCGGTCACTAGTGGCGTCCCCCAGGGCTCAGTACTGGAGCCAGTTCTCTTTAATATCTTTAACAATGATCTGGATGATGGGATCGAGTGCACCCTCAGTAAGTTTGCAGACAACACCAAGTTAGGTGAATGTGTTGATATGCTCAAGGGTAGGAAGGCTCTGCAGGAAGATCTGGATAGGCTGGACTTATGGGATGAGGCCAACAGTATGAAATTCAACAAGGCCAAGTGCTGGGTCCTGCACTTGGGCTACAGCAACCCCAAGCAGCACTACAGGCTGGGAGATGAGTGGGTGGAAAGCTGCCTGGCAGAGAAGGACCTGGGAGTTTTGGTTGACAGTCAGCTAAATATGAGCCAGAAGTCTGCTCAGGCAGCCAAGAAGGTCAACAGCATCCTGGCTTTTATCAGAAACAACGTGGCCAGCAGGTCCAGGAAAGTGACTGTCCCCCTGTACTCGGCTCCGGTGAGGCTGCACCTCGAGTACTGTGTTCAGTTTTGGGCCCCTCACTACAAGAAGGACATGGAGGTGCTTGAGTGAGTCCAGAGAAGGGCTACGAAGCTGGTGAAGGGTCTGGAGAACAAGTCTTATGAGGAGCGGCTGAAGGAGCTGGGATGTTCAGCCTGGAGAAGAGGAGGCTCAGGGATGACCTTATCACTCTCTACAGGTACCTGAAAGGAGGCTGTAGCAAGGTGGGGGTTGGTCTGTTCTCCCATGTGCCTGGTGACAGGACGAGGGGGGATGGGATAAAGTTGTGCCAGGGGAGGTTTAGGTTGGATATGACGAAGAACTTCTTTACGGAAAGGGTTGGTAGTCACTGCAATAGGCTGCCCAGGGATGTGGTTGAATAACCATCCCTGGAGGTCTTGTTTAGTGGAGGACTTGTTAGCGTTAGGTCAGAGGTTGGACTCGGTGATCTTGACGGTCTCTTCCAACCTAGACGATTCTGTGATTCTGTGAACAAGGACTCTGTCAAAAGGCCCTTCTTGTTTAGCCTTATGTTTGTATAGATGATTTTGGCCTTTCTGGCAGTGAATATTTGACCTCACATCAGCGAGTCTTTTGAACTACTGAGACACAGAAATGATTTCATAACTAGGCATGAGGGCTTGCTTCCTCTAGCAATAGGTGTACTAAATAAGCAAGAACATTAATATGCATGCTATTTTAAAGGAAATATATTGTAATTTGTTGTGAAATTGAACATGGGCGAACCCAGAGACCATATTATGAAGCAGTGCCATAACATCAGAATGTTCATTATCCTTTTGTTGCTACATTAAGTAGCAGTGACTTAGAAATAAAATCTTGTAGAAGAATTTGCCTCTGACAGGCTGGAAATTACCACAGGCATTCAACATCTGTGTGACATGGACCTCTTAAGAACTGAATTGACTCATGTTTTTATGTGGGGAATTGCAAGAGGACTGTGTAGCAAATCAGGATTTGAGCTGTATTGTCCCACAGCAGAGAATAAAAGAGCTGATTTATAGCTCTCAGATTATGTATTTTGTGATGTGTCTCCTAAGCAGTCAATATAGACTTTCTGTGAGTCTTCCAAAAATTAATGGATATTGCATATCAATATTTTCAGCAAAAATAATGCAATGTTATCTTGCTGAATTGTACTTTGTCCTCTTTATTTTAAAACCTGTTAAAAAGAGGATTAAAACTACCAGATTTTATAAATAATTCTCTGTTTCCCTGGATATAACTATTTCATTTTGAGAACCTTCAATTTGAGATAAATGTACTGATTACAATTTAAATGTCAATTACAAGGAGTCTTGTAGACATAATAAAACAGACATTTACACTACATTTGACACAAGCATTAATAGAAGAATTGAACAGTATCACAAATCAAATCAGTGACCTTCCTCCAATGTATAATAAAGAAATCAAAAGTGCTTTCAGCCTCAAATGGCCAAAAGAAAATCAACAAGCAATTACTGCAAACATCCCAGTGGTTGCATGACTCAGTGATTCATTCAGATTCAGGCCAAGGAGCTGCACAATAAAACCCATCTGCTCCAAAATATCATGTAGATCAAATTTAAATTACAGTTTTGCTACTATAGGAAGCAGCTTTCAGTGATGCTGTGCAGATGACAGTGTGAAATGGTACTGATAGCCAAGAAAAAGAGATTAAGACATGGAAAATTTAAGATAAGGAAGTGCAACTTTTTAGTTACATAGATTTGCAAGACCATATTGTAAAATGAGACAGTTTAAAAAAGGCAAGACATGAAAGGAAAATTATAATTATTTTTGAAGGTGAGAGGAAATAAAATTAAATGACTGTATCACGTTTGGAGTGGCGAATAGAATTGAGAATGTTCAAAGCAGTAGATTCAGTGGTAAATTTAGCATCCTACTTAAAATGAACTTGATGAAATTATGCTTTGAAACAGATGAAGCTGTAGATGTATCTTAACTGAACTGAATGGTAAATGGTATAGAGCAGAGATTAATTACATATATATATTTTTTTTTCTGCAAGTTTTAACTTCAGGGACAGGCATAGTATTTCTATACCAGCTTCCAGAATCTTTATTCATGGCTGATTTTGCTTTTGCACTCTACTTTTGTTGCAGTCTGTGACTTTCTTAGTAAATTTAAACACCATTTTCCACTCAGTTTCCCCATATAATGAACTTTCAATTTCCCTTCTTGGCTTTGGTCCAAACTGACATTTGTTCACTTATACATTTTTACATAGTCTCACATATAGTTCATCATACATCTATTTTACAGGCTTTTAATTGTCATTATTAGTGAAGTCTGATAAATGTGTGGGATTTTCATTCCTCTTTAATTTGGCTTATTTGACAATCTGGCATCTGGAAGTCAAATAGTTGACACTAACCTTTGATGTCTTTAGGCTATTAATTGCTGTTAAGTTCTATTATTAATAATTGTGTAGTCACCTTTGTAAAAATAAATAACAGCAGTAGCTGCTGACACTGAAATAGAAAAAAGTAAACTTGACATGGTGAATACTTTTCTTATCCTAAAGAGAAAAATCATGTAGTATATACCGCATATTTTTTTCAAAAAGGTATTTTTTATATTTTAACATATGTTTTAGAATTGGTAGGGATTTATTCTCTCTTCTGTAACCTTCAAAAGACCATCCTCCATTCCCTGAGGTTTTATTCAGCCCTATGAACAAAGGTCTAAGTGACACTGGCAATAATACTCTACACTGTCTGATAAAGAGAAATTAAGCACAAAGACTCGAACACTTCTAAGAGGAAGCTTTTCTTCTACTTGGTGCAACAACTTTTCTTCACTTTTTTTTTCTTATTTTAATTGACAGAAATTCTGCAGCATCATGTTTTGTTTTTATTTATTTATTTATTTATTTATTATTATTTTATTATTTTGTTATTTTATTATTATTATTATTTTAACAGTCTCCTTGCTGTTCTGTATATGTAAAGTTAAAAAGACTAGAAGAAAAGCATCTTCATGTCTCTCTAATTCCCTGTCTCAGTTTGTATTCAATATTTGTTTCCTTCTTTGCTTATAGGACAGTTAAGCATGAGGTGAAGCCTCAGCCCTAATTCAGTTACGTATAAATTATAACATTTACTAGCCCTTACTGTAAAAGAAATTACAGTCTATCAGGTTAACTGCAAATGGCACAAAGGAAAGCCATATTCTCTCTTGCCTACAGCATAAAACAACTGGAAATTGCTATAAAGCTACAAAATACAGCATACTAAAATAACAAGGTGCTCATGCAATATATTCAATATCTGTGAAATATCTCTTCTCATCCTGGCCCCATGGTCTCTACTGAAACTCTTTTTCTATTACACCTGTTCAGCTTAATTGGTGAGGAGATCTGAAACAAAGACATGACAACTGGGAGAAAGAAGGATTCAAGATAAGAGAAACTTTTAAAGCAACTCTTCTTTGCCCTCTGTTCTTCTGGCCCACATAGTCAGTCACCGAGGCAAGGGTGATGTCTTCTCATCTCACGTATTCAAGTGCAATGCCTACACTGTGAGGCAAACATAGCTCATGGAAAGTGATGTAGTCCTTTCCCTCACTTGTTTGACTGGGATGTCATTGAAGCCTAAAAGTCATCAATATTACTCATTTATTACTCATTTTGTCTTTCAGGTTAGATACGATGTTTATTTTCTCATAGGGGTAGAAAAAAGGAGCTCGCTTAAGGAACTTAAGGAACTTGCTGGAATATTTGTGTGTCTGAAAAAAATAAAATAATATAAAATAAAATAAAAAGTGGGACTCCAATTTGCTTTTCTAATATATTACATTTAAAAAAAAAAAAAAAGTTTTTTTTTTTTTTAATTTATTTATTATTTTTTTTTTAATGGATGCAGTTTTTACCTCAGTTCTCTCCTTTATTTCAGGCTCCCTCCAACAAGGTAAGACTCAACCCTACAGATATGTTACCTTAGAGAATCTAGTGAATGGGCTAGAATCTGAAGCTTGCACTCAGTTTGTTATCTCACTGGCTTTGATTCTCTATTTCTGTGTTTTTAATCAGACTGATTAACTTTAACAAGCATATTTTCAAGTATTCCTTGATTGTCTAGGAACCAATACAAATAATCTATGCTATTGTATTCTGTCATTGTGATAAGGACTTCTTCATCTTAAAGGTATGTTTTGCCATTTTCAAACACTGTGAACTCTGCTGACCCAATGGAATATATTAGAAATTTAAAATTTGCAAGTTACTTTCCTTGTGAAGCATTGCAATGAAAAAACTACTTGACAAACCATTTCAAACATTAAGGGCATTTAAAGATCCAGTCCTACTGTGGTCATGATTTCATTTAATTACTCTAAGTCTAAGAATATACCAAAATAAATAACATAAATATAAAATCAGTGCATTAGGTGAAGTGTATACTCATCTCCTAACCACTTTCATATGGTGTGCAGAATTTATCTTTTTGCCATGATAAAAATCTGTCAGTGTTCAGAGACTCTTGTTACTACTTACTGCAGATGTTTTGCAAGTGAGATTCCAGATAGCAATACACTGCTTCACACAGCTACAGTTCTGCACAATTCTTAACTCAGTGATTATAATTTTGGAATCTCCGTATCAGGTCCTTCATAGTGTATGATTACATATCCCACGAGTTTGCTTTTGAAAGTTTACAAAGTACTGCATATTGCAATTGCTGTTGAAATCCTTTGTTTTGTGTAAAATAGACATGACAACAGCCCCTGAAAGTCACCAACAGATTTATAAAGTTTGCAGATAATTTTGTAGGGCATAGAACCTGAGCTGCTGTATGCTAGTTGTCAGGTTGCTGTCTCCTTATGTGCTAAAAGTTAGAACTGAGACCTTGTGATCTGAAGTGAAGAATATATTCAAGGTGATTATTGTAAGTAGAGATGCATCCTACAGGCTGAAGTGCAGTGCCAGGAGAAAGCAGAGTCCTTGAAAGTGCCATACAACCAAGTGAAGTATATTAAGTTCTTCAGTAGCTGTCAGATAACTCCTTCTTGTTTGGAGGAACCAAACTATTTCTTACAAGCTGGTCAATCAGAGATGCTTTTAATTCTGACAGCAGGGAGCTCTCTCCCTCTGTCTTTAATATGATGTGGTTTGGAAGCCAGAATGAAATTATATAGAGATGTATGAGATAACCTGAAAGAGGTATCTGAGAGACTGTATTCCCAGATGCTTTTGTTGTTACTGAATATATCTCTTTGCATATATATATATGCATACATAAAGATTTATAAACAAATTATACATATGCTTTCATGAGTATTATATATATGCTGTTTAATATCTTTATCAGTGACATAGTGGGATCAAGTACACCCCCTCAGCAAGTCCATAGATGACACCAACCTGAGTGATGCCATTGTGATAGCAAAAAGGAGGGATGCCATTCAAAGGGACCTAGAAGTGGGCCCACATGAACCAAATGAGGTTCAACAAGACCAAGTTCAAGGTGCTGCACCTGTGTCAGGGCAATATCATACATGAGTACAGACTGGGAGAAGAACTCATCGAGAGCAGCCCTGCAGAGAAGGACTTGGGAGTTCTGGTAGACAAAAAGCTTGACATGAGCCAGGAGTGTGACACTTACAGCCCAGAAGGCCAACTACTTCCTGGGCTGCATCAACAGAGATATGGCTAGCAGGTTGAGGGTGATGATTGTCCCCCCTGCATCCAGATATGGGGCCCCCAGCACAAGAAAGATGTGGACCTATTAGAATGGGTCCAGAGGAGGGCCATGAAGATGATGAGGGGCTAGAGCACCTCTCTTATGACGACAGTCTGAGACAGCTGGGGTTGTTCAGCCTGGAGAAGAGAAGGCTCTGTGGAGACCTCATTGAGGTTTTTCAGTACTTAAAGGGGGTTTATAAAAAAGAGATAAAATGATTTTTTACATGGTCAGATAGTGATAGTACAAGGAGAAATTGTTTTAAACTAAACGAGGGGAGAGTTAGATTAGACGTTAGGAGGAAATTCTTCACTCAGAGGGTAGTGAGGCACTGGAAAAAGTTTCTGAGAGAAGTTTTGGATACCCCATCCCTGGCAGTGTTCAAGGCCAAACTGGATGGGGCTTTGAGAAACCTGTCCTAGGGGAAAGTGTCCCTGCCCATGGCAGGGGGGTTGGAACTGAATGACCTTTAAGGTCCCTTCCAACTCAAGCTATTCTGTGATTCTATGGTTCTATGAGTCTATAATATCTGTATGTATATTATGTATACAGACATCTTTGTATCAGTGAGGAAACTGGAGATCACTTATGCCAGTGTGTTGTCAACTTTCTTCCTTATCTTTCCTTTCTTGTTGATGCTTTATGCTCCTTTTCTCCTTCACAGGGGAAGACAATGGAATGTTTTCATATGCTCTTGCCATTGTGCATCTTTTTAAGGGAGCAGGGCTTGTTCTAGTTTTGGTAGGCATGTTTCCTGCTTATTCTACAAGATCATTCTGGTTCCATCAAATATCTCTCCTGCTCATTATGCAAAATTATTTTGGTTTCACCAGACATTCTTTCTTGCTGTAAATCCTTATCTCTTTGCAGATATTACTACTTACACATATTTTCCTACACCTTGGTTGTGCAATTATCTCCGTTTTCTGCTTTGTGACTATGCATTGCTTACATATTTATGTTTAGCTGTGTTACAAAATTCTGTTAGTATTCTTACAGTGTTATAAAATTCTTGTATACAGTTGCAGATCACCCTGCTTTAGTGTGCTTATCTCTGGGTTCAAGACAAACATGTTTATTATACCTTAATTGTTTTCCCACTTTATGGCTGCAACAGGCTTCTGCTTGGGCTATGTTTTCCTAGGAGAAACTCTGCATTATGCAAAACTCTAGGTTCTGTCTTAGAGATACGGTAAGCCCTGCAGGATTTGGATGGACAAGATGTTTGCTTGTGACTGGTTTTAAAGGTCAATGAACCAGGCTTTGTTTGTTTTGTCTTAATTTAACCTTTACTTTGCAGTACTGTGAGACCAAATATAATGGTATTATATCAGCAGACAGAAATCATAAAGGAAACCAGTCACACATGAGTGATATTTACTTCTGTAACTTCAGGGGGTTGGTGTGAATACAGAACAAGATACAGACAGTGTAAGTTCTGATAAGCAAATTCAGTTCAAGGACTTGCAAATAAATATCTATAATAAAAGTTACAGCGCAACCGTAGAAGCAAGAAAAAAATGGCTTGTTTACAACCTATTTTTTTTAACTAAACTGTTAAAAAAAATGTAGTACAGTTTGGATGTCGATATCCAGAATGCATGCTGAATTCAGGGAGACATGGGGTATTATTCCTTGGTGTCCAGAGGTCAGAACTAAAATATGCTTAAATACTTTAACATAGCACAGCCAAAAGTAAGCGTACATGCCCAGCGGTAAATTCCCAGTGATAATCTAGGTACTTGCACTTTATATAGAGTTAGAAAAGGAGGTCATATGCCCAAGAATGTGATATACCATGTCAGCATAGAGGGCAAGAGCCAGCAAACTAGCAAGGAAGAGAAAGGCAATACTGCCTGGTCTCAGGCACCTAACTAGAGCTGTAGCTGGGCTCATATATCAAAGTGGTTTTCAGAACTGGAGCCTGTTTCTGAACCTTGCTTTTGCCCAGATGTCTAAGGGACTAGAGCACCCACCCAAAACCAGAGATAAGAAAACAAGCTTTCCTGGCTCTGCTTTGCTCCACAGTGCTTCAAGGACAATGGTTTAATGAACAGATAATGACTGTGGTCTTGTAAAGGTGGAGAAAAGGATGACTGCTGTGGCCAAAGGCAGTCACATACTGGAATCTAGACCAAAGATCTAGATAATGAATGAATGAGCTGAATAGTGATTTGTGTCTTCAGTTTTGTTCTTAAACTATTTAAGGTATGTATGCTAGTTTCTGTTCTTTCCTTGAGTTGTATGTTCCTAAAATTATTTCTGGTATTTATCTAATGGGTACAGTACATATAATGATTCTGTTAAAACTGGACTGATTCAGAGAAACAAGGGCTGTTGAAGTTCAATAGGGGATTTTGCCTGCTTAGGAACATAGCAAGAATGAATAAACTAATGACCTGCAGCTTCTAATACCAAAAATTTTAGAGTTAAACTAAATAAATAAATATAAGTAATTCACCACATGACTGGTACTTTTATATAAGAGTATTTTCACCTCAGATGAGGTATCAACATACAGCCATTTAGATAACCCTAATTTGAATGCTGAATAAGGATTATAGCCACGTTAGGGCACTGCTGTATTTAAGATAGCAGGCCCAGATGTGAGGTGGCATATTTGAGATTAACAATGACCATGACTGATGCTTCAAGGCTTCCAGAGTGAAGCTCTGTCCCCTTCAGTTTCTGACAAACACAGAATACAGAATACATATTGCGTCTGCTCTCTCAGTGACTGACCCAGTAACAGTATCATATTTTTTCAGCTTGTTCCTGTTCATAGGCCAGTACACACTTTACCTTCATGGAAATTCATGCAGTTTTGATGATATGGAAGAATTACAAGTTTTTCTGTTATCAACTCTTGCTGTGAAACTCTCTGGATTTCATTGTAGTAAGAGAAGTCCTACTCCTACTAAAATAAGTGCTCAGTTTTTTGTTTGTTTGTTTGTTCATTTTTTCACTCATACACTAATAAATTTCAGCTATGAATGGATTTTAGTAGAGAAGTGACTCAAAACTGTAATTCGGAGTTCATTATTGCAAGAAAAGCTATGTGGAGACAGCTTGTGAGCTAAAGCAAGTATTATGTCACCATACTTAGCCCAGAGTGTTTTCCACAAAGGGAATAAAATTTTTAAATTCCAAAGAAAAAATCAATATCTTTTCCCTGATGTGTCTTTTCTTTCATTCAGATTCTGCACTGAGGAAACTTGCTTGTGGTTTTCAAAGCCTCACAGTTTAGCTAAAGCCTCAGGAGAGACAGTTCAGCAACTCTGTTCAGCTCAGATAAGCACTGTAGAGTCTAACTTCTTAAGTAAACCTGATTAAGATGTTTCAGACATTTGGAAATGCACTGTGTGCCTTCACAACCTCTTGTTCCTTTGTTCTCTGTGACATCTGAGCAAGCTTCTGTCACAGTGCAACACTCCCTCTTTACTTTCCCCGACCATTCACCACGTACAGTTTCAGCAATCTTCAGTCTTTCCTTGCCTGAGACAGACTGCCAATTAACTTCTCTTTGTAGAAAAGTTTTCAGATATCACGGGCTAGAACAACTTTTCCACTGGTTTACATGTTTACTTTCAGATTTGCTTATTGACTGAAGATTCTCCAAACTTGAATGTGTCAAACTCTCGCTTAATTCTGTATATAACCATGCGATTCCATTATTTTCCTCCGCTGAGATTACAGCTCTGGCAGCATTGTAGTGGGTTTACGTGGCAAGGTTTTGGTAGCAGGGGGGCTATAGGGGTGGCTTCTGTGAGAAGGATCTAGAAGCTGCCACATGTTTGGTAAGGGCCCCACTGCTGACCAGAGCTAAGCCAATAAGCGATGTTGTTTTGCGCCTCTGTGAGAGCATATTTAAGACCGGGAAAAAAAAAAAAAACGCTGTGCCAAACAGCAACTGGGAGGGTGAGAGGAGTGAGATACAGCCTTGCAGGCACCAAGGTCAGTGAAGAAGAAGGGGGAGAGGTGCTCCAGGCGCCGGAGCAGAAGTCCCCTGCAGCCTGTGGTGAGGACCATGGTGAAGCAGGCTGTCCCACTGCAGCCCATGGAGTACCATGGAGGAGCAGGGTTCCACGCTGCAGCCCGTGGAGGAGACCACAGTGGAGCAGGTGGACCTGCCCCGATGGAGACTGCGGCCTGTGGAAGACCCCTGCCGGAGCAGATTCCGGGCTGGACCTGTAGGCTATGGAGAGGAGACCATGCAGGAGCAGGTGACCCGGCAGGAGCTGCTGCCCATGGGGTCCCAGGTTGGAGCAGTTTGCTCCTGAGGCATGGACCCCGTGGTATGGACCCATATGTGGAGCAGTTCTTGAAGAGCTGCTGCCTGTGGACAGCCCACGCCAGATCAGTTCAGCAAGGACTGCATCCCTTGGGAGGGACCCCACAGCACAGGGGACGAGAGTGACCGAGAAGGAGCGGCAGAGGAGAAGCGCTATAGACTGACCATAACCCCCATTCCCTCATTCCCCTGCGCCACTATTGGGGGAGGAAGTGGAAGAGGGTGGGTGGAGGGGGAAGGTGCTTTTGTTTTTTGTCCTTTGTTTCTCACTTCTCTAGCTTGTTAGTAATAAGCAATAAATCTTACTATCTCTCTAAGTCTGTTTTGCCCATCACGATAATTACTGGGTGATCTCCTCGTCCTTATCTC
This sequence comes from Nettapus auritus, assembly GCA_011076525.1. Classification (NCBI taxonomy): domain Eukaryota; kingdom Metazoa; phylum Chordata; class Aves; order Anseriformes; family Anatidae; genus Nettapus; species Nettapus auritus. Next base: position 104,447,053 of record CM021765.1, on the reverse strand, counting down.
AACCCTTGAGCCCTTTTCATCGTATTTTCTCCCCGTTCCTCTTTGAGGAGGGGGAGTGAGAGAGCAGTTGTGGTGGAGCTCAGCTGCGCACCCGAGTAAAAACACCACAAGCATTTCTCAAAATCAGCAAATAAGTTGAAATTAGTGCTCCCAAAATAAGTCACAACACCATTTTTTACTTTGCATAATGTTTGTGACGATTGATTTATTAGTCAGGTGAGAAGTCCTGTTTGAGTGTTTCACAATTTTTATCTGTTTTATGTAGCATAAGAAGTTTTCTACTAATAAAAGGTGTGTCTGTATGTCTCTTTATGCTATTTTATAACTTAAAAATAATAATTAGCTGAATAAAACTGAGTCCTAGAACCAACTGGACTACTAGCTTCTTTCCAACTTACTTTTGTCTGTTTCTTCTTTTACTGAACACATGGAGGGGTGGCCTACAAGTAAAGGTACAATCAGCTTGGTACTTTAGCAAGAATCTCAACCTTCTATAATTCTGCTATAGGAGAACTCGTGCCAGGTCATGATACAGAGAGACTGTGTCTGGGTACATGCCAACAGCATGTGTACACACATCACAGCTAGGGTGTAGCACTGCAGCTTTGTCATTTGTTCTACAGGAGCTGCTTTCAATGCAGAACCCTCACATGAATTAATGCAACATACGTAGTTGCTCTTTTTTACTTACTTTCTTTTAAGAAAGAAGGAAGGAAGGAAGGAAGGAAGGAAGGAAGGAAGGAAGGAAGGAAGGAAGGAA
>CM021765.1:104408045-104443447 GCA_011076525.1 Nettapus auritus | reverse complement strand
AGAAAGAAAGAAAGAAAGAAAGAAAGAAAGAAAGAAAAGGGAGAAAAGGGAGAAAGGACTGTCCCTTGTTTTTGTGTCCTACAAATTAGAAATATCCTAGGTGACCTGAAAGCAAGTCATCTCTTCTTAGTGTTTGGAATCTTTGAACTAAAGTAGTGAGAGGAATATGAAACAAAAACACATTTACACATTTTCTAAGTTTTCAAGCAGAGAAGCAAAAATGCATTTCCAGCTAAAATGTATTAGGTGGTCAGGTGGAAAAAGGTTTTGTGTAAAAATTGACAGAAATGCCAAAAACTTGTTAGTTTCTCTGCCTACTATCTCTTCCCTCATGAGATGATAATGATAGGTGATAGAAAAATAAAAACAACAGGAAGTGAGGTCCCATGGATAATGATTTTATGTTTTGTCTGATGGCAAGATAGCAGTTTAGGGGAGAATAATTTATATTAAAATAATGTTGATTATTTTCTCCTTAAAAAAAAAAAAAAAAAAAAAAAAAAAAGGAAAGAGAGAGAGAGGAGGAACTGGTAGAGCAAAAACAAAAAGAAAAAAAAAGGGGGGGAGGGGGGAGGACAAAACAGACAAGCAGAAGCAGTCAGACTTCCTTACAAAGTGACAGCTTGTTGCTTTGCATCAATGATATCACTTGGCCCCAGCTGTACTTCAGAGTGGCTGGGATTCATCAAGACCATCAACAAAGTGAGGCATCTTCAATGCTGATAATTGTGGTCTACATCCTGTCCCTCAAAGGTATAGAGTGCCAGACTTAGAATAGCTGCCTAGCTTTTGTCAGTATTTATAATAATCTATTTGCAAGCCTGCTAAATCCAAAGATAGAAGCAGAGTAGAATATCCCATTATATGACATATCCTACAACACCTATCATGAAAGGGGCATATGTTGAAAGTCTTTCAGATTTGTGTCTGTGAGTGAATTTGTTGTTAGTTCCTTCAACAAGTAAAATCCACTAAATTACAGTTCATATAATATAACTGCAATGTTTTACAAACATGTTTCTTAAGAGGTCTGTCAGCTCTCAGACTTGCTGATCTATTTCTCTATATTCTTTTAAATAAAACCACTGCTTGACATAATGGTAATAAATATTAAGCTCCACGAATACATGGCACATGTAAGATCTAAGCTTAAGGATGCTTTACAGTCATGGTTTGAATCAGGATACAGACTAGAAATCACTTTTACAACACTAAACATGTACATGTTTTACAACACTAACATGTACACAGACATATTATCTGTAATTATAACCTGTGTATTTTGCCTCAATGGATCTGAAAGTATTGCTCACTGTCCTATGTAAGTCAGTAGATGTTTGACAGATTAGTATCTGCACTCATAACTCAAAAGTCATTCATGAATAGCTTCTATCAGGAACAGCAGAGACTTGATGAGATACAGAATATATCTGTTTCTCTTCAATATCTCTACGACATCAGTGAAAGAAATAGTAGCATACCACGGGATTAGATGTCGAGTTGCCTCATTGAAAAGTAAATCTCATTCACTTACTCATCTGTCATTAAAAAAGTATAGTCCATTTGCTGACAGAAGTCCGCAGCAGGCATCAAAAAACTGCTTATGAAGTAGCCATCATCTTCCAAAGAATATGTCTAGCTCTACTCAGGAGCATGAAGAGATTTCTAGGGTCTCCTTTGAGTCCTTTATCATTATTTTTATTACTCAAAATAATGCTGTCATCTGTTTGTCCTAGGACCTAGCAATAATTTTCAGATGTCTTATTTTGATTACAGAATTACTGAGTGAGGATGACTGAATATGAAGTAGTTCTACTTTGTACAGAATGAAGCTACATACCTTCTCAAGAGACTGCAAGCACAATTGTAAGAAGGTTAAATAATCCATTGACATCCAGCCAGCCTATAAGATCTAGGAAAGCAAGAATTGAGGAGTGACTTGAGTGCTGCAAAAGTCATTGAGGGACCTGTTAAAGGTAGCTTCTTCTGTGAGGAGTGGAAAGTTTGAGTGGCATTTTGCAAATTAACTTAAAACATGAAAACACTCTGTACATGTTTGATAAACATTAAAAAAAAAAAAAAAGTGTATGTACATTCCTGCTGAAAGAAACTCCAGACAGTGTGTTCCAGGGATATTACAAATCTTCTTCATTCCTGACTCATATTTAAAAGTTACCATTACAATCCAACTTTTAAATTATAGGGTTAAAAACTTGCCTCCTTTTATAGCATTTCTTCTACATTTTGCTGACAATATCTGTAGCATGCTAAAAAATTTGTATACTATTTCAACATATGTGTTTTTTCACATATAGTACATAACCATTTTTCAGTGGCTCTGATAGGATGTACCTCAAAGTTACTTGCATAAATGTTATATGCTACAATCCTTAGGTACTTTATTGGGTGCACCTAGAGGTTTAAGGCATTGAGTAGCATAAAATTCTGAGATCTATTCTTGACCAACATTATAATCAACTGCCTGGGTTGTGAGTCACTTTACTTTATATGTTTAATTTAGAGATATTTCTGAGATTTTGTTCAATTCTGTTTTTTATTATTGTTCAGCACAACTCTGATCTTTATTAGACCGTTTTGTTAAATTGTCTCTCTGAATTCCCAAGCTCTTAACAAATAACTGCCCTTCTTAAAATATTTTCCCAATGTTGTACAAATTGCATCTTCTCACTGCTGTGTTGTATTGAATTGCCTTTTTTATTATTATTATTATTATTATTTTTTTTTATTTTTTTTTTATATATAGTAATGGTCTACATTAATTCAAAAACTCCCTTTGGCCTTAGTGACTGGAATGAAGCAGCACACCAGCTCAGAAACATCCTTGTATATAAAAATATATATATGTTTGAAATCTGGAATCTAAAACAATAAAGAAACAATAGAACTAAAGGTGAAGGCTATGTAACTTAGTACTTTGCCATGAGAAAATAATACTCTTAAAAACATTTGTCCTAATGCCAATCTATAATAAGATGACTGTTTACTATCAGCAGTACCCAATTTGTTCACTGTGAAGAAAAAGCGTAAACAGATCATTTGAAGGGTTTCAAGCCCAGGATTTTCACTGTTCAGGTAAGAATACTGATTTCTGGCTGATACGAAGCAACATTTCATCAATCAGATTGAAAGTGAGTAAGCTTTCAGATAATTATTAAAAGTTTATTGGTTTCATGGGACAAAAATCATTTATGAAGAAATCCACATCTTTGTTAAGAGATGTTTTTGCATTGTACTGGGTTTACATGGCAAGAGCTACTAGCAGGGGGGCTGCAGGGGTGGCCTCTGTGAGAAGGGCCCAGAAGCTGCCCAATGTCAGATCAGAGCCAGCTTCAGCTGACTCCAAAAGGGACCTATTGCTGGCCACTGCTGAGCTAGAAAGTGGTGCTGGTTGTGCCTCTGTGAGTGCATAGTTAAGAAAAGGAAAATCTGCTGTGCTACAGTTGTTGGGAGAGAGGAATGAGAAAATGTGTGAAAAAGAAGCCTGCAGATGACAAGCTCAGTGCAGAAGGAGGGCAGGAGGTGCTCCAGGCACGCAGCCCAAGTTCCCCTGCGGCCTGTGCTGAGGCCCCTGGTGGAGCAGGTTGTCCCCCTGCAGCCCTTGGGTCCCACATGGAGCAGATCTACATGCAGCAGCCTGTGGAGGAGCCCCCCCCCCCCCACACCCCCCCTCCAAGCAGCAAGTGAACGTGGCCTGGAGGAGGCTGTGGCCCATGGAGAGCCTCCGCAGGAGCAGGCCCTGGGCCGGAGCTGCAGCCCGTGGAGAGGAGCCCACGCAGGAGCAGGGGGTCTGGGGGGGAGCTGCCGCCTGTGGGGGACCCGTGCTGGAGCAGTTTGCTCCTGGGGGATGGAGCCCATAATATGGAACCCCACTGGAGCAGTTCTAGAAGAGCTGCTGCCTGTGGGAAGCCCACACAGGATTGGTTTGGGAAGGACCCCACATGGAACAGGGGCAGAGAGTGACTGTGAAGGTGTGGCGGAGATGAAGTGTTAGAGACTAACTGCAGCCTCCATTCCCCACTCCCCTGTGCCATTCCAGGGAAGGATGGAGAAGAGGGTGCATGGAGGAAGGTGTTTTTAGTTTGCTCACTGCCCTGGTCTGCTAGTGATAAGCAATAAATTATATTAATCTCCCTATGCTGAGTCTGTTTTGCCCATGACAGTAATTGATAAGTGATCTCCCTGTACTTATCTCAACCCTTGAGCCCTTTCCATTGTATTTTCTCCCCCTTTTTCTTTGATGAAGGGGAGTGACAAAGTGGTTGTGGTGGAGTTCAGCTGCCCAGCAAGGTATAACCATCATAGCATCCTAAATTAGCAGTCATTTAATAAAAAGGAGTATTAAAGAAAAGTTTTCCTGAGGCAAGGGCCCAAAAAACTCAAATGTGTCTAAACTAATAACCTCAGCCAGTGCGCAAATAAATGTGTGTGCTCATTTGTTGTCCTTTTATCCATTTATTTACCATTTTCTTTTGCAAGTTCTAGATCTCTGCTTGTTCTTCATTTTGGTTTCTCTCCATTTCAGAGAACCACCCGTCCCTAGACCTCACATGGGTGGGAATAGTTTTGCCCCAAGCTCTGGATCTGCTGCAGAAGCCAAACAACTCATGAATTCAAAATAATCCAAGGATCTGTATAATCCTTAACTTTAAAATATCTCATTTTAGAGTTCATTTTTAGATATTTATTAATTATTAATTATTTAGGTATAATTGTTGAGTTTTAATTCAGTCTTCAGTAAACAAATACATTAATTAATAAATTATGTAATTTATTATATTTGGGGATTATTTTTTTTTCCCAGAATGGTTCAGCATACTCAGCCAGTGAGTACTTTACAGAAATTGGAAAAGTCAGTGAAAGTAACATTATGCTTTTAACACATTTTTGTCTGTTCTACATAATATAAAGAAGAGAATATAAAATATGAGTAAAAACCTAAACTTTTATTTTAAATTTTGGAAATAGAGATATCTGCCCCTCATACAGTTTAAGATCTGTTATATTAACCTATGTTTAGTCAGCTATATGTATTAAGAAAGTTAACCTATTTAAGTAAAAATACTCTTTTATTATGTATGAGACACACCATGGTTCTGAAATCTATATCAACATGCTTTACCCTTGAATATTTTGCAGAGGTGTTTTTGGTGGGAGAACACTGATCAAATTTAACCTTGCTATTGGAACAAACCATTGGGTGTATATGATGTGAATAAGTACTTTCTGATACCGTTGCTCCACTGATCAGGCCCAGTCAGCATGGGTTTATGAAGGGCAGGTCCTGCTTGACGAACCTGATCTCCTTCTATGACAAAGTGACGCGCTGGGTGGACGAGGGAAAGGCTGTGGATGTGGTCTACCTTGACTTCAGTAAGGCATTTGACACCGTTTCCCACAGCATTCTCCTCAGGAAACTGGCTGCTCTTGGCTTGGACTGGCGCACGCTTCGTTGGGTTAGAAACTGGCTGGATGGCCGGGCCCAAGGAGTCGTGGTAAATGGAGTCAAATCCAGTTGGAGGCCGGTCGCTAGTGGCGTTCCCCAGGGCTCGGTGCTGGGGCCGGTCCTCTTTAATATCTTCATCGATGATCTGGATGAGGGGATCGAGTGCACCCTCAGTAAGTTTGCAGATGACACCAAGTTAGGTGCGTGTGTCGATCTGCTCGAGGGTAGGAAGACTCTGCAGGAGGATCTGGATAGGCTGCACCGATGGGCTGAGGTCAACGGTATGAAGTTCAACAAGGCCAAGTGCCGGGTCCTCCACCTAGGACGCAATAACCCCAAGCAGAGCTACAGGCTGGGAGATGAGTGGTTGGAGAGCTGCCAGGCAGAGAAGGACCTGGGAGTGATGGTTGATAGTCGGCTGAATATGAGCCAGCAGTGTGCTCAGGTGGCCATGAAGGCCAACAGCATCCTGGCCTGTATAAGAAGCAGTGTGACCAGCAGGGCTAGGGAGGTGATCGTCCCCCTGTACTCGGCTCTGGTGAGGCCGCACCTCGAATACTGTGTTCAGTTTTGGGCCCCTCGCTACAAGAAGGACATCAAGGTGCTTGAGCGAGTTCAGAGAAGAGCGACGAAGCTGGTGAGGGGCCTGGAGAACAAGTCCTACGAGGAGCGGCTGAGGGAGCTGGGATTGTTCAGCCTGGAGAAAAGGAGGCTCAGGGGTGACCTTATCGCTCTCTACAGGTACCTCAAAGGAGGCTGTAGCGAGGTGGGGGTTGGTCTGTTCTCCCACGTGCCTGGTGACAGGACGAGGGGGAATGGGCTTAAGTTGCGCCAGGGGAATTTTAGGTTGGATCTTAGGAAGAACTTCTTTACCGAAAGGGTTGTTAGACATTGGAACGGGCTGCCCAGGGAAGTGGTGGAGTCACCATCCCTGGAGGTCTTTAAAAGACGTTTAGATGTAGAGCTTAGGGATATGGTTTAGTGGGGACTGTTAGTGTTAGGTCAGAGGTTGGACTCGATGATCTTGAGGTCTCTTCCAACCTAGAAATTCTGTGATTCTGTGAAAAGGATGCAAACGTATAGCAAAATTGTTTTATTAAAAGAACTGATTGCATGCTAGTACAGTGAATGATAATAGACTTTTTTTTTGCCTTTATGCTTGAATAAATACAAATTAGATGATAACACTTTATTTTAATGATACACTGATTAATACTGAATTACAATAAAACCTCTATCAACGTGCATATGACATTTCCATTAATAGCAATTGAATATGTTATTATTACTGTTATTATAATGAACACCAAATCAAATTACTAGTGATAGAATACTTAAATTATATTGCTTGCTGCTTCAGGAAAAATATAATTTTAGCTCTCAAAACTTGCCCTATTCCCAGCCCCAGAACCATTATTGTATGAATTATTATGCCAAAATAACCACTTATATTAAAAACAGAATGTTGTATGATTATTATATTTTATAATGCTTAATTTTTAGAGGTCACTAATAATTTTATCAACACAATTTCATCTTAGTAATTGGTGAATGCATATAATTATGACAAATTCTATAAAATGTTTTAGCAAAATATAACTTGAGCAGTGCAGTATTTGGCCAGAAACAAAATCTGTTTCAAAGACTTTTCTACAGTTTTTCATTTAGTTGTTAGAAATATGTCATATTAAAACTCCCTTTGAATTATTGATGTTATGTTAATTGCTAGTAATAATCTCTTTGGTGTTCCTTGGATACTCTGGGCGTCCTTGTCATGATTCAGATCAGAAATTGGCTCATTATTATTTTTGTTTCCTTTTCATTGGTCATGGTAGGACACTATTTCCATCCAATCCATTCCAATCTAGACTTAATTCAAGCTGTTTTATCTATTCAAGATATGATTTCAACCCGTCTCATAACTCTATATGCAGATAGAGAAATAGGTTCTCTTTCAAATATATTTTGTAGAAAGGAAACTTAAATACATGATGGCATTACAACTTGTTAACATACCTATGCCACAACATTTGTGTGAAATTACTGGGTGCATAAACATTTGGGCTGCTGTAGTCATTTTAAAAAAATAAGAGATACATTTTTACTGAAGCTCAGGTTCTGAAAATTGGCTTGACAGACTCGCTGTATAAACTAATATTCTGCAAATAGTGACTTAAGATATTTTAAAATTAAGCTTTTTTGTATATCTCCTCAAGTCTTAGACCAAAGCTCTATTAAAGATCCAAAATATGAGTGTTTTTACATGTTTGGACGCTCTTTATGGGAACTTTTTGGAGCGTTTTATTCAAATGGCATTTATCCACTTCTCTGGATGTGAAACTCAGACTAAACTAACTGGTGAATGACTGTCATTAATTTCAAATGCAAAAGAATTTCAGAAGCCCATTTCAAGGATTAGCCAGTAGGGAACACACAGCAGTTTGTCCCTTCCTTGAAATGAAATGTTTCTTTTCTAAGACACTCAGTAGGCACAAACTTTGATTTTAAAATACTTAAAAAAATTCCTGCAGCCAAAGAACACCAGGCATTACTTGTACTAACTGAAATAATGTCATATTATGTGAAGTTGTGGGGATATGTGTCCATCTCACAGTTCTACAGTCTACAGAGATTTCATTTGGAAGGAATCTCATCAAGGTGGTATATTGTTTTATTTCTTTAATAGCTGCACTAGGCAGAGAAAAGTGATGTCTCTACAGCACTACCCATCAGGAGAAGACAAGTCTGATTTGAGGGGTCAGAGTTCTCTGAGGAAGTTGGAGATAAATTGATCTTACCTCTAGGTAAACTTCCTACCTTTCAAACATACTCAGAACTGATTTTTTTGGCTTTAGTTTACTGGCACAACATGTTTTTCACTTTGCTAAACATATAAACAATTTTTGCTTGGGAAGCTAAATTGAAAGCTATTATAGAGAAATTATACATGCATATAGAAAATACAGAGTTCTCAGAAGAAAACTAAACTTTTTTTTTTTAGAATACACTACTAAAATATGCCTATACATTCCTAAATCAAATAAGAAGAGCACATCATATTTATTTGCATTAGAAACAACAACATACTGTTTATCCCTGGTCCTCCAAAGAGAGGACTGTTGCATATTTATAATGTACTTTCAGATTACAATTAGCATTTGCTCAGTGATTGAACGTGAGCTTGCATGATTATGAAGTGATCCAAATGGAGGTGAAATGCATATAGGAAAATCAGTTATTATAAACATATGATTTTAAAGGAAAATTTAAATAAGTATATACTTGCCTTGCTGCTGATCTCTGTCTCTGAGCTATCCTTTTCACAATTTTCCTACTTGTAAAAAAGAACAATGTTTTCAAACAGCTTTATGCCATCTTTTTTGCAATTGAACAGCTAAAGGTCTTTAATAAGTCTTAAGAATTTCTGATACAGTACACCCCTAAAACCAGTTTCAGCCATGTATGATTTTGATATATCCCTCTTTTTTTGTTTGTTTTTATTTATATTGAAATATTTTTTTTTACGGTGTGTTTCAACACTGCAGGAAAGTTTGTCCTGATAATGTAACCCAAAGTGCTTTCACTGAGATGCCTGTAGAAGGTGTTCTATCAAAAAAAAAAAAAAAAAAAAAAAAAAGACAAAGGGAAGCTGTTAGCACCCAGATAGTGACCACCCAGATTCTTGGAGAGAGTCCATTTCCACTGGGAGCTTCAGCCTGTGCACAGATGCCAATAAATTGCTCATGTGAACAAACTTGTGTGTCCTGGAGTATCTGCGCGGAACTTATTAGGGTGATATGTGCACTGCTGCCACAGAACTGGGAAGCATTTTCCAGAAATACAGAACAACAGACTGGTTGAGGTTGGAAGGGACCTCTGGAGGTCACCTAGTCCAACCCCCTTGTTCAAACAAGGCCACCTAGAGCAGGCTCCCCAAAGCCCATGCCCAAGACCTGGTACACACACACCCGTTGGTCTCGCTTCAGTGCTTGGTGAAACTATGGAGAAGATTATTCTGGGAGTTACTGAAAAAACACTTGATAGACAATGTAGTCATTGGTCTTAGCCAACACAGGTTCATGAGGGAAAAGGCCTGTTTAACTAACTAAATTTCATTTTATGACAAGATCACCCACCTAGTTGACCAAGGGAAGCCAGCTGATGTAGGTTTTGTTTGTTTGTTTGTTTGTTTGTTTTGTACTCCAGTAAAGCTTTCAATACTCTTTCTCACAGTATCTTTCTGGACAAAATGTCCACTACACAACTAGCCAACTACGTAATATGATGGGTGAACAACTACTGGCTCACAGGTTGGGCTCAAAGATTTGTAGCAAAGGGGATTACATCAGTGTGCTGACCTGTCACTAGTGGGGTTCCATGGGGCTCTGTTTTAGGACCCCCATGGAATCTCTTCATGATTTTATAGATGATCTGGATGCAGGACTCAAATGCACACTAAGTACATTTAATTCACCAAAAAGGGGGGAAGTTTGTAAGCACACGACTAAATTTAGATAACCCCCAAACCCTGCAGTAAGTCTTGTGTGAATCTTGCCATTCTTGACTTTTTAACTAAGACATTGTTTCTATTGTAGCAAATTCTGTTCAAACTGTTGTGTTAAATTGACTATTAAGTGTTGTTAAAAATCACGCAATCTAATCTTGTGATTTACCAGAAAATATTAATAAATCTAACATTGCTGTTAAATCAGAGTTGTGTGAGAATCTATTTGCCACAGGAATATTTTCTTTCTCCTGTCTTTTTATGACACTCTTATTATATGCTTGGTTATTGTTGTATGATTTATCTGTGTTCTCTCTAACTTGTGTTTTTAAGTCAGATTTTTACACTTCTAATAATTATCATAATCCTTCTTTCAACATTGTCCACCTGACTTGCATCCGTCTTGAACTATGGTAAATTCTGTTTGGCAGAGGTCATGCTAGCGCTAAGTAGAATAAAACAGCATGTCACATGTATCATGGACAATAACCCATTTTACATATTCCAGCATGTGTTTCCCTTTATGGTAATTAAGTGACATTTTTGATTCATGTTCAGTTTGTAATCCATTAAATGCCTGGGCTCTTTTCAACGGTGATGATGTCTAATCATTTGTTTCTCATCTTGTATTTATGGCAGTTTATTATTTCTGCTGAGTGCATAGCTTGTCATTTATCCTTATTGAAGTGCTTTTCTGTTCTCCAAATTGTGTCTCAATTGGCTGTGATCATTTCAAATTCTAAACCTGGCCTCTGGCATGCTTGTAAATACTCCCAGTCTGGTATCAATTGCAAATTTCATGATCACATTCTTTTCTCACTCTTCATTTTTATGAAAATTGTGAAATGTTAGTATCTAGAACCAGACTTTAGAACCACTTTTATACAGATTTGCATTTGACAGGGAAAAATAATTACTCTTTTATAAACATTTTCCATTCAGTTACGCATTCAAAAGACATTCTGTCTTGTCCAGGTTTCTTTAGCATCTCATCTGAGACAATGTTAGAAGTTTTAGTAATGCCAAAAGTATTTACAAATTCTCCCCAACCACTGAGGTCAGTTTCCCAGTTGTAGAAGAAATCTAGGCTTATCATCACAACCCTAGATCATGATAAATCCATACCAGTCTTCACTGATTTCTGTGTTATAGAATCTTAGAATAACAGAATGGCTTGGGTTGGAAAGGACCTTAAAGATCATGTAGCTCCACCCCCCCCCCCCTCCCCCCCCTTCCTCCCCCCATGGGCAGGGATGCAACCCACTAGATCATGTTGCCAAGGGCCTTGTTCAACCTGGTCTTGAACACCTCCAGTGATGGGGCATCCACAACCTTTCTGAGCAACCTGTTCATACGGGACCATGTCAAAAGCCTTACAGAAATCCAGGTTGATGACATTGGTCTGTTTTCCCTTGTCAACTGATGCAGTCATTCCAGCATAGAAGGCCACCAGATTGGTCAGGCACAACTTGCTCTTGGTGAAGCCATGCTGGGCTGTATTGGATTACCTCTTTGTCCTGCATGTGCCTTGACATTGCTTCCAGGAGGATCTGTTCCATGATCTTGCCAGGCACAGAGGTGAGGCTCACCTGTTTGTAGTTCCCTGGGTCCTCCCTTTGACCCTTTTTAAAAATGGGAGTGATGTTTCCCTTTTTCCAGTCACCAGGGGCTTCATCTAACTGCCATGACTTTTCAACTGTGATGGAGAGTGGCTTGGCAACTCCATCAACCAGTTCTCTCAGGACCCTAGGATGCATGTCATCAGGCCCCAAACACTTTTACTTGTTTAGTTAAAATCAGGTGGTCTGGAGCCTGCTTTTCACTTACAGTGAGAGAGACTTTTCTCCCTCAGGCCTCATCTACAGGTTTAGCAAAGCAAAAAAGGTTTAAGCAGTTCTGTCTCCTTGGCATAACTGGTATTCTTCACCAAATGGGAGAATAAGACTTCTGTCTTCCTTTTGTAAATATATTTTAGTTAAGTAATTATATCTTAGTAACACCTAGCTTAAGGTGAGGTTATCTTTAAATATCTATGATATTTAAAACATAAAAGTCTAATTTACAGATTTGGGTCATCTGGATACCCTCTGCAGCCAGGAGCAAAGGATAACTATCTCTTCATAAGAAAAATAGGTAGTTGTTTTCTGGAGGTGCTCTTCCTTAAGCATCGTCAACTAGCTCTGATTAGATATTTTCATCTCTGATAGCTAATTTTAGGTAAGATGGAATGGAATGCTTTATACATAGTATGTTTTATATTTTTTTCCACTTGAATCATTCTTTATGCTTTGAGTATACTGATTTTTGTCCCTATAGTTTTGTGATAATTTTCTGTATTTGTTCTTGGTCATAAACCTGGTATTATAGTTTCCAAATTTTGTAAGTGTTTTCCTTGTTGTTGAGGGAATTCATTCAGGTACTCATAATTAAAATTACATTATTTCTTATCATGATGTATTTTATTAAGAACATATCATGATGACATAGTTCCCTATATTCCTTTTTTTTTCTTTTTGCATTGAAATAATCTACACTTCTGCCATCAAAATGCTTTGAACTGCACTTTATTAATCTACTTATCAATTCTGATTAATACCTTTTTTTTTTTTCCAAAAAATATTTCCCCTTCCTTCCTTCCTTCCTTCCTTCCTTCCTTCCTTCTTTCCTTCCTTCCCTGAGAAAGACTGGTTTGACGGACACATAGTGTTTGGTCTACCATGTTTGGCTTGCTGGCTGTGAGGCCTGCATGGACATAGGTATTTTACTTCATCTCCACATGCCTGAGGGCAAGGAGACAGGGAGGTTTAGTCAAAGGTGTGTTTTTGAAAAAGCACTTTTTTCCTTAGTGAGATCAACACTTCCTAATCTTGCTTGCAGGGACTACTGCTCCCTGTGACAGTGGATAGGAAGTGGAGAGGAATGAAGAAAGTGAATTCCAGCAGTGTTGATATGTTAAAAACTTGGTGCCATTTCCTTCCTTCAACACCCTTTATCCAGCTTCAGGCATTTCTATTTTAGACTTAATCCTGTATGATCGTTTATGTACATGTGATCTTTCAAGCTAAGTATGTCAGTTTGTTTGTTTGTTTTGTTGTTTGTTTGTTTATTGTCATTGTTGTTTTTGTCAACAACAGCGTAGCAAACATTTTAAAAATAGTTGTTTTAAATATTATGTCATCATTAATCATCAAAAGACCAACAGATAGCCACAGTTCTTCTGAGCAGAAAAGGGCTCCATAGACAATTAAGTAATCAGATGCCTTGTATACCATGCTGACATGCATGAAATAATACATATATATATATATTCACTTTACATGCTTATAAAAATGTGCAGTGCAAGACTTACTCACAGGGAGTAGAAGACTTTCTTAAGTGTTCTATACTTTGTTACCACAGTAGTTTCTGTTCTTTTGTTTCAAGAGCTTTTTTTGAACTACCCCTTTCAAGACATTTTCAAAAAATTTCTTGACCCTTAGCTGGATGTCTCTGAACTATGAACAGGGTTTTCAATGGAAAAAAAAGTTGTCATAACTGAGAAGTATGATTATTCTAGAGGGATGAAAGTAGCAAGAAAAAGTATGAGACCAAATGGATTTTAGGTACCGAACATTATTGTACAATACACTTCAGTCAAAAGCAGCTATTTCAGATTAATGATGTTCTTGAAATTTCCTGTACAACACAGTCTGTCTCTGTTTAACTTAGCTGACCTGTAAAACAGCTATTTCACAGAATCCATTTACTTCTGAAAACTTCATTCCTCTCTGTCCTTTTCTTTCAATTTTACAGTACGAGAGAGAAAGAATAGATAATGGGAGTGAAAATATGAAAATAGCAGAAAGTAAAGGCAGAAATATAAGAATGGAGATATAACAAGGAAGGAAGCAGATGAAGAGGAAAATTGCTATACATATTGTGGTGGTTTTACTCAGATGGGCAGCCGAGCTCCACCACAACCGCTCTCTCACTCCCCGCCTCCTCAAAGAGGAGGGGGAGAGAAAAAAAAGTCAACACAAAGAGCTCGAGGTTTGAGATGAGAATGATTTAATTAAAGGGAAAGGGAATGGGGAGAGAATGTAACAAAAGAAACAACAAGGCCGCGCGGAAGCACAGAGAGAAAGGAAAAAAAAAATTATTCTCTACTTCCCATCAACAAGCGATGTTCGGCCACGTCCTGGGAAGCAGGGCCTCAAAACGCGTACCGGTTGTTCAGGAGAGAGCCAGAGAGAGAGAAAAATCCCTCCCCCACAAGAGCCCCCTTTATTGCTGAGTGTGACATCAGGTGTTATGGAATATCCCTTTGGTCGGTTTAGGTCAGCTGCCCTGGTGATGTCCCCTCCCCATCAATTGCCCACCCCCAGCCTGCTGGCTCCTGGGGCTTGGAGAGAGTCCTGATTCTGTGCCAGCACTATGCAGCAATAGACACAACACTGGAGTGATACCAGTGCTGTTCCAGCTACGAGTGCAGCACTGTGTGGGCTGCAGCAGGGAGAAGTGACTCCATCCCAAACAGACCCAACACACATATATATATATATTTAACAAGAGATTGTATTCTGTCATTACATGTTTCTTTATGTAAACAGTGCAAGAATGGTAAGATATAATAAGGTTTTCTCAAGTAACCTTTAAGCATAGACTCACCAATTTGTAGACAATGATGCTTTGGGAATGATTTTTAAAGTCAACATAGTTAACTCTTTTGTGACCTAAAATAAGACAATTAAATAGTCTTCAGATCAAAACATAGTATTAAAATCAAATTGAAGAGTTGCTGAGACCAAATAATTAGCTACTCTTTCACTAAATGAACACAACATTAATATCAATAATATTTAGCAAACTATTATGAAAAGGCCAATTTCACTTAACATCAACATCAAGGAAAAGGAAAGGATAGCAGGTAAACACAGCAGTCAATAATGAAAACACAAGCAGTCAACATCTACAATACTCAAGGATAAATATTATGTGAACTGTAACCCCATATATGATCATTTCTAAACAACAGTTCAAACTTTATGGTATATTGATAAAGAAGTGGTTCCTCACCAAGGCACCAAAATTGAAGAAGACAACAAATAGAGTCTGATGGCAGATTCAAATAGAAAAAGAAAAAAAATATTTGTTCTTCCATCACCTTTCTTGTGTTGACTGGAATTCCTTTTGGTCTGTGGTCACACAGTGGATATAGAAAAAATAATAATAATAATAATAAAGATTCCAGACTGGTATTGAAGATGTACGGTTTGGTGCATAAACAGGGAAAAAAGGTTGGATACACACACACACACACAAAAGGCTTTAAACAATGCTTCCTCATCTATTTAATTCATGAAACACTAGCTTGGAGGTAAACATGGAAGATACAAATGCGCTATATAAACATATATTTTATATTAGAACAAAGAGCAAGTATTGCTTCAGAACTGAGGTCTCATTTTTCCCTCCGTTTGTTCTTTAAATTTTAAAACTTTTTAACTTTCCCTAGATAGTATTTCCTCTTTACATTAGATTGGTGGAAAGAAATTGGTCACCCATTTTTTACAGTCCTTGACCATACTTTCCAGTTTCAGCGGGTGACGTAACTATACAGGGATACTGCCAGACTACAGCTAGTATACAGAATTTATTATTTTCTTTTATTTATTTATTTAATTAATTAATTAATTATTTTTGATGTATGATCACCTCTGATGATGACACTGATTTTCTTCAGTGAAAATGATTTTAAATCAAAATGGAAGAGATTTCTTGGAAAATGGAGCATCAAGCTGTGCTTTAAAAAACAGAAGCCAAGTTTGCTTCTGGGTCATGAAATGATTGCAACTATGCTTTACAGACAAAAGTAGAAGCAAAAGAGAAAGGACAAAAAACTACAAAAGACGGAATCAGACAGTAGTGATAAAAATAAATAAATAACTACCCCAAAACAGAGAAATCAAGATCTGAAACCATATGCTTGACTTCAGGCTCCTGCAGGCAATTCCACTGAAACATGATTTATTTTATTTTATTTTATTTTTTACTTCTAATGTTTATGATGTTTGCAATGATCCAGGTTAAAAAGTAAAAAATAAGAATTCCTCCTCATTCAGAAACTTGCTTTTAAATTAATGTTTTCCATATGCTAAAAGCCTCCTGCACAGTTGACACTGAAATGTTTTGGTGAACTGAATATATTCTCTTTCCTAAACACTTATGCCCCGCACTTCTCTAACTTTCTATGTTTTCTACCTTTTGCTTGCTTAAATATTGGGCAGTAAGTTGATATTTTGTTTATTTCAATAAAATAAGGCCAGAAAATGAGGCTATACCTATTTTGTCTCTGAGCTGATCAGAAAATATCCAGTGGTTTTCTCTGATCCCTTTTTACTCCTTTTATCTGTAGCCTTGTAATATTACAGTGACCTAATGTCTGTAGTGAAGAAGGAAAAAATGAACAGAACTCTCTAGGGCCTTGCTTTGTGTTGGATAGTGATGGAAAACCAAAAGAAGTTCATGAAGCATAGACTTTCCCTTTTAAGAACAAGCCAGGGAAAGAGAATCAAGAGCTCTCCAGAATTCAGTTCTCTCACCTGAGTGAACAGACAGCTGCTGCCACACCACACTGAACTGGCAAGTGCTTTCTTAATTACTCAGCCCTTCCAGAAGGCAACACTTCAGTGGTGATGAAGAGGCACATTTTCCAGAACTCCAGTGGGAATTGTTTTCAGCTCCTCAGAAGACTTATAGGAAGTGTTCTACCAACATTAGACTATACAGAAGAAACATTTTCCTGTCTGAATGCATGTTGAAGCATTACGAAATAAACTTTCCCAAAATTCATCTCACTGTTACTATAAATAACTCCTTTCAGAACCGTATGGAGTACACAGAATAATGGATACTTTTAGTCCACTTGGAAGATTTCTCTTTGATAGATTTTAATCCTAAAAAAAAAGTAGATTGATTTATCTTGGTTGTCTTTCATAGAAGTGGCCTTAGTCTCTTAGGCTCTTACAGGTCACAGAGTAGAAAAAGATAAATCAGAGACACTTCTAAGTTTCTTACAACAAACAGTCTGAAAGGATGATTTTGTACAGATTTTTATATATATATATATTTTTTTGGCACAAGTAAGTCATTTTTTGATACAAATTAGGCAAACCAATTAGTGTAGACCACGAATGTGAAATGTAAGAAAACATTATCCTTTTTCCTTGCACTTGGTAGATACCCATAATAAAATCTCAGAGTCCTTCTTTGTCTGCCTTCCATATTTAGGGATCTGCACTACTTTTGGCACTTGTAGATACATATTTATTTTTTTTTTATCAGATGTCAATCCCAGTCACCTGTGTGCTCCAAGAATTAATCCCACTAGACCTCTTCATTTATTTTCATTCCTTCCCTTAATCCATTTTGTCCATGATGGAGAGAAGAAGGGAAGGGATGGGGAAAAGGGGAGTTAATTAGAGTCAACTTCTGGGGCACCTAACAGCTGACTCTGGGAAGGTCATTGAGACCATGAAGCTGTGGAATAATTGCCTGAGGTGACTTGGAAATTAAACTGATAATTCACATTCTAAAGAAAACGTACAGCATTGAAGAAGCTTCAAGGCTAGAGTATAGCTGCACTACACAGAAGTTCTCTAGGTCTCCAACATTAGATGTTAATCACACCAGGGAAACTTGGGGTGCTGACTTTAAGAGGAGCAGTACAGAGTGTGGAGCAGAGTGGAGACACTGTGTCCAGGCTTTGTGAGAAAAAAAAAAAAAAAAAAAAAAAAAAAAAAAAAGAGGAGTGTTTTTCCAGGTTTTTTGTTGTTGTTGTTGTTGTGTTTTTTGTTTGTTTGTTTGTTTTTTTCCCCAGTGGAAAATTCCACTAACCTTGCATATTCAAAAGTGATTGAGCAGACATGACAGTGGCATAGCAGTGTTAAGTATGATGGCATAGCAGTATGTTAAGCAGATAAGGGGAAGGTCCCACAGTCCCAAAATAAGGAGGATAGCTAAGAAAAACAGGACGAGAAGGGCAAAATCAGTAAAAAAAAATCACAGGCCATCACAAGAGAAGAAAGAAGAAAAAGGAAAAGGAGAAATTAACGGCTGGTCAAATAAAATTGTACATATATGGTATAGTAATAAGTGTCAAGTAGTTTGTGAACCTGTAGCACTCAGCCAATGAGGAAACAAGGGAGGAATCAAGCATCATGTAATAGGGAATATAAGGTAATGATATACTTTTGCTGGGTATTCCTACTTGCAGGAAACCAGCCTTTGAGTAAAATAGCTTCACAGAAGACCCTGTCTGAGAAAATTATTGAGGTATTTCTCACATTGTGCACACTGAAATCAATAAACTGCACATTTGCTACCCTGAGCCAACAACCTGTCATGTTTTTGACAAAATGCTATACTGTGGTGAACTTTGCTTATTATAATATAAAAACACACCTCCATCCCAAAGGCTACCTGCCTCAAATGTGTGACCACACCTCACTGAGCATGTGCTCTGAACTTCTCTAAGCCTATACCTTTAAAAAAAAAAGTGATAAGAATTTGCACTTACTGTAACCAAGATATGCAAGACTAGAGTCACTCAAGTGCCACCTAAGAGATAGAAAATGATATAAACTTGTGTAAGAGAGAGAGGATGTTAAGGAAGATACCATCACGAAGGATACCTTCTGACTTCTGGAATCAGTCGATGGGCTGAGCTTCTCTTCCCCTCTCATTGGAATACCTTTGGGTAAGATTTGAACACTTGGTTATACCAACTGCCACCCTGAGAAACTTAGAAATCTCTATAGAGTCACTTTATACCTTTTTATGTGTTTATAGGCAGGCTGAA
This sequence comes from Nettapus auritus, assembly GCA_011076525.1. Classification (NCBI taxonomy): domain Eukaryota; kingdom Metazoa; phylum Chordata; class Aves; order Anseriformes; family Anatidae; genus Nettapus; species Nettapus auritus. The sequence continues at coordinate 104,424,640 of CM021765.1, read as the reverse complement.
TTATTCATACTTTTGGTACTGTATGTGTTTTGCAGACAGTGAATTTATCACCAGCAATCCAAAGAACATGTGTACCTGTTGCCTTAATAAATTGCACTACTCATTAAATCTAGCTGTGATATTTCTCATTGAATGCAACCAAACTCTTTAAGTGTGGCCATGGTAGTTCATGAACCATGACTAGGATGAGGGTATATTACGTTATTTGGGATAGTTCAGTACCCTGAATGCAACCAGACTTATAACAGCTAATTGGGAACCACTCCCAATTACTTTAACTTTCAATGCAACAGAAGCCAGGCTCTTCACCAATGCATGTGGAACATGGATCAGAGACAGTGGCCACAAACTGACAAAGTAAGAGATTCAGGCTGGATATAATGAAAATGTTTTCCTCTTTGAACAAAGCTTAGCAGTGGAGAAGGCTCACAGAGAGGTTGTGCGGTTTCCATCTGGGGGAATTTTCAGGACAACTGCTAAAGCCCTACATGTGGTCTGATTCCAGAGCTGGTTCTGCTTTGGGCAGAAGGTTAGCCAAGACTACCTCTTCAGATCCCTTCCAGCCTGAATTATTCTATGATTCTATATTGACAAACGACTGTGGCATGTTGACCTCAGCAGCTAAATACTCACAGAGCTGATAGCTCACTCCTTCCATAGCAGAATGTGGGGAGAGAATAGCAAGAGTGAGAAAATAAAAGAAGGCATGAAGACTTATGAGTTGAGAAAAAGACATTAACAGGTGAAGAAAAGCTACTCAGGAAAGCAAAAGAAATAAGGAATTAATTGACTACTTCCCATTGGTAGGCAAACAATCATGTCCTGTAAAGCAGGGCTTCAGTCGTGTTTAATGTCTGCTTGGGAAGACAAACACCATAAACAGGAACATTCCACTTACTTGTCCTTTTATTGAGCTCTCCTGCTGAACATGATGTTGGAATATCCCTTTGGTCAGTTTAGGTCAGCTCTGCAAGTTTTGTCTCTTATAACCTTCTTGACCATCCACATACTTGTGTGGGGACTAGCTGGGAAAAATAGAAAGCCTTGAAGCTGTGCAAAGAATACACAACACTAACTAAAAAATAAACAAACAAACACACACACACACACAAAACAACAAACAAACAAAAAACTATTATCAATGTTATAGTCACAATTCGAAAATAATGCCAAGAAAACTATCTCTATCCCAGAGAGACCCATTACAAGTATCTGTAAAAATCACAGCAAAATGCTGAGGTACCCCAAAATCTTCTTTTGTATAATAATTACGATCCTCTCTGGGAACTGTGAATTATTAGTGTCTTGTCCCATTCCACAGATTAAAGTATTATGCAATGTGTAAGTATCCTGGAAGTTCACATGAAAACTTTATTCACCAAAAAAAAAAAAGATTTTACAAATTAAGAATTACAGCTTTGCATTCTGGATTTCTTACTTCAGCAAAATTTTGGTAGGCCTATATTGACAGAAATGTCTGAGTTCTGAGTTCTTTCTGAGAATCATTAGTATCTCAATGGAAAGATATCTACAGCTATTGTATTCATATATTAATCTAAATAAAAATGTAGTGGCATTGTCTGTCTGAGACTGGACATCTTCCTTAGCAACTTATCCATTATGTTTAGTCAAAAGAATCATCTGACATGCAATCAAGATTTCTCATGAAGATTGCCAGTACTTATACAAGTACAAGTATACTGGAATAGAACTAATGAAACTGGGAAATTTTACACATATCAAATGCAATAGGCAAACATTACGCATAGTACAAAATATAAAATCCTCTAGTACGGAGTGAAATACGTGTTACTGCATTGAATGGACCGATTTCTTGCCACAAAATATTTCAACTTTGACAAAGAAAATATAAGAATATACTAAGGCTTTGTAGTGTGAGAAGGAGGTTGGTTATTAGGTATTCTTATAAAAATGAAGTTCAATGATACAAGAATTAGATTAAGATCTAAGATCTGTTTTAAGACAGCTGACCTTTATGTTTTCTGTTTCCTATGAATTTTAGCAATAAAATTGTCAATTTGCACACTGTGGTTTTCCTGTTGACAGGTTCTTACTGGTGAAGAATTACTGCAATACAGACATGAACATATAGGTGCAATATTGTGCTGCTCTCTCACCTGGAGCTCAAACCTAACTTTTCTTGTATTGTGATCAGGGGATTTCACCATACAGCACCATAAAGAGTGCTAACCTGACATTTGAAATAAACAAGAGGCCCTTGATTCTGCAGTCTGTATTTCTGAGAGTTCAGAAATTTTAAGACTGTATACCCTATCTTCCTTCTTAGTTCCTTTTGTGGTTTAACCCTGTAGGCAGTTAAGTACCACACAGCTGTTTGCTTGCCCCCCAACCCTCCAATCCCCAGTGGGATAAGGAAAAGGAAAAAAAATGGAAACACTTGGGGGTTGAGATAAAGACAGTTTAATAGGACAGAAAAGGAAGGGAAATAATGATGATGATGTTGATGATAATTAATAACAGAATGTGCAAAGCACACCACCCGCTGACCAATGCACAGACTGAAGCCAAGCAGCAGTCAGTCCCTCCCTACACTGGCCAGCCACCCCATATTAATTATTGCACATGATGTCATATGGTATGGAATATACCTTTGGACATCTGGGGTCAGCTCTCTTGGTTCTGTGTCGTGTCCCGTCCCATTCCCCCCCGCCCCAGCTCCTTATGTGCCCTAAGCTTCCTCGCTGGCTTGGCAGTATCAGAAGCTGAAAAGTCCTTCACTCTGTGTGAGTACGGCTCAGCAACAACTAAAACATCAGTGTGTTATCAGCATTATTCTCATCCTAAATCCAAAACACAGCACCATACCAACTACTAAGAGGAAAATTAATCCTATCCCAGCAAAAAACAAGGCAGTTCCTAAAAGATGTCATCTGGTTTTAGACACAATCCTTAGCAAACACTAAGCTGACTACTCCAACTGCTTTTCCACTGCTTCATAACAGAGATATATAGGTTAGAAACCCCAATTCCTTCCTATTGACAGTGAGAATTGGAAAGTTAGTTACATTTTATTTCACAACATGGAAACAAATCCTATATGAGCATTTAGCTCAAAACCTCCTGAATAAAACTCCATGAAATTATGGACATGTTAATCAGTTTGTACATGAAAACAATATAAAATAAGTAGTGAAAAAGTGAGATAATTTGATGGTTACATTGAAGGTTATCAGCCTAAAATAGCTGTTCATGTCACTTTTTATCTAACTCAAGTGATACAGTTAATCTCTGACCCCACAAAGTGGTCCATCTGGCTGGAAGGCATTGCGCCCTTGCAGGGCCCTGCTGAAGTCAGTGGGGTTCACGTGCCTGGAGCAGCTTGCAGAGCACGGCAAATTCTATAAATTAATAATTGGGTGCCATTACACAAGCATCTGTGTCAGGTTTCCCTTAAGTAGTCCAACTCAGCTCCATTATTGTTTTATCATTAAATGATCTTTTTCCAGCTGTAACAATTTGCAAAAATCTCAGAGTAGCACTTTCTGCACAGATCTGCAGAACACAACACTGAAAGCTTCTCCAAAATGTTTGCCATATGCATAAAGCATATGGCACAGTTCTATAATTGTGTTATGTAGCAGGAACCTTGCAAATTTTCAGAGATCAAGAACTAGGGGAGATAATAACTTAAGCATTATAAACCCTGTAATATATGACTGCTGTCCTTTCTAAAAAGAAATGATGACATTAATAGCAATGAATATCAATGGTAGCAATGTAACAAGGAAGATGAAGTAATCTTGGGCAATTAATTTGGAGATTGCTATTTTTCTTGATTTAAAGAAAAGTGATCTATAGGATTTTATATGAATTTCTATTTTCCAGAATATTGCCTTATTTTATGTTTCACCAGCAGAAGAAAAAGACAATCTTATTTACCTACTATATTAAAATAATTGTTGTTATAGAAAATTCTCATATTTAAACGTACTAATAAAAAATAACATTATTTGTGCTACTGAAAATGCTTAACAGACCCAACAGAATTTGGGATAACACCATTTGTTTACATTTAGAAAGAATAGGTGGGCTGGGATTCAGCTACATTAAAGCTCATAGATGTTTCTTGGGAGCTGATTCCAATTGTGTTGCAACACAACAGCCCCAGGGCAGGTCCAGCTGACCTGGACAGAATTTAGATGTGTGGGCCTCCACCTCAAATGACTGGATTTTTTCACATTCACCTGTATGCCAATGACATATACATCATTTACATCATTTAGTCTTCTTCACACCCGTCTTCACAGGACAGTGTTCTCTCTCTCTCTCTCTCTCTCTTTTTTTTTTTTTTTTTTTTTTCCTCAGAACACTAATTAGGCATATACTTTTTCATTACAAGGCAGATCTGGGTCTGATATCAGGGGAAAGGAACTGCTTCATGAACCAATGAAGACAGGAAAGGCACAGATTTGCATCTTACGAGAGAAAAAAAAAAGAAAAAAATACTTAGAAAACCATTTAATCTTTATGTTTGCCCCATGCAAAACAATGGAAGAACTTCTCCATATGTGACATAAGTAGTTCCATGCAGCTTGTTGTACTGACAATAAGGAGGAAGAGAAGAAAAGAGAAAAATTGCAGGTTTTGTTCTCATTGTGATAATAGACGAAGAGCTCTCTTTACACTCAAGGTACAACTCTTACTGAAGGTGTTGCATTTTACAACAGTACTAAGGTATCAAGGTCATGAAATGAAGACCATGTGTGAAGGTGGAATTTATGATATATAGTGAATAGTCTAAATGACAGATAATATTTAGGACAGAGAAATGTAATGCTGCACACAGACCAAAAACAAACAGAAAAAACAAACAGCCTAATCCAACCCTACTGAATCAGTAAAACCTAACCTGCAAAAACTATCCTGATTTTAAATAAATGTGTTACAATGGATATTGCTATTCAGAAAAGCAATATTGGAATCATACTAGTTAATTATACAATTATACAAAAATGCTGGCTCCACAGAAATTGGGAAGGCAAATCAAATAGTAAAGTTGTTATGACCAGTAATGTTATTATACTACTGAAAAGATGTAGGATGTACTGGATCTTGAATTCCTGTGAATGGTTCTGCTCCTCGTGTCTCCAAAAAGTGTGGTGGGACCTTGAATATCAAACTACATTAGAGCTGCCATAAAACATTATTTCCTGTAGCTATAATTATAGCAGCAGGTCCTGCTGCTATTGGAGGCTTCAGGAACATGTGGTACAGCTCTAGTCTACTCTGCACATTTGTAGAAAATCTTTATGACTGTAAAAATGGACAAAGCATTTTACTCATAGCTTCAAAGGATATCTTAGACATTATTTTATATTGCCAAGGCTCTAAACAGACTAAGAGAATCTATAAACGAAGATTCTAATCTACTTTCAGATCCAGGGGCACAACCTTCATCTCGTATTATTTAACAACAGTTGTGATTTCTGTTTGTTACCGTGCAAGCAGCAGTTGTGGTTTCTATCTAAAAAGACTTTTGAGATGAACATTTCCTCGTAGAATTTAAATTGACTTGCCTCTTGAAATGATTTTCATAAAGTTCTTTTTCAAGATTACCAAGACTGTTGGCACTCTTAAGACACTGACTAAAAGCAATTTGCTGCTATTTAGGCACAAGTTGCAAATTACAGTTGTTTGATCAGTCAAGAAAATACTTTCTTCAGTCATCAAAGCCTTATAGACAAGAGATATAACAAGACTTAAAAAATCAAATTCAATTCTAAATATAACTTTTTTCAATACACCATCTCTGTTTCTTGACCAAAAAGAATAAAAATAAAAATAATTAAAAAAAAAATCCCCATCTTCTTAGCATGTTTACTGTCACATAAATTTTTTCAGATGTAGAAGATAGTATTCAACATTGTTGTTCTTCTCCATGCAATTGCAATCAGCAGAAGTGGTTTTGGCACTGCAATTTAAACTATTCTATATTAAACTTTTTTTTTTTTTTTTTTTTTTTTTTTTTTTTTTACCCCCCCCCCTCTGGACTCCTGAGAAGTCTTATTGCTTCTTGCTCTTTACATTCCAGAATTATGTTCTGTTCCTTTTGAAGGTTGGTAAAGCATGTTTTAGTCACTTTTGGAAGATCTCTTTGCAAGCCTATCTATTCAAGCATTCTTTTTGATTATAGAGGTTTCAGCAGATTTAAAACATACCACTGAAATTACTTGAACTTCACAAAAGGTTGGACTTGTGTCCTCACAGTTGTTTCCTCTAAAAAATTTTAAAATACGAGATAGTTTCAATGCAGAAAAAAGGGAATTGAAGGTTATTGAAATTTTGAAAGATGTTTATCTTTGATATAATTTATACCAATATACATCTTTGAATGACGCATACTATTTAGTATCTTAGAAACAGAAATAGTGGTTTGTATGCTCAATATTAGGGAAAACAAAACAAAACAAACAAAACAAAACAAAAGCACCATTTCACATAATATACTGAGTGTCTGAAGAGAATCCAGGAAGCTACTGCAAAAGACACTGTAGAATCAACTAATTACATGCTGCTTCTTGAGTCAATATTGTCTCAGTACGCCAGCACAGGGTTAGAAGAATTGTGCTGCTGGGGTAGCACAGACAATAGGGATGAAATTAATTACTAATCTGAACAGAGTAAATTACAAAATGCAGACTTCAACAGAGGTAAGACTTTGGCTAAAAACTAAGGATTCAACGTGTCTTATGTAATTACATTTATTGAACTTTGTATCACCTTGGTCTTATCTCATAACCTAGTTGGCACAGTTAGATTTTGTCTACCTCTACCCAAAACTTCAGTAGTAACATGGGGCACACTCTAAAGCTGTATATGCAAAGTCATTGTTTACAGTACAGATGCTTGTACACCATGCAAAAGGAGGGTAAATTTTTCCTTTATCTCTTTGGACAAGTAGGAAAAGAACATTTTTCCTATCAACTAATAGCTATAATTATTGTATAAACATATTGCTAGATTGATGTTGGCCAACTACAAGCCCAAGCCTTTTTATGTTGCTAAATCTCTGGAAACAAGATTTTCGTTATACAGTGAGTCTACAAAACGTTTGTTTAACTCACTACCTGTTTGAGATTCTATCAATATTTAGCAGACAGATTTTAACAACTGAGGTGAAAGTCATGAAAATATTTGTTTCCTACACATTTCGGCATCACCACTGCCATCAACTTAAGAAAAAAGTGGAACCTTCCTGTTTATTCTAAGGGTTCTAAATGCCTATTAACATTTAAAAAGAAAACCAAGGGGCATACTTTAATATGAGGCAAGTGTCTCAGTGTTGTTTGGTATCCATTTCTGAGGATTTAGTGCATTCCAGCAATGTATAAGTTATCTTCTGCCTCCCCCCTGCCAGACAAAAATGTATTTTACTTTGTAATGTAGAACACAATATCGGTATGTTTTCTTCACATTTTCTTTTTATTTCAAAATTATAATACAAAATATTTCAATTAAAAGGAAAAGAATTATGAATCAATTTCATTTTTTTTTCTCTCCTACTGTTTTTTCACACTTGTGTTTTCCTGCTTTTTTTTTTTCCCACTTTTTTCAACTTTTTTTTTCCCTACTTTCATTTCTATTCTTATTTAATCCATTTTCAAGACCTTATCTGCCTTTCTGTCACTTCTGGTTTTGATTTTCTTTTCATTCTTCCCTCCTTCTGTAAAGTTTGTTTCACCTCTGTATGGGGGGTTGACCTTCCCCTGCTGCCACATGTGCATTCAACTGCTCTCTTACTCTCTTCCTCAAAAAGAACAGGGGAAGAAAATATGATGGAAAAGCTCGTGGTTCTAGGTAAATACATGAATTTGAATGGTAAGAACAACCAGAAAACAAAACTAAAAGCTTCTTCTCTATTCCATCCCCATCTCTCCCCACCTCTCCCTTCCTGCTCCCCCCCCCCCCCCCCCCCGACCCACAAAACCCACCCCGCTCCAGTGTTTTTTTTTGTTTGTTTGTTTGTTTTTGTTTGTTTGTTTGTTTTCCCCCAGGCTCAACTTTTCTCCTTCACCAAAGCCTCTACCTCATCCCACCCTGAGTGGCAGATAGTAATGGCGGCTGTGGCCAGTTCTTAGCAGCCCCTCCCTGCCACTCCTTCCTCCTTGCACTTTTCTCCTTCTCCATCTGCAGCTTCCTTCAGGGTACATCCACCTCCTTTGGTGTGGGGTCCTCTATGGGCTGCAGTATCGAGTTCTGCTCTGGTGTGGTCCCCCCACAGTCTGCAGGTGCATCTCTATCGGGTGCCTGGGGCACCTCTTGCCCCTCTTCTTCCTCTTCCTCCTCCTGCTCTCCCCCTGCTATCTGTGCAGGGCCACTACTTACCCAGCGCCCCTCACTGCCCCCTGCCGTGCGGTGTTTTGCCCTCCCTTCCCCAAGTGCCCCTGAGGCAAGGCGCCGCCATCTTGGCTGCACGGCCCGGCAGTGCCCTGCGGTGGGGCTGTTGGGGCCAGCTGGGGCCGGCACGGGGCATCACCTCACACACTCAGCAGTCACCAGGCTCTTGCTGCTGACTGGGTACCTGCGCCCCGTACACCCAGTTAAATTTTCTTGTGATCTCATAATACACCCATTTGATTTTTTTTTTTTTTTTTTTTTTTTCACTTTGTCTCCTATGTATTTCTCATATCCTTCATGTGTATTATGTGGATGGTAAATGCTGACAAAATGATGTAAAATTCTGAACTGCATAATTGCAAGAGAAGTCCATTGCAAATTTTTTCTCTTTTGAAGTCCTTCTACACCCACAATTTCCAAACAGAGAAGATTGTAGTTGGCTTGAATTTCAGACCAAAATGAATTCCTTAAACAGTTATGTATATATATATATATGAAATATGTGGATACATTATGCATGTCTTTCAGCTAAGTGATGGGCTACATATATGACATGACCATGTTCGCATGTGAAACTTTATCACAATTAAAATATGCCTGTGCTGTAACTACTTTCATGTTTCAAGTTTTTGAAGGGTTAATACCCATAATGGATTTGATCAGAAGCAATGTTGCTGTATGAATGTAGTATGGAGATCTAAAATGAAATCCTTACCCACAAATACATCCCTCTCCATACAGTGCCAAACAGGATGCATTTTCCCTCTAGATTTCATGGGACTTTCAGCACTGACTAAATCGCTGGCCCAGTCTGGAAGAACCAAAATATCCTGGTATGATACAACATAGAGTTTCAGAAATGGAACTTGCTATACTTGTGGTCATTTTATATTGCTAGTTACTTTTATTAGAGATGTAGATCTGGGGTCTGTCTCTGAAAAGAGAAACATTAAAAGAACAAACCAAAATGTAGGCTTGAAGAAATCAAGAACAATCAAAGTTGCAAGGATCTCCAAACTTCCCTTCATGCCTACTTTTTCACCTTTGCGTCTTCCTCCAGCACCACACCACTTTCTTTTAGTATGTATCTATGGCTACTGAATAAAGACAGATATCATCAGCATGCCATCTAATGAAATTATCAAAGGAAAACAAATATTATCTGAAAATGCTGTTCATTTTGAGATTGTTGATATTAAGAAAATCCTTCAAAGATTATGTACAAAAGAACTTTTTAATTCTGTGAAAATATATACAAATTATACACACCAGCAAAAGTTAGGATACATTATTAGATTTCCCATGTCAGTAAATACTATTAAAATTCATGAATTACCTATTAAATATTCTTTCATATCAATGAATCTGTATGTAACATATACAGCTGAGCCTGTTTTCTGTTTTAACTTGTCATATGATAATATTTTCATAGCTACTGGTAGTTAGGGGTAAGTTGCTGTTCCCACTATAAATGTTTCCATTATAGATCCTATTTTACAAGTGAATTAACCATGGCAAGCCACTTTTATAAGCATCAGACAATCTATGGGCCCTACACATTTCTGTTACACAGCATGTAACTCATGTTCCCATTCCCTTTGAATAATAAAGCTACATAATCCAGCTATCCATTAGAGTACACAAGCGTGGTAGTCTCCCATCCAGATAATTATGTGCAACTCAAATTACATTCCATTAACATGTTGGCTAGCTGATCACGGAGAATGGGGTGTATTCAGTCAGAAAGGGTAGGAGCAGTCCAAATGAACAATTTTAATATACTCAAAGACAAAGGAGAGCCAATGCATTTTAAAGTGAGTAACTTATAATGCTAAACCACAATTTTGTCCTTCGGTATTTATTTCACTTCCCTAGTATCTTAGGGGTGGATGAAGCTGCAGTTCAAATATATTACTTCAGAAAAGCTTCAAACCTGCCAGAAGCTGATAGACACCTTCAAGTGGTGACAGACTAAGCCAGGAAATGGATGGGATTCCTAAAACCAGTATATATTTATCAGTCCAGATTTTGAGATACTTGCTGAGATACTTCTTCAAGCAGTTGTCATAAAAGCTGAGCAAACTGTGTAGTTTCCTCACTGTTTTAATATTCCAGTTCTGCATTACAAAGATCGCTGATGGACATAAGCCTTATGATAAATATTGTGCAGTCTTTATGCCTCCAGATAATTCCAACTAAGAGAAGAAAAAATAAGTTGGGAAACAGTGCTACAGGGCAATTCTTAGAACAAGTACATATGAGAGGAAGGTTAGATGAAATTTTGGTATGTGATTGTTCTGAACTACCAGTGAAGCCATTCTCTGCAGTGGAGAAAGTCTAAAGACTGTATCTTTTTCTTGGTGTGGATAGATATTTCTGTTCCTATGCAGCTATGTAAATATATGATTATATGAACTGTAATCTGAAGAACATTTCCACTGGAAAGCTGAAAGGTTTGTTGTTGTTGTTGTTGTTGTTTTCCTCAGATGTTTTAGCTCGTGGAATCCAATATACATTATCTACCTTCAACTTTACTTCTCTTAGGTATTATTATACTATAATTGAAAGACATAATGTATCAGGCCTCTACTAGAGGGTTACTGAGCTTTGAAACAGGTACCAGTCAAATAGCATCTCTTCTCTGAGAAGCCCTTGATGACATATTGTATTGTATTTAGAGAGAGTTAAAATATGTATGTGAAGATAGAGTACAACCATAACCAGTTCAAATGAACACGAGCATCATCATAGACATCATACACTTCCTAATATAGCTTTCATGCCTCTTGTGTGAAAGCATTATACAAATCTAGGAATGTTTACAAATGAATACATGAATATTCAAACTCCCAGAGATACAGAGAAAGGGGCTGACCACATTTGAGCAACTGGAAAAAATTACGAGACATTGCACAGTGGAAAACTAGGACATTATATAGGTGGGACAAATGGATACCTAAAGGAAGAGAATAAGCTGAGCAATGAAAATATAGTTCTTGACAGACAAGGCATAAGAATAATAGCAATAATCACTACATGGAAACAAAGATGTATTTTTCCTTGATGTCTGATACCACAAGAATTAAAACAGATGTAAAAATGCAATCTTCCACCAACACCAAAATGTCTATACATATGTCATGGGAAGCCCTTCTTCTTTTTGTGTAATTTTTTCTTTGATGTGTCACTGCAAAACTACAGGTAAATGGCTTCTCCACAAATTTCTCTTGCTTCTTCTTTTCCAGCTGTCCTGACCTTGTCTCCCTTCAGCAGTTGTATTCTCTTGGCACCTGCTGCAGAGGAAAAAGATCTGAATGAAAGGGAGCATTATATATGTTCAGTTACAACTGATGTTGCACTATATTTGAGGAGACTTCTAAATTCAGAGAGTGATGACATGGAGAATATTGTACATGTGTGCAAAGTGCAAATTCCTTAAGGTGCTCTTTTCTTCTTTTTATGTCAGGGAATCAGGGCTCATTTTAAACAGGTTATTTGCATCGCCAGGATTCTGTGTCCTGGCAGAAAGAAACTAAAGGAAGAAAGAACCCTTTTGCCCTCACTCAGTGATCCCGTGTGGCTTCCCTTTCTTATTCAAGGTGAGATTCATCTTGTTTAATTATAGTTGTCTAAATTAAGTTGTCCAGACTGTTCCTTTCTATAATCAACAGGCTTTCCAATTATGATTATTCAAGTTATTTTACTTCAGGCTAAAGTATAGATCCTTCTCCTTTGAAAATTAAGGGAACTTAGATAATTATGTGGGGTTGTTTATCCAGTGCTATTGAACTATGCCCACCTTATGTCTTACCTTCTTAGATTCATATAAAAACTCTTTTGCCACTGTTCCAAACAGTGAGCTACATTGTTTGGACATACTGCTTCAAAATTTTCTTTATGAATTCTAGCTTTCTGATTAGCCAGTCAATGAAAAGACAAGTGAAAAGCCTTTTAAAAGTAATTCCTTATATAAAAAAAAAAAAATAAATCAAGTTTAATAATAAAAGGAGCAGAGAATTATTTGTCTAAGCAACAAAATGTGTGTGTTAATAACTCAGCACTGTGCTTCTAGTTTGATCTTCTACCTTCCATGAATCCCTGGTTTAATGCTTAAGAACATTTCTTCTTTCTACATGGGTATTTTCATTTATTATTATTATTATCATCATTGTCATCATCATCGTCATCATCATCATCATCTCATCATCATCTTTATATAAGCTACTAGTCCCCATCCAAATACGATCAACACCTGTCAAGTAGAGATCAATATTTCATGGAGAGGGAAGAGACATTCAATGCTGATGACACTTGGCCACTTTATATCCATATCACATTACTTTAAAAGGATCACTTTTTTTTTTTTTTTTTTTTTTTTCACAGTAACAACTTAGGAAACTGGAGCATTATAGGGTAATAGCATAATAAAACCAAACACATTCCTCTTTACACCCTTTTCAATAAAAATCAACTTTTCCTCTAGCCTATCACATGTGCCAAAAATGTACAGTGGTTTAGATGTTTAAAAGTGAATTCAGCGTGGAAGAAATAGGGTTACCCTGGTCTACAATTAGAAAACATCTATACATAACAGCTATAAAAACTACCTACATGACTTCACATCTGGCAAATATCGTGCACTTTCTGATCATGTCTGAGCAAGCAAACAGTCTTCTTTTCTGCATATGACATACATGGAATTACATCAGAGACTTTAGAATCCTTTAATCTTTATATAATAGTTTTGTTATAGTATTGAAGGTGGTAACATTTCTGCATGACTTCCCAATCAAAGGCCTAGCACTTTATATACAGTGGCAAAGTTGTAAGGAAACTATAGGATGTCAGATAAAAGGGAGCTTTCTAGAAGTTTGAGGTTCTATAAAGCCATCACTTTCTCAAAGGAAGTTCTGCTTCAGAGAGTTCAAGAGTTTAGCATTATTTTGAATCAACCTGTAAAATTTCTAAAGACTGTCTGATATGTTCTGATTCAACCTTTTTGCTGTCTGTCAGTCAAATATTAAATGTACCTCTCATCTGAGAAACTGAGGTAACCTGGGAGAATTCATTACTCTCTAGATATTTGTAACCTCTAAATCTTACAATTTCAGTGATAAATTAGGTTGCAGAGGGACTAACACTCTAATTTATCAAAAATCTTATTCATAAAGTAATGCCCAAACAGTTACAATTAGATCTGGATTCAATAAAATACCGCATTTAAAGGCAATTGTAGGGCAAAGATCAAATGCAATAGAAAATACTCCTCTTTTCAAGTTTTGAAAGGCTTGGTCTGGTGGTTTGTTTAAACCTCAAAATCCCCTAGAGGTGATTTTATTTTGAAGTTTAAAATGCTAAGTATAGTCAAGTATATCTTTGTGCAGTTGCATGAATATACTACAGATTTCTTGCTAGAGATATAAAGACATGAATACAAAAGCAAAATGATTTCACAATATATATTTATTATTGAACATGAAGAGTAAACTGTATAATCTATTATGGTAAACTCTGAAATGTCTGTATTGTATTCCATGCACGTTCTAATGATCTCTTTGAGATACATACAGAACAGCTATTCTATAAAACTATTTTGTTCAAGTAAGATTGCAAATGAGATAATCTAAAGGAAATTAAAGAAGGACAATCTTTGAAAATACAGCTATTGAAACCAGCAAAGACAAAATGACTCCATCACATCATCAGTGGGGATTTTTAGACAACTTTAGTTGTAATAAGATCAAAATATATTTAAAACTTTTCTCATCTTTGGTTAAAGAAAGAGCCCATCCAGTTTGTGTCACTGCAAAACTGTCAGGCGCAAACACACAGAGGAAAGAAGATAAAAGGACAGCAAGGAGTTCTGCAGTTTTTCTTTTTTTTTTCTTTTTTTTTTTCTTTTTTTTATCAGTTAGATAAAGCTTGCATTTCTAGAGGTGTAAGCCAGTGCCCTATGCCTACAATTTATGTTAACCCATATTTCCAAATACTTCCGTGCCTTTGAGCAATGAATAATGATTTGTTTTGAAATCTTGTTATAAAGTCAAAACAAACAAACAAAAATAGAAACAAAAAACCCTCCCATTTTTACTTTACTACAGGTGAAGAAATATGAAATACGAGGTAACTTTCATTCAGCTCACCTATGGAGGTTGCTTTTTTAGAGACCGTTACTAACCAGCCTTGAGCCTCATGTCATTATGACAAACTTTGGCTTCATCTTGAATTGCCAAACAAAGCAAAAGAAGACAGTCTCAGACCCAGTTTTACCTTGCTTCTGATCTGCAAACTGGTTCTTAAGTACCTTTCAGGCACTTTAGTGAACGTTGGTTCGTTCACCTCTGGGGGTGGCAGCCACCTCCCTCTTTTCTTATCCCCTCTCAACTTCTCTGAGCCCCACCTATTCACTCCTTGTTATCTAGGTAATTTTAACGACTAGCCTGACTAAACTTACAACAATACATTTATGTATATTTGTATACACATATGTATGTATACATGCATCTATTTGCATAAGTGTTTTTAAAATGGAAAGAACTTTTCAATATAAAGCAATTATATTTTCAATATAAAGCAATTTCTGAGCGAATTTATTTGAGAAGCTACAGAATTTTATTTCTGCAATGGCAGTCTCTTATTGTTGGTATTCTCAAACAACTACTACTTTTGTTTTCTACGATTCATATAATACACTATACAGCTATGTTCCTACCTATGTATATATCTAGATATGTATTTCTACCTCCACTGTAAGTGGAAGTAGTTCTTTGCAAAGAACTCTTGTATATCCTGGAGGCATGGAGGGCTGCCAGGTAGCTTTCCCCCCTTCCCTGGGAGCAGGAGGGAGGAAGGTAAATAAAAAAAGCCCACAAGTATGCTTAGTAGTGAGGGAGAAGGGACTTTACCAATAGCATCACTCAGAAGGGAAGGCCTCTGAGGCAGATGTTTGTCATAATGTCTTTCCAGCCTTCACAAGGAAGAGAGAATTTTTAAAGTCAGGTCCCAGTGGGTCAATGAAAGGCTTAGCAAGCAACAAAAGAAAGGCGGTAGATGTTAGTGTGTTCAAATGTATAACAAATGTCTTGGTAATGGGTCTTTTCTGTATTGATTTGAATTTTAAATGTTAGTATTATTGTAAATTGTCTAACAGTTTCACTATTAGGCTGTAAAAATATTAATTGGACTAAAACAAACTCATAGTTTCACATCTATTATGGTTTGTTCTCTTTTGGCCACCATGTTATTTTGAGTATTTAGATCATAGCATGATCACCTATGAATTCTTCCAATAGTAGGTAATCTGCAGCATTTACTTTTACAAATTTAATCTCACACATTCTTTTGTGAAACAAATTCACAGTTTAAAGTTTGGTTAAAAACTAAATTCACCTGTTTTTCTTGTTGTTGTTGTTGTTGTTGTTGTTGTTTTTATTGTCAAATAAGATGCTGAAGAAATATGAGGGAGAGAGTCCAAGGTCCAGATCAGAGCTATGTGTCAAAGATCCGTCACTACAAAACTAATTATCAAGCAAGGGTTTGGAGTAACAGCCAGAGACTTCACCTGCTAACTAACCAAAGTCTGGAGATCATGCCAGTGTATGCCAATGACAAAATATAACTTTGACATGTGACCATATTGGAAAGACCTGCAAATAAAGTGGTTTTGTTTTCTTCAAGGGTATTCAACAGTCCCTACAGCAGCACAGTCTGTGCTGCTCTACTGAACTGCTTCCACTGTAATAAACCTTTAAATGGTTACAGTTGTGTGTTTACCTTGGCTAACAGCTAAACATACGCACTTGCCAACTCCACTCTATTACGGGACAGGGAAAAAGTAGAAGGAAGGCAAGAAGACTTATGGGTGAAGATAAAGGGGTCATGATAAGTGAAGCAAAAGCTGTATGCTGGAGCAAAGCAGGAAAACTAATTCACGACTTCCCATGCAGGACCTCAACATACATTATTATTTGGGAAAACAAATGCTATAATCAAGAACATCCTCCCTTCCTCTTCATATTCCAGAACTAAGCATGACATCATATGGCATGGAATGTCTCTTTGGTCAGTTTGGGTCAGCTGTTATGCGTCACCTCCCGACCTCTTGCCTAACATCAGCTTCCGCAGTGGTGGAATAGATGGGGAAAAAGAGAAGGCCTTAGGCCTATGTGGTGGTTTTACTCGGATGGAGAGCTGAGCTCCACCACAACCGCTCTCTC
>CM021765.1:104375772-104405583 GCA_011076525.1 Nettapus auritus | reverse complement strand
AACACAGCATTCCACCAGCTACTAGGAGGAAACTGTCCTAACTGAAACCAGGACACTGGGACCTCCAAAAGTTCAGGCACATGAATATAACTGGGGTCTTGAAAATCTAAGTACAGGATGAGACCAGCAGCCCCAAGGATGTAAACACAAATTGCTAAAAGTTTATTGATGACTAAACATCACTATGGATCACTGTGCAAATGCAACCTTGACAGTTTGGTACAATTTTAGAATATAAAGGTCAGGTGTATGGAATTGCCTGTGATTAACAGCATAAGTGGAGATAGCTTTATGTTACATACAAGACCAAAATGAAACATGTTTCAGGCCTGGATATGCAGAAAATATCACTTTGAAATCCTGGGCTATTTTCATTCTCTATATGCATGTGTACACATATTTTAATGTCGTTAAAGGGAGATATCCTTCTGTTGTTTGTGTTTGATTTCATGGTCATTGCATTTGGTCTGACACACCACTCTTTAGGCTTAGTTATAATTTGGGTGCATAACATGGATCTTCATGATTTAGAATCAACTTAATTCTTAGTTACCTTTTTATTAAAAATAAATGTATATCTATACACATATATATTTAAACCGTTATACATATATAAACCTTTCACATTTACACACATATGCATACATATATATAGCCAACATGCCACTGTTTTCTGAACTAGTGTAGAGGGAAAATGACAGAAGGCATACACAGGACAGTAATTTGAGTCATTGGCTGTATCCCACTGGGCACATGAGACTCCAGTGAAATTGTTTATTGCCTTTTTCTCCATTCTATCTTCTTTTCCCAAATTATTTTATTTTATTTTACCTGTCTCTGGCCCCAAATTTCTCTCAGTTCTTCCCAACAGCTGTAAGAAGAATGTAGCATATACATCAAATCAGAGTGAATGACCTGGAGAAATTTGAAGTTTAGGCTGTAATACATTTTACATTTGTAATTTTCTCCAGCTGACTAGGGAAAGGCTGAATCTTTTTCTTTCTCCCCAAAATATACTGCACCATCCTTACAGATGCTGTTCATCACTTTTTCAAGGTGGAGTCCAGACTGGCCCGTCAGACAAGGATATCAGTGGAACTGTTCTGAGTGGAGGATGTGCAGCTCAGCCTGTGAACACTAAATGGGGGACTGAGATTGCAAATGGTTGGCCCTGGTGGCATTTGAAGCCCTGAGGTGTCAGAAAGATGTTTTCTGTAGATTAAACACATCATTTAAGCAATGAGAACTCTTTCTGGGGAAAGGATTAGATAGAATAGCGGAAAGATTGTTATTCAGAAATGTTTAGTGCAAGAAGTCTTGTAAGGGGAATAGATGAAACAGTTATTTATAGACAAGAAAGCTAATATTTGGACTATCCAACACTACCAGCAGACATACTTAAGAAGACAGGGAAGGTGATGGATTCAAAGTAGCACAGGGAGGAAGCAGCAGACAAGGATCTAAAACATCTGGCATGGTCATTTACTAGACACATATCTATAATCTGAGTAGTATAAATATGGAAGCATATTACTGCATAAGTTGTGCTTAAAATACAGTGTCAAGAATTATAATGCTTGTAGAAATAAAATTTCTATATCCCTGTTATACAGGATTTGGCCCTTTGCACATTGGTCAAAAAATCCACAAAGAAATACAGATGCAACTGCCTTCTAGATTTTTCTAGGA
This sequence comes from Nettapus auritus, assembly GCA_011076525.1. NCBI lineage: Eukaryota > Metazoa > Chordata > Aves > Anseriformes > Anatidae > Nettapus > Nettapus auritus. The sequence continues at coordinate 104,403,894 of CM021765.1, read as the reverse complement.
GGAGGTGTCCCTGGCCTGTGATGGGGGGATGGAATTAGATGATCTTTAAGGTCCTATCCAACACAAATCATTCTATGATTCTGGTCTCAGAAATAAATACAAAGGAAAATAACCAAATGCTTAAAATAGGGTGAGTCTTGCTCAGCAAGTTCCTAGAGCCAATTAGCAAGATTCCCATTACATTTGGATGGAATTTAATTAAATTATGCAGCAAGAACAACCAGCTGTCTCCATAAATTAATAGATCATTTTTACTCATTCTTCTGAAGTGCATCCAGTGTTATCCTCAGATGCATATGTAGCTATTGCAATGCAGTCTGAGTTACAGAGCACTGTATGAATATTACCATTTCATGCATGGCTCATAAATTACATGAGACTACTGATATCTCCACCTACACTACTTAATGTTGCACTGGAAGTTAATTAAAGAAGTTCATTCAAAATGTTTAATTGTTTAAATATAAATTATATTTTGTGTATTGTAACCATTGTAATTCTTTTACTCCATCTGTTCTTTTTTCTTAGTATTTACACAGTATGAGAAATATGCTGACATATTACTTTTCACATAGCATCTGCCTTGTCACACAAGTGAAATGGTTCTTCACTGTGCTAGCTGTGGCTTGACAAAGGCACAGATACTTCATAACTGAAAGCTTTTACTGTATTCTACTCACTAGACTGGGACACAGAATATCATGTGATGCTTTGGTTTCCCATAATCATAACTTCCCAGAGCCTCAATTCCTATCTTATAGAATGAAAATCACATATTCCTTTCTCTTCTCTGCTTGTTGTAATAAGAACATTAGCAGAAAATATATTGTACCATTCTCATACAAATGCAAAACAATAATGACCTTTCTTGGACATCCTAGTATTATGGTATTAAGAAAAATGTATGACCTACTATTTGAATGTCAAACTTTAGTTCAATATTTCTTTTTATGTATCAAAATAGTGAATAGTGAATAAAGTATTATGCAATTAAGCTAGATTACACAAATCAGTAATAAAAGAGACAAAATAGAGATGATTTTATAAATTCTTATTTGTATTTTGGCATTCACACCTGAAGCTGCAGTATGAAGTCCAGTTTAATAGTACATTTTATCACATTTCAGCCTGGAGTGGAAAGCAAAAAGAAGAATATATCTCAACGTGGAGCTGGGTGAGTCTGTTCATACATTTTAAATAAAACAGTCTATTTGGAAAATATAAACCAACAAACATGGTATTTATCTTCTGCTGTGTTTTGTTTTGAATTTAATACCTAAAGGTCTTAACCTGTAATTTTGAAATAGTAGCTTTGTGTCAAAAATTGTTTCTGAAATATCTCTACTGAATGTCAGCAGAAATGAATTAAAAACAAACAAACAACTATTTACAGGGCCCATCACTCCGAAGTTAAAAATCAACATTCCAGAACTACTTTTTTTAAAAGTCCTGTATTTTCCACGAAATGAATGATAGTTCCTGATTGTTCATAATTATATGTACCAGTTCTGATCTCTAGGATAGTTAAATAACCATATATTCATACAAGTTTGAGGGGAAAATATAGAGAATAAATTCAAAAAATGTCCTTTCTGGTATTTGTAAAGCACATTAACCTTTGAGTGTTTTCTGTTTTAAGATGCCAGATAAGATAAAATGTTCAGTTTGAGGTTCAGTTACAGAATCTCTAGTTCTGTAGAGGGGAGCCCCAGGAAATGTAATAATTAGCAATGGTACAATGCAATTCATTCTTTTTCTTTTTCTTTTTCTTTTTCTTTTTCTTTTTCTTTTTCTTTTTCTTTTTCTTTTTCTTTTTCTTTTCCCTTTCTTTTTCTTTTTCTTTTTCTTTTTCCTTTTCTTTTTCCCTTTCTTTTTCCCTTTCTTTTTCTTTTTCCCTTTCTTTTTCTTTTTCCCTTTCTTTTCCCTTTCTTTTCTTTTTCTTTTTCCTTTCTTTTCCCTTTCTTTTCCTTTTCTTTTTCCCTTTCTTTTTCCCTTTCTTTTTCTTTTTCCCTTTCTTTTTCCCTTTCTTTTTCTTCTTTTTATCTTTCTTATTATTTTTCTTTTTTTCCTCTTAAAATGCTAATTCCTCTGGAAATGCTTTGAAAAAGATTAGCATGAACTGATTTAAAATGCTTTACTTTAGTACTTTTATTTGAAATATTCACCTTTAACTTGAATAAAATATGCATGTATAAACTATGAATATTACTTTACTTTTTTATTTTATTTTATTTTTATTTATTATTTTTTATTTTATTTATTTTTTATTTGTTGTTTTATTTTATTTAATTATTTATTTATTTTTTAGAAAGAAAAAAAGTGTAGACTGTCCATCTCTCATCCAGTTCTTTTTGAAGAGAGTAATTTACATGATAGAAGCTCAGTGGTCTAGTGGTAAATTAAGGGAGTCAAAGAAAATCTGATGTATCTGCAAACACTGTATAAAAGCAGGGGGAGATGGGGGCAAAACTCACCATCCTAGTTCCTAACTGTTTTACTATAGCAAAATTTCTTATTGTAAATACACAACTTTTTTTTTTTTACTTTTTTTTTTTTTGAAAAAAAAAATGAAATCAAAGTTTCATTTTGCAGAAGATGCAACTCCACATCAACACCACTGCTCATGCTGAGCTAGATGGTGACCCATAGTGGCAGAGTGGCTCAGTGGCTCTGATTTCACTGACTTGTTTTGTTTCTGTCAAAAGTGTGACTATTTTTTAGTCCAGCTGCAAGTACACTAATGAAGAGGCAAGGTCACTTGAGCCTTAAGCTCAGAATCACTAATATAAACTTTGTGCCAGTCTGCAGGAGATATAAACTGGATCTTTAGATACAGACAGTGTTTTATTATAGCTCTAACATTACAAGACAGAGTTATCTTGCTGCTCTTTCCAAATTGACCTTCCAGACATATAGAATGTCACTTTCATCAGTCTTTCTGGGCTCACCTTAACCTTTCTAACAAGCACTTTTTCTGCTGCCTGATAATATAAATTAACAACATGCCTACCCACATGAAGCTGGAGCATAACTTGACATTATAAATTTAATAATCAGCTTCTTTTAGATCACCCCATCGCCTCTACTTGACGTGATCCCCAAAGTCATCTCTCTTTCAATTCCCTCATCTCCCTCCTTTATTCCAATCTACAGACAGAGGCAGTAAGCAAAATTTGTTCTCAGTGTAGACTCAAAGGTTCACTCTGGCAGAGATGGATATCTACACCAGCTATAACCAAGCTACAACCAAAAAGCAGTGTATTAGCTGGCATTGACCTGAGTAACCTGATTCAATAACTGACAGGGAGTAGAAATGGTTTCTAGATTTGATTTGACATTTGGTGAGGTTTTTTTGTTTGTTTGTTTGTTTGCTTGTTTGTTTGTTTCTGTCAGGAGTTAATAGTTCATAGGTTTTAACTGTCTAGCATTTGAGCCTGGCCAAGTTGTTGAGTAATTGCTATTGAACTATTGACTCCAGCACTAGAATTCATAATACTTCCAATATGAGAGCTAATTGGAAGCACTCAGAAGACTTCCCAGGATGAATGTGGAAGTTGCTCTCTAGAAAGCTCTGTAACAATTAGTATATGGTAAATGTCAAAAAGGCAAAGGAGATAGGCTTATGAAAAATAAAAGCTTATATCCTATTTAGATCCTAATATTAATTTTGTTTGTGAAGATTTTTTGGACAGAATCGACTACAGCTAATATATTAATGGGGAGATAACTTTGGAAACACGCTGAAATACTTTTGTTAAAACATTAATTTTGAAATCCTTCTGATATTAATTTTATTAGAGACCAGACTTCCAGTCTTATCCTTACTATAAGTATCAGAATTACACCTCAGTTCATTATTTTAATGAGACCATCAGCAATTTATGCTTGAAGCCCTTTTGCACCATAGAAAAGACAAGAAAAGACAAGACAAGAAAAGACAAGAAAAGAAAGGACAAGACAAGACAAGAAAAAAAGAAAAGAAAAGAAAAGAAAAGAAAAGAAAAGAAAAGAAAAGAAGAAAGGAACCCCTCTCCCTAAAAAGAAAGACACCCTCCCTAAAAAAAAAAAAAAGTCTCTGTCACCATATACATTCTTACATCTGCACAGTAATGCAGACTTAAGTGCATTTTTTCATCTAAATAAAATTTTATAGAAGTAATTAAGAAAGCCTGAAAACCTACAGTCAGTGTTTGATATTACCATTTCAGCGTGGATAAGTAATTCACAATGAAGATACAGGAAAATAAATCACAAGATAACAGGAAAGCACACCAGTAGGAAAAAAAAAAAAAAAAAAAAAAAAGTGTTGGTTTGTAACTTGATTAATGAGAATCTTCCCAGAGTCTCCCTCTGTAATTCAGAGACCAATGTTGCATTGCAGCCTGACTGTCCCTATGACTGCTGCTCAGCATGAGAGTCTAATAACAAAACATGAGTGAGTTCACAAATGAGAAACTGAAGTACCAATCAGGCTTGGCACAATTCCTCCTGTATTTATCACATCAAATCATAAAAGGGTTGAGGAGACCAAGCAATCTGTTCTCAATAATCTGATGCTATAGAGATGCCATGTTCACCACAATAATACTCAATGGGAAACTTTTTATTACCTCATATCTATAATCAGTTGAAGAATAATCCATGCTTTTTGAATTAAGCTTACTGCACTTTTAACAAGCAAAATCTGAGTTATGATTGTCTAATGTTTGCTGTATATTTGTTATGGCATGTTTATGGCACAGAACAAGGATTATTGAGATGTGCAGTGAATGATTTAAAATTATTTCCTGAGTTTCAGATAGCTAGAGATATGTATTAAGGTTTTGTTGTTGTTGCTGTTTTAATGTAGCAGTGGAACATCTCCAGTTCAAAAATAGCTTTAGTTTAGAAATATGTTTTCTGTAGTAAGATCATAGGCATTTTCACCATTTAAAATATTTTTATCCAGGTAGTACTAGGAAAATTTGCTTTTCTTCTCTCATAGTAAGGGATTTTTTTCTCTTTTCCTTATATGTAATTGTTGGAAATATTGCACTTTAGCTTTAGTGCTATTTTAATAGATTTTAGAAGTTAACCCTGAATGCTCAAGGACTCTATCAGAATATATTTTGGGAGAAAACAAATGAAAAGAGAAAATCTAATTTTTAATTCAAAAATGTTACTATTCTTAAGTAATATTCTGGACTTGCAAAAATTACTAAGTTACAGTGAGACAAAGTTTGTTTCTTTCAGAAATGTCCATCTTCAAGTCCAACATTCCAGATGCTAAAGTGCTGTTTTATGAGATTTTTCTTGAGATGAGTAAACCTTTCATTATAGCTTTTAAAATGACAAGAATTTTCTGATAAAAATTATTTGAAGTAATTCAAAAATAATTTCAAGTAATTCAGTGTTGCTACTGTAAATGAAAAAAAAATAGTTATATATTATTGTAATCTAAGAATTTTAGTGATATAGACATGACATTTCACCTCTACAATCTACATCTGTCTGTTACACAAACTTGCCCTGATAGAAAAGGTAAAACTTCAAGAAAAGTAGGAATGTCTTTCATAGTACAATGTGCATGATATGGAAATGCCAGCCAACTCTATTACAACTGAAGAGTCAGGTTAATTCTTCATACAGCAGCTAAAAATAAGCAATAAAAATCAGCACCTTAAACAAAAAACAGTATTTTAGATAAGGTGGAACAGAACTGTAATGAGTAATGTCAGAAAACTAATAAGCCAGAATATTAAGACATTAGGTTGCTTAATAAGAGCTTTCTTTCTTCATCCTCATTTTCCTATTAGAAACAGTCATTGACAAAATGGGATTCACTTTTGGATGTTTCTGGTTATGTTCATTGTTATATTCCCTGTTAACTCACTCTGATCTGACATGAAATGCTGCTCTTTGCAGTCCTCAGTTTTTCCAAACCATGACTCTGTAGTCTTTTCTGTCTTTTCAATACTACAGTTTTGCTTTATTTTAAAATGAATCTTCTAAAATTGATATTGTATGTACTGATCTTGGATGGAGAGTCAGGACTTGCTTTATTCAAAAAGCATTCTACCTACATCAAGGCCCACAGAGCTGATTTCTTCTGTGATTCAAGATTTGGATATGTGCTCAGAACATTTTACTTGGTAGCTATAGAATAAAATAGACAATAATAAAATTTCAATTGCAATGGAAACAGGTACAGAATCACAGAATCACAGAATAGTCTAGGTTGGAAGAGACCTGCAAGATCACCGAGTCCAACCTCTGACCTAACACTAACAAGTCCTCCACTAAACCATATCACTAAGCTCTAGATCTAAACGTCTTTGAAAGACCTCCAGGGATGGTGACTCAACCACTTCCCTGGGCAGCCTATTCCAGTGACTAACAACCCTTTCCATAAAGAAGTTCTTCCTCATATCCAACCTAAACCTCCCCTGGCACAACTTTAGCCCAATCCCCCTCGTCCTGTCACCAGGCACGTGGGAGAATAGACCAACCGCCGCCGCCTCGCTAATGCTCTGATTCTGGAAAATGACAATCAGTTATGACTCACTGTGAAGCCAGTAAAGGTTGTGAATGCTCATTCGGCATTTCAGGATACTCATTTCAGCTGTTCAGCAATGTAAGGTGGATACGTAATCCTGAAAGTCTGTGCACTAATGTGACTTCATTGATTTCAAAGCAACTGCTCTGAGAAAGACAAATAGGATTTGCTGCTTAGTTCTTTATTTCACACTGTAGACAGCACAATATTCAGCAAAACTAATCTAACGTCTGTCTTTCTGATCCTCTTATTCTATCATTTCTATTTTTCAGTCAACACGAGAAACATCACAGCCTCTCTTTTCTGTATCTTTTTGATACTTATGTTCTTTCATTTTCACCCAAATACATATAAACACAGAACTCACATTAAGCACTTTCCTTCAACTAGTGGTCGACTGCCACAGTTATTCTGAACTGACTGAGTCCACTGAATGTTAACAAAAGTTTCCTCTTTTAATGTAGAGAAGCTCTAGCTCTGTAGAGGGGAGCCCCAAGAAATGTAATAATTAACAATGGCACAATGCAATTCAAGAGTCTCTTTGGAGACATACAGCTCTTTTACCTGCCAATGTAGCACCAGTGAAGCACTCTATTACCTAAATTTTTTGCAGTATTGGAGCTTTGTTACATTTCAGTAGGTTTAAGGTTGTTGTTTCTTTTTTTTTTTCTTTTTTTTTTTTTTTTTCTTTTTTTTTCTTCTTCTTCTTCTTCTTCTTCTTTTCTATTTAAAAAAAAACAGTTTTTGCTTAAAAGGAGTCTTAAAATATATCTTCTGAGGAATTAAATACACTTAATAACTAACTTTTAAGTACAGATCTTATAGATATTGTTTTTCTATTTCACTAGTGCAATTAAGATGCCAATGAATATTTCCAAAAGGTATAATATGAATGGTAGCTTCTCATATATACCCAGTGTGTTTAATTGACATATATTTCCACTGAAATGGATGACAATATCAATTGCTGTGCCTTATACGTATGCCACAGTGATTAGAAAATTAACATCATTATGTCATTTCTAGTCATTTCTAGTGACACTCTGACTACCTCAAAAAGGATATATATGGAGCTCTTTTGCTTTCCATGGAAATGTTCTGAAATTATACAAATTAATGGAAATAACATGCATACTAGTCAAATGTTCTAGCCCTTATATTATCCTTAGACATGTCCAAGAGACTGCAATTTAAAAGTAAGTTTTGAAATTATTCACCTCCAAAGGGTAGTGGAATGACAAAGACAACTATTATTATATCCAGTTAGTGCAACTTCACAACATTAAGATCTCTCACTGATGGAAACTGCAGGTTTGAAAAAAAAAATAAAAAAATCTGAAGAGCAACATAGTGTTGAAAAAAAAAAAAATGCACAGTAGTGATTCAGAAAACTATCTATAGACCCAGTCCAACTTAACTGTCTTTAACAAATTTTGAAATAAGATCATATAACAAGTGTTTTTAACCCTAAGGATTTGTAGAAATAGCTCTTGGATGAATGACACATACAGAGTCACAGAATAATCTAGGCTGGAAGAGACCTCCAAGATCACCTAGTCCAACCTCTGACCTTACTCTAACAAGTCCTCCACTAAACCACTAAGCTCTACATCTAAACGTCTTTAAAAGACCTCCAGGGATGGTGACTCAACCACTTCCCTGGGCGGCCTATTCCAATGCCTAACAACGCTTTCCGTAAAGAAGTTCTTCCTCATATCCAACCTAAACCTCCCCTGGTGCAATTTTAGCCCATTCCCCCTCGTCCTGTTACCAGGCACGTGGGAGAACAGACCAACCGCCACCTCGCTACAGCCTCCTTTCAGGTACCTATAGAGTGCAATAAGGTCACCCCTGAGCCTCCTCTTCTCCAGGCTAAATAGTCCCAGCTCCCTCAGCCGCTCCTCATAAGACTTGTTCTCCAGACCCTTCACCAGCTTCGTAGCCCTTCTCTGGACTCGCTCAAGCACCTCCATGTCCTTCTTGTAGTGAGGGGCCCGAAACTGAGCACAGTACTCAAGGTGCAGCCTCACCAGAGCCGAGTAGAAGGGGACAATCACTTTCTTGGACCTGCTGGCCACGCTGTTTCTTATACAAGCCAGGACGCTCTTGGCCTTCTTGGCCACCTGAGCACACTGCTGGCTCATATTCAGCCAATTATCAACCAATACTCCCAGGTCCTTCTCTGCCAGGCAGCTTTCCAACCACTCATCTCCCAGCCTGTAGCACTGCTTGGGGCTGTTGTGGCCCAAGTGCAGGACCCGACACTTGGCCTTATTGAACTTCATACAGTTGTCCTCAGTCCATAAATCCAACCTATCCAGATGCTCCTGCAGAGCCTCCCCACCCTCGAGCAGATTGACACATGCACCAAACTTGGTGTCGTCTGCAACGAGGGTGCACTTAATCCCCTCATCCAGATCATTGATAAAGATGTTAAAGAGAACTGGCCCTAGTACTGAACCCTGGAGCATACCACTAGTGACTGGCCTCCAACTGGATTTAACTCCATTCACCACGACTCTTTTGGCCCGGCTACCCTGTCTATACAGTTAAATTCTCCTATCTTGCACTTTGTTGGGTTAAAAATTGGTTGAGTAGCCAGGCCCAAAGTGCACGGGATCAAGTGCACCCTCAGTAAGTTTGCAGAAGACCAAGTTAGGTGCATGTGTCAATCTGCTCGAGGGTAGGAAGGCTCTGCAGGATGATCTGGATAGGTTGGATTTATGGGCTGAGGCCAACTGTATGAAGTTCAATAAGGTCAAGTGCCGGGTCCTGTACTTGGGCCACAGCAACCCCAAGCGGTAGAAGAAGGAGATGTCTTTAAAAGACAAATATAAAGCTTAGTGATATGGTTTAGTGGAGGACTTATTAGTTCTCCACTAATCCAGATGCTGGACTAGGTTGGACTCAGAGGTCAGAGGTTTGACTAGGTGATCTTGCAGGTCTCTTGTAAACTAAATTACTCTGTGATTCTGTGATATTCTGAAATAGTATGTTCACATTAAAATGCCTATTGACAAAACATCCTTTGTTTACGCACTTTCTCCTGAAAAGTACCTACTTCTTGTTTAAGAGGTGTCTGAATGACATGGGCCAAAACCACAATGGAAAAAATTTAACTTGTCACCAGTACAAGGAATCAAATTCCAGCCCTGGGGATTTTCCATGTCTTTTTTTTTTTTTTTCAATTTAAATAATCTTCAAAGTTTTATGAAGACTAAAAAAAAATCCCTACATTATTCTGTGTAATTGAAAATGGAGATCATAACTGAAGTCAACAGAAAAGTAGAAATGGAAGCCATCTCTGTGCACTTTTAACTTACATAAGCTCAAACCTTTTCCTTCTATCTGATTCAGCTAATATAGCAGGCCTCTGTTCACAGCTTTCCGAGAACAAGACTGTTGTATTTTTGAAAAAGACTATTAACCTAGGGAAACTTTAGTCACATTTTTGTCCAAATCCATGTCATGTAATCAATCAGATTCACTCACCCCTTCACCACATTAACTTATTTATTTATACAATTTAGTAAGTACTTCCTGATTCTGGGTCTTTTTTTGCACTATTCTGATTTGTTTGCCCTATTCTGATTCGGAGATGCTGATGTCTCTGAAATGACTCAAACAGTTCTTACCTGTGAAGGCAGGCAATAATAATGTCAAAGCCATATGAGATTCTTTATTGTGAAGGAAAACATCCCTCCCCACCAGAATAGAAAATACCCTACTGTCATAGCAAATTTTTTTAATGTATTAAAAGAATACATTTTCAGTAACTTGTTAAATGTTGTAAAAATATGTAACTGGAACTACACTGTGTGGTTTACAGCTGAATCATTTGAAATCCAGTATAACCAATTGTTCTGAAGCAGTAAGTAGCTAAAGAGCTGCTACACAACATGTTTCTGTTATTTTTAGGGATATAACACAAAATCAGACCTTGTGAAGTTAGCAGAGAATGACTTTCCCCAGTACAAGAGAAGTAAGAAGATATTTCTGCAAAGCCATTGTGGTAACTCATCAGTATGAAAGAGTCGTAAGTGATCTCATTATTGTGGTCTATGCCAGGGATTAAATGTCACATACTAAGATTTTATTGACTCATCTTCTGCCAACTCCGCTTAAAGAGATGACTTTCTAGGCAAGATTGAAAGGACGGTTACTCACAGGTTTCTCAGTCTCTTAAGGTTCTTACCATGACATTTATCTTTCATAAAAAGTACTTACATAAAGTAATAGCCACAGGCAAGTTGTCTTTGTGTGCAAAATCTGTTTTTTACTGCTATATATCTGCTGGAAATGACCCTATTCTTGGAAGGAATTATCAAATCCAGAAGTATGTTTTCTTTCTTTTACACTACTTTTCCATTTTTTACTATAAATCTGTTTATCCCCATGCCTTTACACTGTTAAAAGAGAGTTACTGTTCAAGACTTTTTCTCTTTCTAATGGCAGGCCCAACATCAAAATGGTTCTACTTAAGACTGCTCAGGGCAGATTAGAACTTCCTACAGATATTATACTGTACAAATACATCCAAAGTTGCCTAACCTTCAGCCTTCTTCTTACTTGTTACCTGATGTGCATCTGAGGTATTGAATTTCTAAGGTATATTTAATGCATCAACAGGAACTTAGACTCTAACCTCCAAAGTTTTGAGAGGTTAAAGCAAGCTGAATGTTGAAACACTTTTGAGGATAAGGACATAGGTACTAAGGAAAAACCTTCCTTATAAATTACCTAACAGGTATATATTTACTGTGAACTTCATTGGGTATATAGTAATCAGGCTTTAAAATCTCTTTTGAGGAGACTCTGGCATAGTCTAAGAAATATCCACTTTCATTGTCTTTAGCTCACGGTCTAGCATAAAATAGACTAGTTTTCATGTAAAAGAAAGATTCCCAAGCACTTTCATAATCTGTGGGCAAAGGTAAGCTTCTCTAACATGTAAAGAAAAATAACTAAAGAAAGTCTCCAGTTGACAATCATTCCTTAGAGGAGATCTCTGCTAAATACTGGGTGAATATAGGCAGAAGTGCTTATTCGTATTATGAATAGTTCCATAAAGCAATTTTATGCTTTCACATTTTTATGAGTAATATTTAATTCCTGAATGCCTTTTGATGAATTTTGGAAATGAAAAAATATTTATATGGATAGATTGCTTTCCTGCTAAATAAAATACTATAGCTAATGGTATGCTTGTATCTGTAATTTGTCACACTAGTAAATTATCTTGTAAAAATTAGTCAAGTGTTAGGATCAGAACCATTTAAAGAAATAATAATTTTTGATATTGTCATATCTTAGCATTAGACCAGGTAGTTTTGCTACTGATGTACAGTACTAATTCAGTACTACGTATTGGAATAGAGCTTGATACTGTACTGGATCTGGCTGGGTTGTTAACTTTCCCTTCAGCAGCCCATACAGTGCTGCGCTCTGCACTTGTAGCTAGAACAGCAGTGGTATCACACTAGTGTTGTGTCTGCTGCTGATAAGTGCTGGCACAGCATCAGGAAAAGTCCACTAACTCTCCTAGGGTGTGGGCAAAAAAGTGAGAAAGAAATACCACCAGGGCAGCTGACCTAAACCAACGAAAGGGATATTCCATACTATATGATGTCACACTCAGCAATAAAAGGTGGAAAAAGGAGGAAGAGGAGAGGGGTGGGTTTTTGTTGCAAAAACCTTTGTCCTCCTCGTGAACACCAGCTACGTACGTTGAGGCCCTGCTTCAAGGACGTGGTCAAGCATCGCTTATTTGTGGGAAGTAGAGAGTAATTTCTTTCCTCTGCACTTCCACATAGCCTTTACTTGTTTTGTTTTGTTGTTCCCTCTCCCCCTCCTTTTTCCCCTTTCCTTTTTCCCTTTAGTTGAACTGTTAATTAATAATATTTCCTTAATATTTTTTTCCTTTAATTAAATTATCCTTATCTCAACCCGTGAGTTGTTCTTTCATTTACTTCTTCCCCTCCTCATCTGAGGAGGGGGAGTGAGAAAGTGGTTGTGGTGTTCAGCTGCCTAGCACGTTAAAACCACCACAGATATGTACTAGATCAACAGCAGATGACAGATCCATGAACATAAAAAGTAATTTTAGTGCAATACTTTTAAACATCTATAGTACACAGTTTGCTGACCACGCATACTTCTTGTCCTTTAAATGTGGCATTTAGCCCTAAAGGCAAAGATATTGATGGGGTTTATTAGCTTGCACTAGTACCTCACTAGTTATGTTCACAAGGCTTCTGTTTGTCTCAAAGACAGAACATTCTTGCATTTCTTCTATGTCTATGTGGAGCATATTAGTATTTTTGTAGTTATTTTGCTTTGCAAAACTCTGTCTCGACTGAATCATAGATGATCACTGATGCCATGACATCTATGAATTGTAAAGGTGATATTTACAAACATGTATGTGGAAAAGCTGAGGAATACAGGTTTTGTAACTTGATATTCTTGTGCTCAGACCTAAGATAGTAGTCCAATTCTACCCAAACTGAAAGTATTTGAAAATTTTCATTTGATAAAACCTACAAGTAACAGGTGGATAACTGGTAGATAATTTTAGCTCACAAGCATTGCCAAAACTTGCAAATGTGAAGTTTTTTTTTTTGTTGTTGTTGTTTGTTTGTTTGTTTGTTTGTTTTTTCATTTTCCTTTTGTTTTAAGAATGGATACAGTAGTATTTTGTCTTCAGTGTGTCCATTCCTTGTCTTCTTTCTTGCTTGACTCTAGTTCAGAGTCCTACCCCCAACAAAAATGCTTCAAAAGTCCAATTTTGTGAAAGATCAGATCTATATTTGAACTGTGAGATTTATGTCATAGTGGGTGCTACATGCCCTATTTGAAGGAAAAAGTGTAATGGGTTGGGAGAAATTCTCAAAAACAAACAAACAACAACAACAACAAAGCATTATTACTGAACTACAAAGAGAGAGTTGGCCAGCAGACTAGGCACAGAGAGTCTTTGGAACGAGTGGTAATAAAGCACCAGATATAAGAGAGAGTTATGTTTTCTTGGCACCCATTTTTATTCAGTAGTCCTCATTATATCTTGGGAGACAGCATCAAAGAATAGAGATCATCTTGAGATCACCTAGTCCAGACTCCCTGCTCAAGCAGAGTCAACCAGAGCAGGTTTTCTAGGACTGTGTGCAGTTGGTTAAACGAGTTATAAACTGATCACGGATCATCACTGTCATGTTTAAGGATTTTTCTGAACATCCTAAATGGAGAATTATTATGAATGTATGATTAACGTGTTCCTCCTGAAGTCAGTCTAAAGAAGATAGGTTGGAATTATTTATCAGTTTACTTCATTTTACAAAGCTTACTATATAGGTAAAACATACAACTAGCGTATGTGGTGTATATATATATATATACTTGGTGTATATATATATATATATACTGTATATATATATATATTGTATATGGTGTGTGTGTATATATATATACATATATATATATCCCCTGAGAAACCTGTGAGTAATCGTCCTTTCAATCTTGCCTAGAAAGTCATCCCTTTAAGTGGAGTTGGCAGAAAATGAGTCAATAAAATCTTATGGTGTATATATACATATATATATACATATATATACATATATAGCTACAATTACAGTCACTGTTGCAATCAAACTATATCTCCTTCCAGCTCTAAGAGAAAATGATTCAGCAGGATCTGAGTTGGTCAAGAATGCAGCATACTGCGTTCAATTACCTGTTTTATCATGGTCTGTCTACATGAAGCTGCACAGGTCATCTGGAGCCTCTGTAAGTCTATAGTAAGGATAACAAGCTGGTAGGACAAAGATATTCAAAGAAAACACTGGTACCCAAACTCTTCTTTCTGTCTAATTGGTTATAGGCATGTAACCGCTATAGGCATGCCCATAAGGCATGCAACCGCTACAGTACAACTCTGTGACTGAGAAAAAAAAAAAAAAAAAATCCTTACTTAGAGGCAAACTATAGTTGTTTGCCTCTAAAACACTATTTATGTAGTTATGTATGTTATAAAGCTTCCAGGTGAGCTTCCAGGTAGCTCTACTCTGTCTCTACTTTTGTATGTATATATACAAAGACTTTTCTTCTCTTTTCATCTACTTAACTTTAAAAAGCAAAGATAACACATTTTAGTGACTTTCACTCTGTTTCCATCACATTTGTTCTTTTCCAGTTTCTTTATAACTCTGTTTCTCCTTTTCATTTTAAAGTGATCATTTTCCAATTTTACCCCAATTTTGCATTGCCTTGCAGTTTCTCCTGTTTTCCTTTGATTTATTTGTTCTTTTTTTTTTTTTTCTCCACCCTCAAGACTTTACAAATTACAGACAGCTATTCATTTTTTCCCTTGCCAATTATACCCCAGCAGCTGTTTGTAAAAGAAAAATGACAATTTAGTCACTTCTCTATCTGTATTGAACTGTGGGCAAAAGACTGAACTTGTTACAGAGAGGAACTGACTAATCAGCCTTCCTTTACAGCCAGATTCGTGTATAAAAGAACTCAGAAAAATGAATCACTTTGAAAGCTTGATACATTGCTTTGCACCTTGGGAAGTCATTTCAGGCTATGGCATATCAGCTTAGGCATTGGAAATTTAAGAAAAAATGTGCCTAACTCTCTGCCCACCAGCAGATTAACCTTCTGTAGCAGCATTCACGGGTGGTATGTCACCATGTTTTACCAATCCCACTCATTAGCTGGCCACTCAGATGTGAGACTCAGGCCTGGGGAACAAAACAACTAAAATGTAAATACACTATTCTTTCTCTATTATAGATGGATTTTTTGTTCCTTCTTTTATTTGTGATAATAATCTAGGACTGCTGAAATTTTTGGTGCGGGTTGAGACACAGGCACATTTCTGCATGCTTGAACACAGCCATATCTTAGACCTTTACATCTTTTGGTTAATCAAGATCTGTGCAAATTTTGTACTAATGTCAAACACAGCCAACAGATGGATAATTGATGCTCTGGAAGAAGGCAATGGAGAACAACCTGAGAGCAAGTATGAAGTTGTAGAGAAAATCAAATAATTTCAATGATATCACCTTTTAATTAGACATTTGTGTGTCAGCATATATCTTATATGAGTTTTCTAAGGTAATTCCTAAGGAATTGAGGATCTCATTAGCCTTGGAGATGACCTGAGAACATCTAATTCTTATAAATACACTTTAATCTGTTCTTTAATTGCTGTGAGTTGAGATTTTATTCTTACATTTCTGTTTCTAATCGTGTCTCCCATCTGGCCAGTTGACTACTTTGGGGAAAACTAATGCAAAATGTCATTAAACACTGTCTTTCTTGGTACCATTAACCAATAATTTTGTTCTCTTAGAAGAGGAAAAATGACCCTTTAATTATTTCTTCTCTTTCAGCAGAATATACTGGCAACATTTTGTGACATACTCTTTCCTGACACCATCTTCAATAGAATGCTTTGGTTTTCCTGATTTTGTTCATACTAATTTATGACACATTTCTGCCCTCATCTGCCCTAATCTCCACTGTTTTATGTGGAGATTATGCGTTAGCCAGGTTGATTTCTTGCAGTGTTTTCTATCCTCCCTTCTCAATTTAATTGGTTGCATTTGAACCTTGCAGAACTCACATTTCCTTAATGAAACATGAATTATTATTACTATTGTTATTATTGTTATTTATTAATACAATTATTTGTTATAATAATAAAATATAATAATAATAATAGTTTTGTCTAGGTGTCACTTCGCAGAAGAGTTCACAAGCCAGTTTTCCACAGCAAGTGAAGTAATTTTTCCTAAATGCTTTGTTTTACCTTTTTGTTGGTGGTGGTTACCCTTGAAGTCCTAAACATTTTGAAGTCCTGGCCATCTTCATTCAAATTATGTTCCATTCAGCATTATTTCTTGTCCCTCTACTGTAGTTTAGGAGCATATCTAGACCTCTCCCATTTCTTGTTTTATACCTTTCCTAACATCAAGCAGGAGCTCATAAGACATCTAGCTGATTTTAAATGTGAGGGTTTCTAAGATACCTGAGTCTGGCACATGTGACTTGGGACTAGTGTAATGTTCTCATTTTTATTTATTTATTTATTTTTTTGGAGGAGCAGCATGAGATCCTTCTGTACAGCACCAAAATGCTAAATTTAGTGGACAGGATTAAGCAAATTAATTCCATACCGAGTCCCCCAGAATCCACCTTGAAACAGCTTCATTCATCTTTATGTTGAAGACTCTGCTCTGAGTGACTTTTAGTTGGGCATGCACCACCTAATAGCACCACCTAATATCCGAGGTTGGAAATGTAGAGTGTTCTCAGATACTTTCAATCCCCTTCTACAATAGATATGAGAACAAGTATATACAGCTCTGATAGCTGAAGCAGCAGCTATTTCTGTATTCCTGCCTCTTTTGTAAACAAGATATTCCTCTTCAAATTAATATTCCATTCTTGAATCATTCAGTTCTGTTTCCAATTTATACTTCATGTTATGAATTAAAATTTCAAGATCCTCCTTCGCTTTCCTAGACTTGTATACTATCCTGGAGACACAGAAGACTCACAAAAATGCATACACAGTTTGATAAAAGAGTATATAATTACAACAGTTTTTCTTCACTTATTTTCATGACCTTGTGTTTTCTGAAGATAAATACCTTTATTTTTATGTATTGTCTACTGTTGATTTATGTATAAAGCAGTTCTGTTCCAAATGGATATTCTACTACATGAAAGAAACAAATCTAGCTTCTCTTGCTGGAAGTTTCTTTTGCTGAAATTTCTTTCAGCTACCTCTTCTATAGATTCTTAAGGGCACAGACACATGAACATTTGTAGTAATAAATATAAATTAATAAACAGGTTGAACTATGAGGAATTAGAACTCGTTACTAATAATTTACTAGCAACTTTTACATTTTCTATTTCCCACTACACATTTTAAAATGTAACCTTTACCAATAAATAAATAAATAAATAAATAAACCAGTTTGGGGGAGGGAGGACGAGAGAGAGAGAGGTTTTGCTTAAAAGAAAAAAATATATATATAATTTTGATTCTTAAAACTACTTCATACGGGATTTAAATATTTATTTACTTGTGTAAACAGTAACACTGTATACCTGCTACAGATTGTCAGAGAGAAGATTGCATTCAGTCATGGTGTGAGGCTTAGAGCAGATCATGTTGGGCTGTCCTCAGAATCTACAGTTTGTAGCAGAAGTTGTTCTTCTATATGGAACTGGGACAAAACTCAGCTTTTTAACACAGGATTAGCAACAACTGACCTTGTGAGTTGTTTTTGTTTATTGCATTTCAATATCACTGAAGAAGACATCTGATACATGTTAAATTTTAAAAAACAAAATGTTAGGAATATGAAAAATAAATATAGATGGGTGTGTATTAACAGGACAAAATTAAGGAGCCACTCTGCTTAGAAATAAAAGAAAAAAGGTTGTGAACAACCTTTCAGGATGGTTCAGTTTCTTTGGAAGCTGTTACTTTTCACGCTGTAGAAAATAGATTTTAAATTCTGCATCTGATTTAAATTCTTAAATTTTTAGTTGGCTCTGTATTTGATGTATTAAAGTTATTAACCATAAAATATGAGGTTTCAGAATAATAAGGAAGTCACATCAGAATACTTTATTTTATTTTTTTTCAGGAATAATCAGAAGAAAGTCCCTATACTATTTCCTGAACATTACATACTTTTTCCCCTTTTCCTCATTTATTTATTTATTTCCTTAAGATCAGGATTGGTGCCTCTTTCACCTTTTCTGACCAAGGCTTGCAGGAAACAGTGGAATAAGTAGAGTAAAAAACAACAAAGGAAAGTCCTCCCATTGAATACCACAGTAAGAAAGACATCATGGTTCAGAATAAACTCAGTCTTTTTTTTTTTTTTTTTTTTTTTTCTTTCTTTCTTTCTTTCTTTCTTTCTTTCTTTCTTTCTGAAATCCAGTATCTAAGACTTGCCACAGAACCAAGAGGAACTCAAATCATACTTGCTATTTTCCCCCTTCTCAGTTAAGCAGCTATCATGGAAACAGATGTTTTAACTCAAAATCTTTTTTTTTTTTTTTTTTTTTTTTTTTTTCCTAGAAACTGATATATTCTTTTAGTATATAACAAATTATAAATGTAAATCTTTTGTCTGGGATTTTTTTGTCTCAGATTACTATACACTGTTGTACTCTTCCCAGGCTTGTTCCCAGCAATTGTCCTTTCTCTGGGACAAAATCATCTAAGATCATATTCTGAAAACTGAACTTTTCTTTCCTTCAGTTCCATGACCACATATGACTATGCTGATGCCAGGCAGCATGAAGACAACACTTAGCTGATTGTATCCATATCCAGCCCTTCAGGTCTGGAGTAGGTTTGGCAGCTTATGAAGGAGTGCAGCCTCTCTTATTGATTGAGAGGATATATACTAATAAGGTAGAGCTTTCTCCATGTCAAAATGTAGAAATAAACTAAAACCCAGGGGAAAAAAAGCACAGACTATCTGAGCTTGGTAGCATGAGACCTGTACATAAGTACCTCACACTTCAAACATTTCAGCTCTGATTAGTCAAGCAAAATCTGAAGTCTATCAAGATAGTTCTCGCTTATTAACTATTATTCATTCCTATAAACTATAAACCAGTGTTAACTTTTTCTTGACAGGACACAAGATGAGACCACAAAACTTATTTGTTGGCCTTGCATATAGCAAGAGTTTAACCAGGTTCTTCAGAAAGTGAATGAAAGCACAAATCCAATCTGTCAGTCACATGAATATTCCACAAGACTTGCATCCTTTAACAGATGTGTTATTGAGAACTTGTGCAGAATCATAGGGTATAGCTATAAAAAGAAATAGCAGTGCAAAACTGTACTGAATGTACTATTAACATAATTTACATCCCAAAGGAAGAACAGTCTTCATGATGATAGTCCAAGAACTTTTTTTACCACTGCTTCTACAGATTTCTGGGACTCAGTTTATTTAGCTTGAGTGATCAAAAGTAGCCACAGTATATCTGGCTTTTACTGTGCTTGTGTAAATCATTCTAGCCTTAATGCAGGTTCTGCAGACTCATCAGCAAGAACACACAGTGTCTCATGCCAGAAAGCTTGGAGTGAAGCATAAGTGCATTAGTAAAATGGACAGAAAGTAAAATGAGCCAATTAATTACAGATTTCATCTTAGCTGGAATCAATTAGCGATAATCATAACATTAAAAAAAAAAAAAAAGTTACAGAACTTAAGCCATACTAATAGTCATATGTTACGAGGTCAGTAATAATATTAAGGATGAATATAAACTTTGAAATAATAAAGAAAAATAAAATGAATTTGGGAGACAACTGCATTCACAATTCCAATGAACCATCCATGAAGGCTTAGATCTAAACAGCTGGTTACAAAGAAATGCTAAAGACCAAACTGTTTTGGCCTGTAAAGGCTGCCAGTTTTATGTGATTATGTCATTAGCTGTTGAGTAAGTCTGAGGGCTAAAGCTTTTTTGTCTAGAAGTTGTTTAATGGTGTCTTAGAGAGAAACCCCAAAATTCAAAATGTCTTTTGCTGTCTGGTTGAAAACATATATCTGAGTCTGTTTTCTAGAAAGTACTGAAAGTTTGCATTTCCCATTAACTTCAAGGCTATGTGAAGACTAGTTTACTACCAGTTGACTGCAGACACATTAATTTTTCTTTCCTAATAGGTCACTTTGATCTTTTACAAACCCTTAGGTTTGAAATTCACTCTAAACTATGCAAAAGTCCATATTCACTTAGACTACATAGTTTTAAGTATTGGGATTTCTCACAAGATTAGTGTGTTACTCTTTTCCTCTGGCATAATATGAGCATCTTCCAACATAGGATGTTCAGTAAACTATGTCCTAGAATTTCCTTAATTAATGTAAGTGACTGGGTGCTAGGTTTTTGTTTTCTTAGTGGGTCACAAGAAGCAAATATATACTATTTTTCTTATCTCAGAAAATATTTTCATCATTTCATTTCACTTTACATCTCAAGTGGCTCTATATAAAACAAATAAACAAACAAAAACACTCTAGTCAGATATATTGACTAAAGCCTGTGTTCGAAAAAAGGTTGTTTCCTTCCAAAAGGTTGTTTCCTTCCATTAATAACTGAACTTTTTGATCTATTTTAGAATGGATTCTACAAAATCACACGTGGTGGTGTTCTTTTGTTTGTTATTGCGGAGTATGTCCTGGGTTTTGATGGATTTTTTAAGATTTTAGAATTTTCAATGGGATTTGAATAGCTTAAAACAAAACAAAAATGACCAACCAACCAACAAACAAACAAACATCTTTGCAACAGAAAAAAAGCCTATCTGCACTTTCCCAGTAGGGACATGATGCAGGGTGATCGCAATATGCTGTGGTAAATGACTCCTGAATCAGGGTGAAGAGGTGCACTGCTGTGGATAACACATCAAGGAAGACTCAGTCTGGGAGGAAAAGCTCCCTGCTTCTCTGCATTATGCTCATTGACAAATACAGACACAGATGGACTCTGAAGAAGAAGAACAGCTGATATTTCAGAGGTCTGGGTTCTTATCTGTCTTTGATTCCTCATATAAGGCCTAAATGAACAGTGAGAATCTTATGTCTTATCTTTGTTTTTATCTTCTGTTGTGCACTGTGTATGGTGTAAGAAGAGGAAGAGGAAGACAAAAGAAAAAAAAAAAAAAAAAATCAAACCCTCAAACTCTCAACATGTTATGGAAATCTATAGTCATCTAAATACAGTATTTACAAAGAGTCTGTGATTCCTCCAATAGAAGTTTTCCTAACTGAAGATTGCAAGGAACATCTTTGTCTGGCAATATATCTCCAACCTAACATATTATTTATATAGCACCAATAACCTGCTGGATTTATTACAGGCATGTAGGAAGACATATGGGTAGATTCTTCTCTCATTTGTACTACCATAAATCAGAACTAAAAATACTGAAGTAGAGTTCCACTTGTTTAAAGATAGACAGAAATGCTCAGAACCAAGCCCAAAGCTATCTGTAAGTTTTCTACCTTTATGGAATCATGTCAGGCAGATTTTAATTCTGTTGTCCAAAGCCATCTTTTTATCCAGTGTCATTAGGGAGATATTTAAACCTTTTAAATAACACCAAGGATCAGTGCTATTGTCTTGCCATCTTTGATTCAGACGGTATCCAAATGTCTCCCTTGAAACCATACTTATGTCATTGTAGTAGTGCCAAGTTGTATTAATTATGTCATTTTTTGAATTTAGGGACAATATTTAAAAACGTTGAAATATTTATGGCACCTGCACAATACTTAGTACAGCAGTTTGGACGTAGTTGCATCTGTTCAGAACTTTAGAAGCTCAAGGACATTTTAGAAACCGAAAAGTTGCCATTGTGAGAGCGTTTGGGAGATTGTTGTAGATTAATAATGTACCGCTATACCAAAGATGTAAGATGTTCACTTTATATGTTTGGTTCACAGGAATAGGGAGCAGGTGACTTTCATGAGTTTTAGTTCAGAAAAGGTTAATATAACTTTATCAACATTTATCATAAAAAGATTAAATAACATATAGAAGAGCTCATCTTTTTTTTTTTTTTTTTTTTTTTTTTTTTTTTTTTTTCTGCTACCATGACATCTCTGTCCTCTAATACATTTCTCATGCCTATGTGTTACTCAGAGAGTAATTATAGTATTTGGTCAACAGGGAGACTCACAACATTGGCTTGTACAAAACAGAAAGCAAACAGGAGCTCATCACATCTCCCCACTTAACTCTAATGGGGCAACTCATTTCTTATTTATTTTACCCTGTTCTCCCTTTTTTTTTCTTTTTTCTTTTTTTTTTTTTTTCCAAAATGAACCAAAACACAAAATTACTTTAATGTCAGAATTTAAAAAAGAGGCTCCACAGCTTATTTCATTGTGTAGTGCTGCTCCGAGGATCTGGCCATAGAGGTTTGTAGAATTTTAAGTTACACATTCCTTATGGTTACCAGAAAATATAAACTAGTTTTTTTAGAAATACTTTGTGAAGGAAGAGACAAAAGCAAACAAACAAACGAGCAAAAAAGGCCATTTCTACTTCCTTCTTGCCTTAAAAACAGAGGTAAAATCCAAATGAATCCCAACCTGTTTTAGCTGTTATACTTTCTGAAAGGAGGAAAAGATGAAGTTAGTATGAAAGGATTTCACTGCATGCATAACTATGAGTTAAATACATCAGTATCCATTACATTGATAAATATATAGATGTAAAGAGGGAATGGATTCTTCATCTGACGAACTACCTTGTTTCTTTTGGATCTGCTGGCTAGCAGGAGTGATGTTCTCTGGGTGAATAGCAGAGGTTCTCTAAGTGGAGAACAGAGAGAGGGGACTGGAAAGGATACTGCTGTCTTCCCAGAGCCCCACTGACCCCAGCAGAGTTTTGATCTTCTTCATACAGGGAATAATAAGTTCTTAGCTGTGGTGACCATAAGAATTGAAATAAAATGGAAATAGTTATAATTACAGGACTGAAAATTTACATATACTTAATTAACTTATGGAACAGGACATAGGAATGAGAAACATTTTTTAAAAGTCTGTACAAATGTTGGTTCTCTTATATAACTACCACATTTTGCATAGCTACATCTGGCATTTATGCAAATTATATCTGCAAAATATTATGCAAATATTTGCATAATTTAGTAATTTGCACATGCTCACCTTAGGCAGAAGGATAGATTTCATGCTGGACAACGTGTCAGCCTATTTGACAACTCTGGTGAATGAATCCTACAGGCTAGCACCATGGTAAGCTTGTGTTCATTGTCCCTTCCAACATTTCTCATGCTAATGGTGAAAACTGGGGTAGCAAGTGACATGGAAATGAAAACACAGGGAATCTGAAAATATTTTTTCATTTCTGTTCCATATTTGTATTAATTGTAGGTGCTACATTATTACACTTCCTAAATGTTCTCTCTTCCTGGTACTTGTTCTTTTCAGCAGCTGTCACCCTGTTTTCCACATCTTGGTTATCATGCACAATACTAGTTAGTCAGGTGACTGTTGTAGAATATTTCCTAGGATCTGATCTTGAAATTTGACCACTATAAATATACAATAATAACAATATAAATATACAATAATAACAACTAAATATACAATAATAAATATAAAATAATAACAACTTTATTATTATCTCTATTATTATCTCTACCTCTGATGAACAATAAGTGTTTTGCTGATTCTTTTCTACTTTTAACGACACCTGTTTCACTGAGTGAAACTACCTGGATAAAAAAATAGCTGGAAAACTGGCTGGATAGCTGGGCCCAAAGAGTCATGGTGAATGGAGTTAGATCCAGTTGGAAGCCAGTCACTAGTGGAGTCCCCCAGCACTCAGCAATGGGGACAATTCTCTTTAATATCTTTATCGATTATCTGGAGGAGGGGATTAAGTGCACCCTCAGTAAGGCTGCAGATGACATCCAGTTAGGTGCATGTATCAATCTGCTCGAGGGCAGAGAGGCTCTGCAGGAGGATCTGGATGGGTTGGACTTAGGGGCTGAGGCCAACTGCATGAAGTTCAATAAGGCCAAGTGCCAGGTCCTGCACTTGGGCCACAACAGCCCCAAGCAGTGCTACAGGCTGGGAGATGAGTGGTTGGAAAGCTGCCTGGCAGAGAAGGACCTGGGAGTTTTGGTTGATAATTGGCTGAATATGAGCCAGCAGTGTGCTCAGGTGGCCAAGAAGGCCAACAGCATCCTGGCTTGTATCAGAAACAGTGTGGCCAGCAGGGCTAGGGAAGTGATTGTGCCCCTGTACTTGGCTCTGGTGAGGATGCACCTTGAGTACTGTGTTCAGTTTTGGGCCCCTTGCTGCAAGAAGGACATGGAGGTGCTTGACCAAGTCCAGAGAAGGGCAACAAAGCTGGTGAGGGGTCTGGAGAACAAGTCTTACGAGGAGTGGCTGAGGAGCTGGGATGTTCAGCCTGGAGAAGAGGAGGCTCAGGGGTGACCTTATCACTCTCTATAGGTACCTGAAAGGAGGCTGTAGCGAGGTGGCGGTTGGTCTATTCTCCCATGTGCCTGGTAACAGGACGAGGGGGAATGGGCTAAAATTGCGCCAGGGGAGGTTTAGGTTGGATATGAGGAAGAACTTCTTTACGGAAAGCATTGTTAGGCATTGGAATAGGCTGCCCAGGGAAGTGGTTGAGTAACCATCCCTGGCGGTCTTTTAAAGATGTTTAGATGTAGAGCTTAGTGGTTTAGTGGAGGACTTGTTAGAGTAAGGTCAGAGGTTGGACTAGGTGATCTTGGAGGTCTCTTCCAACCTAGATTATTCTGTGATTCTGTGATACCTGCTTTCTGAGTATAGCATTCTTTTTTTTTTTTTTTTTTTTTTTTTTTTCAGTGTAAATCTTGAATTTTTTGAAATTCTGTAGATATTAATTGATCTTTTGCTGTTGGAATATCATCTGCATAGATAGTAGTCTAGGACTTAAATACATATCTCTGCCAACAATCAACGGCAGGTTAACAGTGAAGTTATATACATAGAATCAATGAAACAACTCCTATACTCCTGGAAGGTTTGAAGTACTATATTAATTGTCTGCCTCTGAGAACAGTATGAGAACAGTAGAGTAGTCAATTGAACCTTTTCAGGGACCTGGTCAGAATCACTGGGTACTACCAGCTACAGGGTGCCATGTGACTTGAGGGAAGGTCATTTCATTTCTCTTGGTCTTTTACCCCTACCTTCCAACCTGGCCATAATCTGACTCATCTGTTAAGACTATAGGTTAACAGAGGACTGTCACTCACTATGTACATTTTAAATGCTTAACAGAGTGAAGCTCTGCAAAGACAGAACCTTAAAATTCAACTATAATAAATATTAATCTCAGACTGTAGTGCTTCATGTCCTGCACAATCCCTGCTGTATAATGTATTAATATTTTTTGGATATCGAAGCAGGTTTTTTTTTTTTTTTTTTTTTTTTTTTTTCTTTTTTCTTGAGATTTACATAAAGATTAGATCAATAGTTTCTTAGAATATTGTTTCTTAATATTTTGGAACACAGATATTAAAATCAGTCTTTGAAATCTAAGAGTTTAATATGCATTATTTTATTTGAAAGAAGCTTCATACTAATTCTGTGTTTGGTTTTAACAGCAGTTTAATAAAAATCAAGATCCAATCTGAGGACCAAACTTTGGGGCTTTCTGATGGAAACAGGCGTATGTGGAGAAATAATTATATATGATTTGATAGTATAAAGACTGCAGGTTTGTGTGTCTTTGTGCAACTCTAGTAGGTATGAGATCTGATGTTTGTTAATTAAAGACTTTTCTATTTCCACTAGATGGCTGCTTCTGAAAGACTAGCCTCTTAGCATAAAATAATTAACCTTCAGAAGACAGTCTGAGGTACTTCAATGACCCCACTGCTGCCAAAAAAATGAATCACATTGCTGGATGTTTCACAAATCTTTTAAAGGCCTTCTATGACATGTGGTGAAAGAGTATAAAATATTACATACCCTTTTATTTTACATTATGTGCTAGAAGAACACAGAAGGCAATTACTTCTGCACTGTATATAAGAAAAGTGTGTCTTCTAGCATTTGAAGAAGTATGGGGACATTATGAGGAAACATGTAGAGGTTACCATATCAGTTTCACTCTCCTTGATCCTTATTCTGTATATCTAATGTTCTACTGTCTCCTTTTCCCCAAAAGGAAGCACTAAGCAGCATAAACATCAGAATCTGAGCAGGCCTGTTTTTCCTTCACTTCTGAAAACCATCACAACCTTGGTTCAGATTTCAAATAATTTGAAAATACTTTGTTTGTATCCTACTTTTAGAAGCAAGAAAAGTGAAAGGTGCATTTTAATCTAGGACTAAATATGAAAGAGAGGCAAAGATTTAATTTATAAATCATCCTGCGTTTTGACCAATAACATTATAGATGGTTTAACACATAGCACCACCAATAACCTTACAGAAATGCCATTTTAGAATCTGTTTTGATTTAGACAGCTGCAATGAATTAATTTAGGAATTAAGTATCTTTATAAACAACAGAAATTGTCATGGTTAATGATGAAGTTACTCAGCGATCTGTCTTGTATTCATCATATTTAATTTTTATTATATACTTTGGAGTACTACAAGGGACCTTAAGTGTGTATGAGAGTGCATTGAAGCCACACAGACAGAATATTGAACTGAGACTCAAATTATGAGTTTCCCTGTAATTTCTGAGCCCCGTTTCCTGTATGACTTTGAGTAGATTATTCTGGCTCTGTAATTTTAGTTTACCCATCTGTAAGTTGAGAGACTATTGTTTCTCTTAAAGCAAGTCATAAGGTATGAGGATTTAAAAGTGTGTTTTATTATGTTAGTGGGTATGCTACACACAGAAAATCACACACATCAAGAAAGAGATGTTGCTGTATACGTTGAACCTAATATTTTTTTACTCCAGTTCCACATCTGTTGTTGCCAGACATTTGCCAACGTTCCAAAATGTTACTACTGAAGCTCAGAAGTGAGAGAACTGGAAAGTGGAGAATGATGTGATTTGATCCAATTTTGTATGCCAAGGCTAGTCCTTTTTTGCCTACTGCCAAGTTTAATAAACCACTTCCCTGTAGTTGTCTTCTGCAATCTTCAAAAATTTCTGGTCTGTTTTAACATTCTCAATGGAGAAAGACCCATTTTCTTGTCCTGTCCTGACTACATTTTTTTTTTCTTTTTTTTCTTTTTTTTTTTTTTTTTTTCTAATGGTAACTCTTTTGATAAAGCTGAATTGATTTAGCTGTAATTAATCTTATGATCTGGATCCCCTCCCTTCCAAAATCATTCAGTAATTTCTTCTCACCACAAATAGGGAATTCTGCCATCTGTCTTTCAAGGATCCAATGCCCAGAACTGATACCATGGCTCAGAGATCAGAGGAAATTGCTACATTTTAAGAAAGATCTTCGTGAAAGTTGGTTGCAGGGCCATGCAAGGTAAGAAATACAGACAGTAGGAAAACAAAGTTGGAGACTGAGTACTTCAAAAATTGGAGGTGAGAAAAACAATGGAATAGTTTAAAACCCTATGGGAAAAATGCAGAAAAGTATCAGTGTCAGAGGATTTGGAAGATGATAAGCTGCCAGGCACTGACGACTCCTTCCCGCCTGACTGATGCCTGCCTAACCAGCAAAAGCTTGTTAGGTTTCTTACTGTGGTGTTGAGCCCACTGCTGCTTAGCCTAGCAGCTTCTTAAATCCCAGTGATTTTCTTTGTGTGTACTGGTCAATAAATAATTACCTTATACCTTTATTTATTTTGGGGTGTGTTTGTGCATATATCTATATGCACATATATACACATATATGTATATACATTTCTATGCTAAAGACTCTTCCTTCAGGTGACCAACTACAACGACCCCAAAAAAGAAATCAATAGCAGTAAAAAAAAAAATTAAAAATATTTTTAAAAGAAAATGTAAAGCTAAGAGGTCATACACTCTCTCTCTCTCTCTTTTTTTTTTTTTTTTTTTTTTTTTTTTTT
>CM021765.1:104364633-104375672 GCA_011076525.1 Nettapus auritus | reverse complement strand
TTTTTTTTTTTTTTTTCATATTACAAAATAAGACATAAAATTATTAATATAAAATTACATCTATAAAAGTAGGCAAATACCCTGCTTTTCACCTACCTTAGAGAGAGTTACTGAAATTCTGGGACAGTTTAAAATAATCATAATTAATAGTGCACCATCTATGCTCAGTCACTTTGACACTCCAGAATTTCAGTATGAAAGGCCGACTTTGTTAAAGGATAATGCTAAGCATTTTAAGTCAAAATTTTTGTTAAAACCCTGGGTGATCCACACCAAAAAAAATAAAAAAAAAAAAAAAAAAAAAAAAAAGGGGTGGGGATTCAAACATACAAGAATGCTGCTTCTGGAATCTAAAGTAACTGAGATATAAACCTGGCTTTAATCCAACAGAAAAAACTTGCCTTCCTTGTGAGGAAAAAAAAAAAAAAAAGACATGAGAAAATTTTCTTATTTCCAAGCTTGGTTATGGTGAAATAAATATCACGCCCTACTGTGGTCAGTACAAGAATTTCTGCATAAAAAAAAAAAAAAAAAAAAAAAAAAAAAAAGTTTTATAATTCTTTCTTTATTGTATGAATCACAGAATTTAAATGTGTATATATATGTGTGTGTTTGGAAATTTACTATGTGACTTAGTTTTATTTTGAGACTTATGCCAAAGCGTCAGTCAGCAGACATTTAAAGCCAGAAGAGTGCCCAAAACATCTAAATTCTTTTAGAAGTTATTCAAGTTCTGATGTTCTATTTATGTGCCTTATAACAATAGCATCAGCAGATGCCTAAATGCAGACAGGATCTAAGAGTTTTCTTTACTGGTTCTCCTTAAAATAAAATTGTTGAATCTGAGTTTCATAAAAATCTTCCCAGATTTTTCTGATATCAACCCATCACTGAGTTGAGTACTCAAATCACCACCTTGTGTTGTAAATCATACAAGGGCAAAAGTACAGATATTGAATGTGATGAATTTTCCATCATCTTTTTAAACATCTTCAGCTAACCAGATAAAATTTTCTAGTGGTGCATTATTTTAAGGCAGTTGAAATCATGCCTCTCAATTTAATTTTCTTCCTTCTGGGACTGAACGAGAGAAGAAAATGACATAGTGACATGCCACATCTATAAATTTATACTAACAAAGTTATTAATAGAACACTAGACCTGTAAATCAAGCACTCCAAAGTTGGAAGTGTGAGAGCTAATTTTTTTCTGTGACCTTAATTCATTCTTTTTCACAGAACGTTCATTACGATGTATCATCAAATTACATAATCATATAATATGCTTGGATTTCCTCATAACATCTGTACAGATTACTTGAGAAATGCTTTGCAATGATAACAAAACAGAAGAAAAATATACATACTTGTCACAAATAATTCAGAGCAATCACCCCGAAACCAAAACGGTGCTCCTAAATTAGCTCTCTGGAAATGTGGTACATATAATCCTGATGGAATTATGTGGCTGTGTTTGTGTTGTGCTTCTGTGGTAAGATTTTGGTAGTGGGGAGGGGGGCAGCGGGGGTTGCCTCTGTGAGCAGAGCCCAGCAGCTACCCCATGTCGGACCAGACCCAGGTCCATCCAGCTCCAAAAGGGACCTGCTGCTAGACAGAGCTGAGCCAGTGAGCAACACTGGTTGCTCCCCTGAGATCATGTTTTAAAAAGGAAAAAACTGCTGAGACACTGAGCAGCTGGGGGAGAGGAGTGAAAAAAACGTATCAGAAACAGACTTGCAGATACAAAGGTCAAAGAAGAGGGAGGGTAGGAGGTGCTCTAGGCACAGAGCAGAAGTTTCCCTGCAGCCTATGGAGAGGCCCCTGGTGGAGCAGGTTGTCCCCCTGCAGCCCATGGGTCCCACAGTGGAGCAGATCTCCATGCTGCAGTCCATGGAGGACCCCATAGTGGAGCAGACACTGAGCTCATGGTCGAGTAGTTTTTCTAGCAGGAGCTGCTGCCCACAGGAGAACCGTTTTGGGGCAGTTTGTTCCTGAAGGATGGATCCCATGTTTCGGACCCATGTTGGATCAGTTTTGAAGAGCTGCTGCCTGTGGGCAGCCCCCGCAGGCTCAGCTCAGGAAGGACAGCATCCCGTGGGAGGGACCCCATGTGGAGCAGGGGCAGAGAGTGACTGTGAAGGAGTGGTGGAGATGAAGAGTTATGGACTGATCACAACTCCCATTCCCTGTTCCCCTGCACCACTCAGCGGGAGGAGGTACAAAACGTGGATGAAGGGAATGTTTTTTATTTTGTTTTCAGTTCTCTGCAGACCTACATCCTTCTTGTGTCTGTCACTTAGTGAAAATAATGACTATTTTCTGAGAAATATTAATACCAACATCTCATCAGATGTTAGGGAGAAGATATAATTTTAAAATTGTTCTTGCATACTTAACAAATTAGAGCCTGACCTTGATTCTGATATTGAAATTAACCTTTATACGTTTTTCTTTTGAATCTTTCTCTCTTCAATACTTTTGAAAACAAAACAAGATGCATGTGCTATATTCATACAGGCATGCAGCGAATGAAATGAGAGAAAAAGAAGTATAGTTAATGAAGTGTGTATTCTGATGGAACCAATTTATAGATCAATACAGGGTCTTCCTAAAGTGTCAAAGACCTTCCTCAAAGATTTTTTTCAGACAATGAAAAAGAATGTCCTTTTACTCTTGTTTAAAGAGACTTCAGAGGTAGCAAATATTTCTTTATCATTGTTATTTCTACATCACCAAGGGTTACTTTCAAGTAATGTTCTCATATCATAAGTTAATCAGCCTTTCCCTCAATTTCTTGATTTTCAGAAATCTTCACTTTTGGATAGTAAAACTTCATTTTCTACCAACTTCTAACACAGATTTGCAACAGTAGCATTTCATTTAACACACTGTATTTTAACAACTTGCAGTAAAACAATTTCATATCAAAACAAATACTGTAATGCATATTTATTTGACATATACATCAATAATATGAAAATGAATCCAACTTTTCAGCAGATTTTGCTTCATTTAGTCTTCTTCACCTACTTAGCTTGCCTACTTTAACACATTGTACCTTTAAATCCAGCCAGTTTTGGCATACACACAGACTTGGTAGTTAAAATACCAGATTGCTAATTCCTCAGTATCTGAACACTATCAAAATGGTCCTGTTATCTCTGTCTTTTCTGTACTATTAAAATATTGGTGAAACAGCACCAAACAGCTGTTGGCACACTTATTATTTTTATTACTTGTATATTTCCCTGTGTCTCAGTTCTTTCCTTATATGTGGTGTCCAGAAATCTGTTTTTGTAGTTCTTGATTCATGACTGCTTCAGTTTTTTTTCAAACATATGTCTTTTCTGTGGAGAGTTTACAGACTCAGAACCACTGTTGTCAACAGTTATCTATTGGAAATGTTGAATGCCACAGTGAGATAAAAGTCCCATAACTGGATTTGATCAAATCGCCTTAAACAACTATGTAGAGAGGTGAAACTCTATGAAATATTGATCAGTTCCTTCAAGTAATTCTGAAATAACCCACTCAAAACATTAAAGATATACACAGGTTTCATATTTTAATTGTCTAAACCTATTAAAACTCTTTTTATGTTAATAACTGAATGGATTCAATAATGTTTACAAATAAAAATATCTTAACATTTTTTGATATTTAATTAGTAAACCATTCAATTATTTGCAAGACTACAAAGAGACTTGAAGGAGTTTTAGGTTAATTGGATAGTCATTATTTGTTTTGAAAATATACTTTCTTTCTTCTGAATATCATAAAGATTAAATTAAAAAAAAAAAAAAAAACTAATCTGGCATGAAATAAAAAATACAGATTATTTTTTTTTCATTACCATAATAACTACTTAACCTTTGTATAATACTTTTCATGTTCAAAACACAGAACAAAGGTTAAGCAATTAATCCTTCCCAGCTGACTTGTGAACTAAGTGAAAAAGCATTGTCATTATTTCTAGATGATGACAGAGAAGCAATGTGAAATGTTTTCCCCAAGGCATTGCAAAGGGGATGACATCAGAGATGTCATCAACATTATGAACTGAGGCCCCTTTAAGTGCAAGATTACATTTTCTCTTCATAATGAACTAAAATTTGGGATGGGATTATATTTGGGATAAATGGGATGGAATTAGATGGGATTAATATTTGGGATTACTACATGTGGGATGCCGCTCATTCCATCCTCTCCCCTCCCTTCAAGTTTTAATGGATTATCCATTACAAATGAATGTTTTGATCTATAGCGACAGATTCCTGAAAATTGTGATGATTCTGCTCAAGGTTTAATTCCATTGTCATAAATCACATTATCAATTTTTATGTTGTTCTCTATCACTTTGTCTCTCTGTCCTGTTTTTGACTGGTAGAACTACTTTTCTTCATAGAAGCTGTCATGGTGGTATGCTATGGATTTGTGATGAAATCAGTGTTGATAACACACCGATGTAGTAGTTGTAGAGCTGTGCTTGCACAGAGTCAAGGGTTTTTCTGCTTCTCACACTGCCCTGAGATGCACAAAGAGCTGGGAGAGGACATGGCCAGGACAGCTAGCCCAAACTTACCAAAGCAATATCCCACACTACATGAGGCTGTGCTCAGCAATTAAATCTGGGGAGAAAGAAGAAGGAAGTGGAGAAGTTTGGAGTGATGGCATTTGTCCTCCCAAGAGACTGTCATGTGTGATGAAAACCCACTTTCCTGGAAATGTCTGAACGTCTGCTCGCCATTGGGAAATAGGGAATTAATTCTTTGATTTGTTTTGCTTGCACATTCATTTTTGCTTTACTTGTTAAAATGTGTTTAACCCAACCCATGAGTTTTCTCACTTCTACCTTCCAGATTCTCACTCCCATCCCACTGAGGGATACTGAGTGAGCAGCTGTGTCAGGCTCAGCTGCCCAGTAGGGTTAAACCACAACAGTCTTTTTGTATGTAATCCTAAGTGTGGCATTACAAGCCTCAGTGTGGCACAGGAAGATTGGAAGCATTCACATACTGCTTTTAAAAAGAATATTGTGTACCTATACATATAGAATATTGTGTAGTTCTGTATTTACGTTCCTCAGCATATAGTACAGACATTGACTGTATTTTGGGACTATGCAAAATCAGTTTGAAACTGTTTTTACACTCCTTAAGAGATACGCTGGATTTTAGGAGGCTGTAAACTTTGACCCTATTGTGCCATATCACAGGATCAGAGATTGAAACTCATCTTACTGGATATTCAGTGGGCCACTGCTATCACCTTACCTACCCTACAGCCCTCTGTGCCCACCTGGAATGGGTACCAGCCTATTCTAGCCATATATTTATACATTGTCATCATAGCTTCTAACAACGTTATGTCTGTGGCATGATGTAAACTGTATACCCTTAGTTATGGGAATAACCAAAATTTGGAAGAAGCTAATGGAGAAATCACTAATCGGTATTTATGATTTTGTGATACTGATAGGGCAAGTACTGTCAAGTACTCAAGTGCATGTAATGGGCCCTTATTTACTGACTAATACTAAAAAATACTAAAAAAAATTAAGTACCACAGCCTTTCTACCAAGTAGCTCCAGGACTTTGGAATGTCTTCACCATACAAGTACATTAAAGTCATTCGTTATAGTTTAAGGTGATATTTGTTAAAGGATGATATTGGCAAAGAAAAATAGAATCATCTTATTAATTAGCTCTACAGATACTAGAAACTGCAAACAAATGAAAAAGAAGTTTCTACCAGTGTTCATGGAGAGTCAAATAAAAGGTTTCTGTAGATAACTGAGGGGAATTGGTTCCCTTAGCTTCTTCATGCTATGGCTGAAAACAAGGTAACGTCAACTTTACAAGTGTATTATTTGTATTCAGGAAGATATAGGAGTTGTATATTCTACCAATAAGTATATCAGATTATAATATTTAATATCTTGAAATGCATTGGAAGGCTGATAAAAAATCATGATTCAAAATTTAAACCCAGATTTAAATATGCAGAATTTATATGGTATGTTTATGTATGATAAATTATCTCTCATCTACTTGCTGCATGATTCTTTCATTTTATGTAAAACATTTGGTTACTATTGGTTACATTTAGATACAAAAGATGATTCATAAGATAGACTTTTATTCAGTATAGTATAGTATTTTTATAATGACTAACATAGTACTTTGGTTTCCTCAAATGAAATGTGTTAAAAACTTGAACATTATTTTTTTGTGGGAATAACTTTCATCACACACAAAATTTAAAGTAAGTTTAATTCCATTCACTACAGTGTAACTTCTCTTGAGAATAAAGCTATTAGGTATTTACTCTAGTCTGATCATGTATTTTGAATGTAATTGTGGCATTCATGCCATAACTGTATAAAACAGGTGTTTATGCAGTATTTATCAACAGTAAGGTGGACTTTCTGTGTGAACAGATGAACTGAGTTCTGTTACAAATTTAGTAATCCACTATTAAACTAATAAGTTTTTTATAGTATGTCCAAAGCAATATTATACGTCAGCTTCAGAAAATGATTTTGACATTCTCTACCAGAAGACTCCAAGAACACTTAATTCTAACTTTAATGACAGGAAATAAAGCACCAGTGATCAAGGAGAGTCAAATAAAAGTTTTTTTTTTGTAGATATCTGAGGGAAATTTGTTAGCTGGGAACAAACTGGTATAAAGTAAATTAGGATTAAAACCTCTGAAACAATATTTCTTTACTCACTTTGTTACAGAAAAACAAACAAACAAAACAAAACAAAACAAAACAACAACAACAAAACCACATTGTTTATTTTCCATTAACTTTTCATAATCATTAAACTTAACCCAGAGGATATGAGCATTTTAGATGCTTTTCAGTAACCTAAGTATTAAGTTGAATTATTATTTCTCCAGACTACTTATATATATAAGAATTTTGGACTTATACAGAATGAGTAATTTTACGAAGAATGGCCATAGGATGGATTTGGGGCTGCATGTCTGAGATACCCATTGTAGTTAAGGAAATTCATTTGCCAGTGAACTTCAGTACAAATAAGGATTTAGAATATGGGTAACATTATACAGGATACAGGATGAGATATGGAATGCTGCAGTTTTCCCTTTTTCTTGAAGCTATAAGTTAACTGTAGCAAATATTTGATATATTTTGCAAAATCGGACTCTTACAATAGGTGATATAAGCTGTATTGTGTCTGACACTATTGTGGTCAGTTATGAATGATTATACAAAGAGTGTAAAGTTTCTTTCTGCTAATTACAGATCTAATGTAAAGGACAAATATTTTGGCAGCTTTTAAACAGCTGCCGCATGAGAGACTAGAATACATGTATCTTCCTAGAAATCCCAGAGGCATTAATCATTTCAAAAAGGATACAGAAGACATGGGACAATGACTTGGTCATGCACAAATATAAGTCTGTGAATAAATACTTTAAATAATATGAAAGTTGATGGAGCTTAAAAAAATTCACTGTTCCATAGGGATGAAGGGTGGTTTGTCTCCATCTGGAAGCACACTTTCAGCCTGTGTATCTTGAGAGCTTAAAAGAGACCTGTGGTAAGCCAGAGCTTTGAGGTGGATCCGTATAGACTGTCTCTTAATATAAATATCCAAAATAAGAATGAAAGAGACTTTTTAGTTTAAGCCTATCCCCCAAAAGAAAACAATAACAACAATGAAACAAACAAAACTCACAAAGTCCCATACAATAAAAATCACGGGTTCCATTAGACTAAATATATATATGTCGTTGTTTTTTTTTTCAGTAGACCCAACTGAAAGAGACCAAGTCAGACACAGTGGAAACAATAAAATAAAATAAAATAAAATAAAATAAAATAGCAAAGTAAAGTAAAATAAATTAAATAAATAAAAATAATAATAATAAAAAAAATGAGCACAACTCTGCTTTCTCACTTTGAAAATGGTCATTGGTCACCACTCCTTGGTAATAAATTAACCCTCTGAATTAACTCATGATTTTGTAAATTATTGCAAACTCCCCAAAATCTCAGAACGTTTTCTTGCTCTTATCTCTGATGCCTGACCAGCTCCTCTCTTTTTCTCAGTTAAGTACCCTGATTCTTCTTCCTCCCTGAGCATTTTGCTGGCTCTTCTGCCTACATCTTGTGTCATGTGAAATCTCATCTCCCCTGAGCATGCCAAGTAGCTCCCTGAGGAAAGCACATTCTCAGCCATGTGAGAAACATGACTCCCAGTATGTTATGAAATGTACAACATTACATTTTTATCCAATCCTCCACACAACATGATATTGCACCATATTTATAAGAAAATGAATATGATTGTATGTGGGGGGAGGTGTTTTTAGTTTGCTTTTAGTCCCTCACTGCTCTAGTCTGATAGTGATAGGCAATAAATTATATCAACCTCCCTTTGCCGACTCTACTTTGTCCATCACAATAATTGTTGAGTGATCTCCATGTCCTTATCTCAGCCCTTGAGCCCTTTCCATCATATTTTCTCACCCTCTTCCTCTGAGGAGGGGGAGTGAGAAAGCAGTTGTAGAGGCGTTCAGATGCTCAGCAGAGTAAAACCACCACATTTAGACAGTATAGAAGATTAAGCTATATTTCCTACCTTTCTTTCTCCCTTAGAAACACAGTATGATTATCTTGGAGCATTTTGAGAAGTCCCAAACAAAAATTGTATTAATTTAATCTGGATCAGAACAAAACTCTGTCACTTCAGAATTAGAAGATTTAAAAAAAAAAAAAAAAAAAAAAAAAAAAAAAGTTTTAATTGTCAAAGGTTCGTGTTCATATAATATTTATGCATTTTTTCATAAGCATAGTAATAAACATTGTCTAATAATGATCAAATAAATCCAAATTCTTATGTTAATATGAGAAAACATTGCATTAAAACATTAAAACATAATTACAATTTATTGTGAAATATGCAACATTACATTTTTACCAGCTCATATATCAGCAGTTCTTGCATGCTTGTATATAAACTTTTGTAACAAAGTAGTTTAGCACGTTCATTACATTTAGTACTATGTTTAACCTGAAAAAAAAAAAACAACTTGACTTTTACATGATATAATATCTGTGTTTTTATGGATCATATTACCCCAAACACATTATGAATGAAATTTCTCTACTGTTATTTATATAAACTCATATTTATTATGTATTAATACATACACTAATATATAGCTATATCTGGAGAACACCAACTCTACAAGCACATAGGCACATACATCTTACTGACATCTGGTCAATTTCTGAAATCTGAGTTTTTATGGAGAGAATGCTAAATCTTACCTCTAAATCTTACCTTGTGTTTGGACTGTTAACTTCTGTTAACACATGGGCACCAATGGTACTGCTAGGTCACCCCCAAGCATGCCAGTGGAGACTGGCTATGGAGCTCTGGAAATGAGTGTCAAGGGACTGAGGATCTCCTTAGGCCTGTCAACAAAGGGAAATATCATCCAATGAAGTGGATACAAATCATACATAAATATCTGTCTGTGTGGCTGTTGTCACAGGAAAATCTTTGGATGAAACAAGAATTTTCCTTGTAGCACCATCTAGTAGTGTTGCATCAGTCAATTGACCTGTCTTATAATTGTATATATACAGATAGACTAGGGCAGGTTTTCAAATGTGTATCAAGATATGCTTCTGGGTAAATAACAAGGAACAAGAACAGGTCCAGCCAGGTAGCTGTCCAGAGGTGAGAAAGTACTCTCCCAAGTAACATAAGTACAGAGGTTCTTCCCAAGCAGTAACTGTTGAGCTGTGTGGTGTGTTGAGTTCATAAACTGCAACAGCACAGCAAGAACACTGATGGTACATAGGGCAGCATATCCCAAAGCGTGCTATACTAACAGACTCACTTGTAACATATGGCATGGTAACTGCATATAATTGTTATCTG
Organism: Nettapus auritus; assembly: GCA_011076525.1. NCBI lineage: Eukaryota > Metazoa > Chordata > Aves > Anseriformes > Anatidae > Nettapus > Nettapus auritus. The sequence goes on along the minus strand of CM021765.1, from coordinate 104,365,741 downwards.
AACTGGGCATTACTACATGGATGAGCAAAATATCTGACATTTGCACAATGTCTCTGCTGAACCACTTTTGTCAGACAACTGCAGTTATCTTCAATATATTTCATAGGTCTGTGGAGATGAAAAATTTGAGGATGAGCACACCAAATATGCTCAGTTTCTGACTCACTGTATTTGACATCTTTAGGATCTCCTTTAAATCTGTGGCTGTGAAGGGAGAATGGTACTTCATGTATCTCAACCTCCAGCTTTCACTTTGCTAGCTCAGCTACTAAAAACTTTGTTATAGTCCTCTCTGGCATTGTCTGATAAAAGCAGGAGGGGGTTTCTCTAATAGGAGATGCAATTGTTCCCTCTACATGTACATCTTGATTTGTTTTGTGAGCCATTACCTAAACTCAAAGACAATTTGTACTAATAGTGAAGTAATGTATTGATCTCCCCAGTTTCTGTCAGCATTGGTGAAATTCTCTGCAGCCCGTTACATAAGCTACTTTAATATTAATGGATTTGACTCTTGTGCGTGGAAGAAATATGAGATATATTTTGGTTTTCTGCTTTCACAGATAAGCCCACTTCACACTGCTAGCTCTAATTCATTGCCCACTGTCAGTTCTTTGACATACTTGGTGAAGCAGACTACTGTTGAAGCCTTTCAGGGTAAGCAAAATTAAATCAGAAATCAAATAATCAAATCAGAATCAAAGGTTCTAGAGGGGAAGACATATGAAGAGCAGTTGAATTCAGTGGGTTTGTTCAGCACAGAGGAGACCAAAGGGAGACCTCATGGTGGCCTACAGTTTCCTCACAAGGGGAGAGGCAGGTGCTGATCTCTCTGGTGACCAGCAATAGGACCAGAGGGAACAGCATGAAGCTGTGACAGAGGAGGTTCAGGCTTCATATTCTTTGCTAAGAGAATGGCTTGGCACTGGAGCAGGCTCCCCAGGGCATGGCACTAAGCCTGCTGGACAATACTCTTAGACATTGGGTTTGAAATTTGGACAGTCCTGTGTGGAGCCAGTAGTTGGACTTGATTCTTGCAGGTCCCTTCCATCTCAGGATCTTTCTATTCTATTCTATTCTATTCTATTCTATTCTATTCTATTCTATT
>CM021765.1:104298456-104364623 GCA_011076525.1 Nettapus auritus | reverse complement strand
TTCTATTCTATTCTATTCTATTCTATTCTATTCTATTCTATTCTATTCTATTCTATTCTATTCTATTCTGTATTCCATTCCATTCCATTCCATTCCAAACAAATAAAACAAAACAAAAACCTTAAAAGAGAGGCAATCACTGATTTAATTTCAACTTCCATTGAGGAAATCTGCATGAGAATATTCAAAGAAGATGCATGTTGTTAGCTTATTCTTCTCCCTTCAGCCTTCTTTCTTAATTTATATTAACATTGTATGTAAAGTTAGGTCAGAGTGGCTTGCAGATACATGGTCCTCCTCTGAAATACACAAATATCTTCAGAACAGTTTAAAAATATTTCCTAAAATATAAAAGATATTCATTCAAATACGCACTCTCTGATTTATTGTGTTCATTTTCATTAATATGCTGTGAACAGTGAATATTAAAATAACACAGGTATTAATATTAATATTCTCAATGAATATAATGTTTAATTAATATATGATTACAATATTCTCAGTGAATACGAATGACAAATGTAAGAGTATTACTGAATGACATTTTTTATTTTATAAGTATGTGTGTTTGAACTTTTAACCTGAAACATAAATGGTTTCAATGAATCTTCTCAGTGGTCATCAAATTAAAATCAAAGTCAGGTGATTTACAGCCAGCAATTTACCAGACATTTTGAAGTAATTTGCATAACAATTTTGAAAATTTGAGATGAACTATATACTGACAAAAGACTAACTGCAGAAGAATTTAGGTTAAGACAAAAAGGATCTAAACCAATTAAGTTTCAAAAAATAGAGTTCTGTCTGAGAAACTTGTTATCACTGTTCTTTTTGATTCTTGTCACTTAATCCTGATTGTTTCTCAGTGTTCCCTGTATAAGAATAAGATAATTAGCATATTTGCATATTGTCCATTTGTCTTTTATACAGCCTGTTAGACTTCCACTTATTTTGTGTATTTGCAATGTTTAAAACAATGGCAAGCTGGCAACTTGATGTACTAGTATAGTACATGATGTACTAGTATAGTACATTAAAACTTTATGCTATTATCATTAATATTTATGTCAATTAGCATATCGAAAAAATAAGAAATCAGTCAGGCTTCTAAATAAAAAGGTACTTTAAACATGCTTCCAAAGAGGTGAACATAGAGTTTAAAATTAAGAGAAAATTTCCTAGGATATGAGAGTAAAGCCAAACCAAATCAAACCAAACCAAACCAAACTTTGAAGACACAGTGGTTAAAAATAAAAATAAATAAATATATTTTAAAAAGTAGACAAAATCTAGTGCTACAAAACATAGCTTGTACAGAGCTTCTGACTTTCTACAGCTGTGGTGTACACATAAAAGGAAGCTATATATCTAAATGTTATTATTTCTGCCTAATATTTTATTGTACTTTTATTATATATATATTTTTTTTTGTACAGTAACTTGTCATTATTATTATTGAAGGCACAGAAACTTGTCCATCATACTGACAGCCTTTTAAATTATATTGTTTGATATTAAATCAATTTGAAACCCCAGGTATTTATCTTGAAATATAAAGCATGATGCTATGGAGATGAGGAATCACTCCCTCACCCAAACATCACAGCATGTAGTAACAGTAGATAATAGCTGGAATAATCTTTGTAGTTTTATTCATCTGCACATTTCAGAAAGAATTCAGTGAAAAAGCTTTTGTATATTGCGACATAGAGTATCTCCAGATCTAATTTCTACTTGAATCAAAAAGTCATTAATTCTTTATCCCAAGCTGTCCCAAGATTCAGTTATCTCTTGCAGAGAAAAAGGCAAATTTTCCTATTAGAAACAGAATTGAATAACAGATGTTTTTTCAGGGACTAACACGATGATGTTTTTATCTGAAACACCACATACAGTGCGGATCACAGCATTACTGAAAAGACATTCAAAAGACAGATAAAAGGACATACAGCAGAAGACAAACAAAATTGCTTTGGGATTTGGGGTCTGAAGCCATGAAGAAAAACCAGTCAAGCATGGTCAACATAGATACAGAAGACTTTAGAATGAGCTTATTGAAGTACATATAACATGCTGTTTATGCTAACTACCTGAAATGATGGCTACGTAGTTTTTAAGATTCAGGAATTAAAGTAAAGGAATAGTACATATCTTAGCTATACAGTTTCTCTTTTGAGAGACTGCAGTTCAGCTGAATGTTTAACTTGAACACACATTGTCATAGATGTGCTAATGAAATCAGGAATCTAATTGCTTATTTGCTACTTAACCTTTTAATGGCTGACTTTCTTACGTATTCATTGTCTCTTCACAGAGACAGATTGTTTATGTCATTCCTATCTGAAGTTGTATGAGAAAAGTAAGAACTCTCTTGAAAGCTCTTTTCCACAAAGAACTCATTTAAAATGTAATTTCTCTGAGGATTTTCTAAGCGAATACTGTCTTTACTTTCTACACACGTTTTGCTTTTTTTTCTCACCCATTTTCTATCATTGGTGAAAAAAAAAAAGAAAAAAAGAAAGTCTAATACACCTAATCAAACTCTTATCTTCAATAAAAGCCACTGAAACTTTGTCATCATACTGGAATATGAATTTTGCCCTAAACAAATCTAAACCAGACAGTACCAGAATCTTGTCTGGTCATTCTATAAGGCTTGTGAAAAACATACCCTATGGATCCTGGCTACTTCTGAATTCTTAGATGAGCTGAAAATGGAGTTTTATTTCTAGGTATAAAATATCACAAGCCATAGGTGGACCATTTTCTGTTGTATTTCATTCATTTTGGATTAGGAATCTTTGCTCAATTACTATGGATCAACAGATGAGTAGTATCCTGTCTGTGCTTTCCAAGTATAGTTTTAAGTGCTTAAATCCAGAGTTTAAAAAATATCTGTCATGCTGTGCATGAATAGAATGATTTTACAAATATTAATAGTTTTATCAACTTTGTTTTTAATTCATTTCCTTTTATTAAAGTCTATTCTTATGTTAAATGTGAGTTTGCCAGCCTATGATTCTATCAAAATTAAGTTCACAGAATCACAGAATCACAGAATGTCTAGGTTGGAAGAGACCTACAGGATCGCCGAGTCCAACCTCTGACCTAACACTAACAAATCATCCCCTAAACCATATCCCTAAGCTCTACATCTAAATGTCTTTGAAAGCCCTCCAGGGATGGTGACTCAACCACTTCCCTGGGCAGCCTATTCCAGTGCTTAACAACCCTTTCCGTAAAGATGTTCTTTCTCATATCCAACCTAAACCTCCCCTGGCACAACTTTATCCCATTCCCCCTCGTCCTGTCACCAGGCACGTGGGAGAATAGACCAACTGCCACCTCGCTACAGACTCCTTTCAGGTACCTATAGAGTGCGATAAAGTCGCCCCTGAGCCTCCTCTTCTCCAGGCTAAATAGTCCCAGCTCCCTCAGCCGCTCCTCATAAGACTTGTTCTCCAGACCCTTCCCCAGCTTCTCTGGACTCGCTCAAGCACCTCCATGTCCTTCTTGTAGTGAGGGACCCAGAACTGAACACAGTACTCAAGGTGCGGCCTCACCAGAGCCGAGTAGAAGGGGACAATCACTTTCCTGGACCTGCCGGCCACGCTGTTTCTTACGCAAGCCAGGATGCTGTTGGCCTTCTTGGCTGTCTGAGCACACTGCTGGCTCATATTCAGCCAACTATCAACCAATACTCCCAGGTCCTTCTCTGACAAGCAGCTTTCTAACCACACAAGTTAGAGGGAAAAAAAAATAAAAAAAAATGTTTTCATAATGAGAAATCTGTATCTTTGTCCTAGTTAAAAACTGAAGGTTTATAGCAAATAAAAACCTTGTAATCACCATTCTGGAGAGTGTCAGCAAAAAGGGTCATGTAGGTAGATAGTAAAGAATACTTTTAAAGGGGTGTCTGAGCATAAACAGTTATACACCTTTAACTATTTTGATTGGTTTTTCTCCCACTTTATTAAAGCTGAGCAGATCTTTCTGGAAACTGCTAAGGCACATGGAAAATAAGGAGGTGATTGGTGACAGCCAACGTGTTCACTAAGGGCAGATTGTGCCTGACAAACCTGGTAGCCTTCTACGATGGGGTTAAAACATTGGTGGACTGGGCAAGAGCAACTTGTATTATCTATCTGGACTTGTGCAAAGTATTTGATACTGTCCTGCACTATATCCTTGTCTCTAAATCAGAGAAACATGGATTTGACTGATGGACACCTCGGTGGGTAAGGAATTGGCTGGATCATCCCACTCGAAGCATTGCAGTCAATGGCTCTCTGTACAGGTGGAGATCAGTAACAAGTGGTGTTCCTCAGGGACCTGACCCCTCAGGGGTCAATACTGGGAGTGGCACTATTTAACGTATTTGTCAGCAACATGGACAGTGAGATTGTGTGCATCCTCAGCAAGTTTGCTGATGACACAAACCTGTGTGGTGCTGTCAACATGCTGGATGGAAAGGATACCATCCAGAGGAACCTGGAAAAACTTGAGAACTGGGCATGTGAGAACCTCATGAAATCCAGCAAGGCCAAGTGGAAGGTTCTGCATCTGGGCCAGGGAAATCCTAAGCCAAAATGCAGGCTGGTTGGAGAATGGATTGAAAGGGGCCCTTACGAGATCGACCTGGGGTGTTGATAAGAAGTTCAACATGAGCCACCAATGTGTGCTTGCAGCCCAGAAAGCCAATTGTATCCTGGGCTGCATCAAAATAAGTGTATCTAGCAGGTCAGGGAAGGTGATTGTTCCCCTCTATTCTTATCTCATGACAACCCATCTGGAATACTGTGCCCTTATAACAACCTTCCAACACCGAAAGGGGGCCTACAGAAAAGCTGGGGAGGGACTCTTTGTCAGGGACAAAGATATAACTCTCCTCTCCTCTCCTCACCTCACCTTGACTCCCCTCCCCTCTCCTCCTCTCCTGAAAATCCCAGAGCTCTTCTAGAATACAGTTTGCCAGAGTACTTACTGGCTTCTTTCATTCATTTCTGCAAACATTTATACAAGCAAATTTTTGTTTGCAAAAATGTTTGCAGAAGAAACTGTCGTGACTAAATATTTGCACAAATGTTCACCTAAGTACTTACCTTGAAGACCCTTGTGGATTTGCATCTGTCACATCACTGGGGAAAAGGAAGAGTTTGCAGTTTGATTCCTACCTGTTTTCTGTATTTCATAAGTCTGGAAACTGGCCAGAAGTCTACAATCTACCCAGCTCAATTTTAGCTCAATATCAGGATACACAACAAAAGTTTATTAATAAAAATAGGATTTTTTTATTATTATTATTATTTTTTTTTTCCCTCAATAAACTAATGTGCTAATAAAAGGCACAGAGATTTCAAAGATTTTAAGACATTGATTATAGGATTAATCCTTCCTAACATTAAATAAAAACAGATTTAATTCAGTATTATTTGGATTAACTTGAACTACTTCACTCAACAACCCAGAAACTGACTAGAAAAAGTCTTCTTCACTCTCCTTTACCTGCATACGTCTCAGCTCCTCTCTTAAAGATATATATTTGTCCACACAAATATATGGATATAAATATACATACATATTCATACACATATGAGCATTCTCACATTGGTTTTCTGTCTTGTTAATTTTTAATCTAGCAATTCTATTTTTTTGCACAGAAAGCTTAACTTAGAATAAAAGAAACACATATTGTTGATATTGGGCTATGAAGACCATGAGAGCCACAGCTGTCAACAAATGTGTTTTATTACAAATGCTCAAAGATTGATCCAGCCAACTTTTAAGATATACAATGTAAATGAGATCAAGAAAGGCAGCCTTTGTCTTTTGTGCATTCTGGAATATTACTACTGTGAAAATGGAAAACTATTGGTGAGGCAGCTCCAAATATGAGCCACTGGCTGTAGTATTGTAAAAACACAAAAGACAGAGAAGAATGTGGAGATATAAATGGCTATGTATTTTAGATGGGACAAAGAGTATTTATTTTGGAAGATTAATTAAATATATATATATATTGACTATATTTGTTCTATGTCTGTATTTGTCTGTCATATTCTTATCTTACTTATTTTCCTTACTTATTTTCCTTACTTATTTTTATTGAAATAGCACAGAAAAAACGTGAAGTATAACAGGAAGACAAGCAGAATAAGTCTTGCTCTAAATAACTCTAATATCTCAAAACAAACAAACAAAACAAAACAAAACAAAAACACACATGCATGTATTTATCTTTACACTTTTGAGTTTTTCTCAGAGATTTCTAAATCATTGTTTAAATGAGTAAAGAGGTGAACCTACGTCAGTGTCATTGAGGATTGAGGTCTCAGTTTTGCCAGTAAATATTTGGATAACAAAGTTCCACACAGTCATCTGGCTTTCATCCTGAGTTGTTAAGCTTTTTTTCTAGGATGTAGTGGAATTCAGCTAGGGAGACATCCTAGGAAAATGTAGGTTATGACTGAGTCTGGATATGTATCAGAAATGGCAATGCTTTGATAAATCTGCATGCCAAGAAACATACTTAAAAAGAGTTCCCATAATATAAGCATTTTACAACTCTAATTAGTATGTGGAACTTTTAAGTGAGAATATTTGTCCTGATCACAATCTATAATCACTTAAATTTGACATATGTAAATAATAAAAATAAATAGATCTGAATCTAGGCATCACATCTAGGTATCTAATACCATAGCCTGTTGAAAGAAAAGACTTCTGAATACCAAAATTGGTATTCAGCACACCAAAAATGGTTTCAGGTGTACATTTTATATTAACCTATTAACAAATATCTACTAAGATCTTCCATTAAGAACACGGTGTTTTTTTTGTTTTGGATTGAATCTTGTTCTTCACATTTAGAAACAGAGTTTCTGTTTACCTGCTAACATATTGAGGACCCTTACGTTCTCATGAGAAATGTGTGAAGAAGGAAAATGGGAGTGATTATTAATTAAATGGTTCTCTGTGAATTGCTCATGCAGTTTTACACATACTTAACTTGACTAACAAAGTCTCTAAGATGACTCAGTAATTTTCTTTTATTTCATAGTGAGATATGTATATATGTTTGTATAGCTAATTACTTAAATATGTTCTCAAGAAACTACTTCACTCGGTATGCAGTAAAAAGAAAACAGACAAAAAACAAACAAACAAACAAAAAAGTAAAACCTGGGTATGTATTTACTTTTTTGAAAAAAGCACCATAAGACAACACTTTAATGAAACTATATTATCACAATTTGATACAAGTGAAAAGGCACCATATTTATTATTTCTAACAGCTGTTAGAAATATACTTTTAAAACATGTCATTTACCTGTTCTTACCTTTTAAAAGAAGGCTTTCAAAACTATTTTATAAGTGTTTATCTACTTATTTGTTTGGCTAATCTGTCATAAAAAATCTTAAGAAATCATTTTGTTTTGAGTTAACAACAAAGAGTCCTACTGATTTTAATAATAGGACTATATTCTCTTGCCACTTTTTCTAGTTTTGGACAGCTATTTTTGTTTGTGTCTGTTCTTAAAGTAACCAAAAACATTCTTTACAGTTTGAAACAAAAGTCCTTTTGAGGACTGATAAAACAGAGGATGGATTCACAACAGTGGATTAGAAAAAATCTAATGCAACACGGATCAATAAAAAACTCTATTTTCCCTATTATTTTTTAAAGAATACTTATTAATAAACTACCTCTTCTATTCTTTGTATTTCATTGATACTTTTCATTATATAGCTGCCATTAAAGAGAAATAATTAATCTGAAAATCTTTTCAATACATTCAGGACTCACTGTTGATGAATGTTGTGACTTAAAGAGTAAGGCATCTGTTTAATCTTAGTCCTACAGACTAGGATAAAAGAGGAAACCCATGGTGAAAATTTCCCTTAGAGTAGTAAGGTACTTATATAACCACAGAAAAAGAAGAGCTATGTTGAGGGAAAGGAAGTAAACTCATCCAAAATGCTGAACTCTGGGCAGGTATGTTTAAACAATTATCAATAATTGAACCAGATATCTAGAGCTATGTTTGGAATGCCTCCTCTGGTTGAAGCCATACCTTTCGCCACTGTGAAGATGTATACTGAAGCGTCTGTTAAAATACAGTACTGAACAACATTCTTGGATTTGTACTGTGACCAGAAAGTGTAGAGAAGCATTTGTGCTGAATCAGGACATCAGCAAGAGGTTCTTCACTGAGAGGGTTGTCTCACACTGGAACAGGCTCCCCGGGGAAGTAGTCACTGTACCAAGCCTGTCGGAGTTTAAGAAGCGTTTGGGCTATTCTCTTATTCATATGGACTGAATATTTGGATAGACCTGTGTGGTACCAAGAGTTGGACTTGATGATCCTTATAGGTCCCTTCCAACTTCGGATATTCTATGATTCTGTGATTCTATGATTTTACACAGAAGTTAAATGACCCTACTGAAAAGCAGGGTACATTAACTTGCTTTTGGAAAAGGTTAATGTTGCTTCATAGTTTCTGATCATCCTGGAACACAAGCGCAGTTCACACACAAGTTCACGCTGCTGTACTGAGTCTAGGGCACAAGCTAGCTCACCCAGGTAGCAGGTACAAAACACTCCCTGGAAGTGCACTAGTGTTTAGACATAGCATAACTCAAAAGTACCGTATCTTACATCAGTGCCTACTGGCTGTCAGCTTGGCATCGGTACTGTCATTTCGCCATTTTAGTTTTGTCTAGGAAATTGAATATCCTTTTAACAATGGAGATGAATAAAAAAGTTTTTGCTCCTCTTTTTGGTAGCCTGAACTCCACTGTTCTTTAAACAAACAAACAAATCCTTCATGGCAAAACTGTCATCCTCAAAAATATTTTACTGTTTTCTTAGACCTGATGCAATTTGCACCAACACCTCTTTCTTTATATTCTGTTCCAATTTACAGTCTCTTTAAACATATAAACTAAGCTGAAATAAATTCTATGACAGAGGGAATCTGTCACTAAGAAAGTGCTATGATAAGACCTATGCAACTGTGTTTCTTTTTACTTTTTTTTTTTTTTTTCTGTTCATACAGCATTAATACATTATTAGATTTGAAAGACAAAAGGAGAGGATCATATCTGAAAAAAAAAAAAAAAAATCAAACACTTTCCTCTAACAGATCTAACAGATTAATTTTATGTATTTGTCCTATGTGAGGTAATTTCCAAATTGTAAAAACAACACATGCAGAGCTAGAGGGAAATGCTGAAATGTTTCAGAGGAGATATGTCCAATATTGATTTTCAGATTCAAGAGAACAACATAGACTTGCAGAAATAAGATATATAATCTATGAAATACAGCTGAAATTATGTTCTTGAATGGGCTGAACTGTACAAGAGTTAGCCATGGCTGCTGTGACTCCACAAGGTCGGGAGGAATGATGTCAGTCATTTCTAGCATAAAAGCAGGAGACACGTGGGGGAAATAAATGTCCCCAGACACCACCAGGGCACAGGTCTGCAAGTCATCTGGGCCAATGAAGGGACAAGAAAGTTCTTCTCAAGGACTCAGCTATCTGTAATATTGCACTGGGTTTGATGCAGCATTGCCCTGTGACCTTGGCATTTTACCAAATTTATTTATTTATTTATTTAAGGTAAGAGAAAATATGTTGATCTAAAGCCATACAAGAAATAATAAAAGTAAAATCCCAGAAGTGTCATTGCTGAAACAGTAACAGCAGCTCAGACCTCAAAAAAGAAGCTACAGACATAAAAAAATGCAAAACCTTGTGGTGGCATTCAAAAAGAAGAAATCAGAAGATAGTAACTCAGCAATATCAAGGATCTCCAATTGACTACATAAGCTGACCCTTGATTAATGACTGACCAGTCAACAAACACTAATCAAGTCTTTTGTCAGGCCTGGTGAGCCTATTAATTCTTAGCCTCATAGCTTTCTCATTCACGTTTTCTGTATTAGCTAATAAATTATTGTGCTGCACTGATACACTGTACCTGTATTTTCAAATCACTCAGGGAAAGAGCAAGGAGGGTTACTGATCACAAGAGTAAAGAGGGACCTCAGGTAGCCCTGGCTGCTGTCTGAAAAAAATAGTGTCCATTTTCCTAATGCAATGTAAACTGAAGCAGCAGCTTTAAAAAAGACATTAGAATTTGGCCTAAGCCATGCTTTCACGTATCAGCTTATTTACTTTAATGTAAAAATATGATATAAAAGACATTCTTTACCTGAAATTCTTCAGTATGAAAATCTCAGGACTGCTACTAGTGCTGTCTCCTCTCTAAAGCAACTTTATAAATGTAATGGGAGTGACAAGAAGAAAGAAGAAGAAGAATTAAGAAAGGGAAAAGGATAAAGGGATAAAACAGAAAAGAGATAAAGAATAGTAACAAAAAAAAAGGGAAATAGGCATTAGGAGGAAATTATATATTACAAGAAAAAATATTAATGTTGAAAATGAATTTTTACATTTTTAATTGGTGGCTGCTATATTGCTATATTATTCTTTCATTCACTCTAGGCTACTAAAATCATATTCTCTGAATATTTTGCAGTACAGAAGATTATTAATACATAAACTCATGGCAGCTATCTGCAATTGATGGTGCCTTATGAATTTTGTCCAATGACTCCTGATAACAATTGTACAAATAAATGAGTGCTCAGAAAATATTCATCCCCAGGAATTCCATGAAAATATATTTCAGAGAGGTGTGAAAGCATATCATGTTGTGCTCATAGAATCCTTTTCTGAAAACACCTTCTGAACAACCTTATTCGTGCATTATTTATCATCCTATTGTCTCTGATCTATAATTCAAAAAGAAAAAAACTTTGATCAATACATATGCAATATATTTACAAATCAGTGCTGAAAACTTCAGCTACTAGGTGTCAATTATCGTTATTAGATACACAGAAAAAAATGAAGGTGGAGAATACTGATTAGGTCATATTTTCTGAATTCCTGACAATAGAGGTTGTCCACTGCTTATTATTATTGCTGTTGTTAGCATTAAATAACAGGAATTGAAAGAGCTGCTGTATTCTCTCATTATACAACTCTATCTACTGAAATTAAAAAGTCTTACTCTCCCACTGTAAACTAGTCCTGTCCTGTCTGAAACATTAATTATATGACAATTCGCTCCAGGGTCAGTCTGAAATCAGGTATTTTTTTCGATCTTCTCAGTGATTACTCCCTTCCATTAAATTACAAAAATTCCATTAAAATGAAGATAAGTATTCGTAAGTATACTACTGATGAGTTGAGTTCTAACATTCTAATAGGTATCATTATATTACATTATGAAGTATTATCTCATGTTTCTCGTTAAGATTTCATTGCGGGTTTCTAATCAAAATGGTGCTCTCTAATGTTATTAAAGGAAAGCATGTGCTATAGCTAAAAAGCTAAGTTTCTATAGGAGAGAAATTTGTGAAGGCACAAATGTGCCTAACTTGCATTGAAATTCATTAAGTTATCCACCTAAGTACTGTTTGCCTCCTAGGAGTATAAGTGAAGCATAAATATTCTTCGTGGTTGAACAGCTTGTGGGGGTAAGGTTTTTATTATTATAATTATTTTAAATCTGTAAAAAAAAAATAATTCTCTGACCTTATTTAAATTATATGACAGTAGACAATGATATATTAATAACCCATTTTCTATAAAAAGAGCTCAGAAATTTTGTCCTTCATGGCAGTTCTTTCTATGTGTATGTAAACTGCATGCATTTGAAGAGAATATATTTATTTACATTGTATATACACATATGTCTAAATAAAGAGACATGTACCTACTTAAGAAATATGCATGACATTCAAAATGTTAATATGATAGCTTTTTTGATGTGATAGTCCTCTTTTTCTACGCAACAATGTAGAAAGAAAGGCTTATGTTTCTTCAACGATATTGCTCCTACCTCAATTTACTCTTAATCTGGGGAAGGTGAAAAAAATCCATCTTGTCAAGTAGGAAGTGATTAGGAGAAGGAACAAAAGTATGGAGATGATTAAAATCAAGAACAAATATGAATCTTGTCTCTGTTTGGCAAAAATAAATAAATAAATAAATAAATAAATAAATGCTGCTGGAGACTACAGCTATGTGTTGTTAACACAATAGCAATGGTTATTATGTGCCACAGTACAATAGAAATGGTTATTGTGTGCCACAGTATAAAGGTGTGACACAAACACTTTAGTTTGGACACCCTAGGAAATATTCCCTCTGTCTTTTCTCCTGTAATGTTAGTCTAGATAGGAGTAAGATAGTCTAAGCCTTCTTGTACTAAGAGCTCAGCCTTAAATTTGCCTTCCTTTTCTGACTGTAGAAAGTCTATTATTTTTGTTTGATATAAGTGATATTATTAAATTTAGAAAATCTGGAAAATTTTACAGGAAAAAACCTGACAGCAATGTGCATTACTGCTGGATTTTATCCTAAAGGTTGTTGGATAACAGGAAAAAAATGTAAACCCTGTAACAAATAAATGGGAAATTATTATAAATTTAATCTTATGTATTTTTAAAGAGAGATTTTTAATATACTTAATAAATATATATATTATTAATTTCATTTATTTATTTTGTATGCTTGAATATTAAATCTTTTGCAATTACCTATGTCTGCTTTTCAGGTGTAGTTCTGGATGAAATGAGACTATTCCTTTTCACTTTGCATTCCTGACCTTTCTTTGGAGAACAACAGCATACAAACACATTCATCAGTTGTCCACAGCACGTATACTTATTTCATTTCTGCGACTACACTAAATAACTGAAAAGAAAGCGTAAATCAGTTAGAAAACTTAGCTTACAAATGCATTTCCTTCTAACAGCTGACAATCAGAACACCTGTTAAAAATACTAACAAAATATCAACTGGGTTTTGCCCAGAACAAGGGTTTTAAGCATATGTGCCTTAACATATAATGTAGCTATTTATAGTGTAACTACATAGCATAACGTATAATATGCATAGTATAATTGGTGTCCCAGTGAAATATGGTTCACCAAGTGAACAGTTTTATCATTAACAAAAAATTTAAAAAGCAAGTCTTTTCACTTCTAAGTACATAAGGAAACATTAAAATCATAGGTATCCTCAAATTTTGTAGAACAATATCAGACTGTCAGAATATTTAACGTATATGAAATCACATATGTTTATGCATACATTTACATACTTACATAACAATCTTGGAGACATCAAAGTCACAAGTTCTACTTACAAGAATAGCCTGATATCTAGTACCAATATACTAGTTTTTATTTCAATACACTTCATAAGATTTTTCACCATTTATTTCCACAGACTTTTAGAATTAGATGTTGGTATTATATCACCTTATATGATATAGATGGGGATGGAGGTGATATTTTAAAATGGATATTTATCTTTAAAAGCACTGGATAAAACAGTACATATCCTAACCTAAAATACTTATTCTTTGGTCTATAAATTCATCAGTGAAGAGTAGTGGATTTTCTTTTAATTTCTCTTGGTTTTCAAATTACTGAAGACTGCTAAGAAAAAAATTGTTAGAGGGGGAAATGTTAATTTATGAATGTGTATCCTGGTAATAAATGAAATTAATTTTTTTAAAAATACATAGAATTTAACTTAGTTTTTTCATCCTTATATTTTAAAAGTACATGTCATGATAGTCTCTAATTATGCTGCTTCAGAGAAGCATCACAGTGTGGTCATCAAACAACTGAGTGATGACTCAGGAGACCTCTAATCTAGTCTCCGTAGTTCCTGGATGTTCCCTAGGCTGTCAGTGCACCTCTCTTTATCGTCATTACTGACCAAATGGAATCATCAAACACTGCTGAACAGTGTTTCAGTATTCTTGAAAATCTCTCTTGGCTTAGATGCTTTGTTGTATTTTTGTTTTTGTTTTGCTTTGTTTGTTTGTTTGTATCACAACCCTTCCTGCAGGAAGCTTGCTTGGGCTCTGACATAAGAGGCAAAGGGGTTGTGTACTAGATCTGACTCTGCACCTTTTTCTTTGGGGATCAGCTTTCAAAGAACACAAAAGCACAGAGGTGTCTGAGCCAGAATACTTCCAGGTGAAACAAGCAGCCACAGCAGAAACCCTAAAGGGTATTAGAAAGAGACGGCAGTGGAATCAATCTCAAAGGGGTAAATACTAAAATATTATAAAAATAGTAAGTGGTTCTGTTCAAAACATTTCTGGTGTTCAGCCTTTTAACACTACCTTTGGAGGAACAGAAGAGAGCAGTTACGTTCACCTTTGTGACAGTATGGTTATCATAATCTAAGAAATTTTACACTACATAAACACCCTTTGAAATAATTGAATGATTTGACCATGCTTGAAATCTGCATTAACATAAAAATTATACAATATTGAAGATAGCTTGAGTAGGAATTAATCTCACTGAAGGTCAGATTTCTGCAGCTAGCTATATCTCAGCCTGTGATTCCATTAATATTCTTCTGATTTATTTTAGGCATACGGTTTAGGTTGATGTTAATTGTCTTTTTCTCACCACAGACTTTAAAGGGAGACAAGGGTGGCTAGCTCAGTAGTAGGTTTCTACAACTCCCTGTATGAAATCTATGTACCTAGTAAGTATTTTTAACACTGGTTACTGAACAATGGTACCATACTGTAGACCATCAGTGTGAATGCTCTCTCAGTTTATGTCACAGTTCAGAGAAAACAATTTTATTCAAGATGCATGAAACTGAAGTCCAAAATATAATCTAGGTTTTTGACTTTTAACATGGATAAGAACTGAGGACATCAGATGGTTTTAACACTATGCTTTCACAAAACCTTTGGTTAAAGATAAGGAATCACCATTCAAAATGTATGCAAACTCTCAAGGACTATTTGGTTGACTGGGAAAACAAAAACAGAAAGGTCAAGTGAAAAACACAAATATAATCTGCAAGGAAGTCTTGCAGACCTTTTCCCATAGCAAAAGTCCAGCTGAATACGCTAAATAAAATGATAGAGGGAGAAAGGAGGGCAAAACATACAACATTCTCTCTGAGTCAAGCTAACTCCATGTAAAAACTTAAAAGCTTCCTTGTTTCTAAAGGATGTGTTTTTATGATCCAAGAGAAGTAAAGACTACAGCAGAGAAAAAAAAATAATAATAATAATAATAATAAAATAAAATAAAATAAAATAAAATAAAATAAAACACATTCTAGTAATTTTGTAGAAAAATCCTTCTTGATTCAGATTCTGGTGAGAAGTCTAAGCAGAAGTCTAAGCAGAAGGCAAAACACTAACCACATCCCTGAGAAGTTTCTTATCATCTCAGTTACAGTTCTTAGTTATATTGTGAGCACTAACTGAAAACCTACACTTATAGCAAGTAATATGGTTCTCTTTCTTCTCAGCTCAGTATAAGCCAGCGTATGAAAACTAAAAATATAAATGTAGAACAAGAAAGAGGAAGTACAACTTGCAGATAAAGCAGCTAAGACAGAGGATATACAGTAAAGACTGAGCTAGGTGTACATGAAACCATAATATGTATGAGGTTATCTGTACTGTAAAAGCAGGAAAAACACAAGAAGAAAAAAACAAATGGTGTGTAGGTGGTGGTGGAGAAGGAGGAGGTGATGGAGGTGTTGGTGGTGGAGAAGGTGCTGTAGGAGTAGGTGTAGGAGAAGGAAGAGGTGTAGGAGGAGGAGGTGGCAGTGGAGGAGGAGGAGATGGAGGAGGAGGAGCAGGAGGCAGTGGAGGTGGTAGAGGCAGAGGCAGTGGAGGCAGAGGCAGAGGAGGAGATGGTGGAATCATAGAATTGGTAAGGTTGAAACAGACCTTCAATATCATCCGGTCTAACCATCACCCTAGTACCAATGTCACTCACTAAACCATGTCCCTAAGCACTACGTTCAAACTTTCCTTGAACACGCTCAGGGATGGTGACTTCATCAGCTCCCTTTGCAAACCATTACAGTGCCCGACTACTCCTTCTGAGAATAAATGTCTCTGAATTTCTAACCTAAACCTCCCCTGGTGCAACTTGAGGCCATTTCCTCTAGTCCTGTTGCTAGTTGTATGTGAGAAGAGACTGACCCCCAGCTCCCCACACCTTCCTTTCAGGTCATTGGAGAGAGCAATATGGTCTCTGCTGAGCCTTCTCTTCTCCAGACTAATCAACCCCAGTTATCTCAGCTGCTCCTCACAGGACTTGTGTTCCAGGCTCTCCACCAGATTAGTAGACCTTCTCTGGACATGCTCCCGGGCCTTGAAGTCCTTCTTGTACTGAGGTGGAGGAGGAGGTGGTGGAGCGGTGGTGGTAGAGAGATTGGTGGTGGAGGAGGTGGTAGCAGAGAAAGTGGTGTTGGAGCAGGTGCTTTCCTACCCTGGTTTAAGCACTTGCTTCTGAGAAGTATAAACAGGTCCTTGCAATCTCCCCAGCTCCGTGGTTTTTTTTTTATTTGGTTAGTTGGCTGGTTTTGTGACAAAGAGGACTTCTGAGTGCAATTTTATGCCTTTAGGTCATTATAATTGTCCCTGTATGCACTGAAAGCAGTGAGGATGTGGTGGTTTTACCTTACTAGGCAGCTGAACTCCTCCACAACCGCTCTCATTCCCTCTCCTCAGAAGAGGAGGGGAAGAAGTAAAAGAATAAAGCAACTCATGAGTTGAGGATAATTTAAATAATTAAAAAAATAATAATAATTAAGGAAAAGGCCATTTAATTAAATAATTTGACTAAAGGAAAAGGGGAAGAGGGGAAAAAAATAACGACAAGCAAAGACCGTGTAGAAATGCAGAGGAAAGAACCCCTCCACACTTTTTACTTTTTCCACCTTTTATTGCTGAGTGTGATATCATACGGTATGGAATATCCCTTTGTTTGGTTCAGGTCAGCTGCCCTGGTGATGTTCCTTCTTTACCTTTTGCCCAGCCCCAGCTTGTTGGCTCTCGGGGGGGGGGTGGAGGGGGGGGTGGGGGAATGTGGGGTTAGAGGGAGTCCTTATGCTGTGCTAGAATTGCTCAGCAGTAGACACAACACTGTTTGCTGGGTAAAACATCTGTCTGAATGGCCAGACCCAAAAGGTTGTTGTAAATGGAGTTAAATCCAGTTGGCAGCTGGTCACAAGTGATCGTCCCCAGGGCTCAGTACAAGGGCTAGTTTTGTTTAACCTGTTTATTGATGATCTTCATAAAGGGAAGGAGTGCACCATCAGTAAGTTCACAGACAACACAAGGTTGGACTGGAGTGTGGATTTGCTTCAAGGGTAGGAAGACTTTACAGAGGGATCTGGATAGATTGATGGGACAAGTCCAATTGGATGGCATTCAACAAGGCTAAATGTTGGGTGCTAGGTCAGAATAACCCAGTGCAGCAGCATGGACTTGGTAAAGAATGGCTTGAAAGTTGTCATGCAGAAAAGGACGTAGGGGTGCTGGTCAACATCCAGTTGAACATGAGCCAGCAGTGTGCCCAGGTGGCCAAGAAGGCCAATGCCATTCTGGCCAGCATCAGAAATAGTGTGGCCAGCAGGACTAGGGAAGTGATTTTCTTTCTGTATTTGGCACTGGCAAGGCTGCACATAGAGTACTGCATTCAGTTTTGAGCCCCTCACTACAAGAAATATAGTGAGTTGATTGAGTGTGTCCAGAGATCAACAAAGATGGTGACGGAACAAGAAAATAAGACATATGAGGAGCAGCTGAGGGAACTGTGGTTGTTTAGCCTAGAGAAGAGGAGGCTGATGGGAGACCTCATTGCTCTTTACAACTACCTGAAAGGAGGTTGCAGCAAGGAGAGTGTTGGTCTCTACCCTCAGGTGAGAAGTGTTATAATGCAAAGCAATGGCCTCAAGCTGTGCCGGGGAGGTTTAGATTGGATATCAGGAAGAATTTCTTAATGGAAAGGGTGATTAGGCATTGGAACAGGCTGCCCATGGAGGTGATGGAGTACATCCCTGGAGGTATTTAAGAGATGTGTGGATGTGGCATTTAGGCACATAGTTTAGTAGTGGACTTGTGTTAGGTGGAAGTTGGCCTTGATGATCTTAAAGGTCTTTTCCAACCTAAATTATTCTATGATTCTTTATATAAGAAAAGGTACGATCTTCCAACAAAGTATGGATCACTGTTTTTAGTCGATGTCTTAAATATAGAGATTTTTATTCATCCATATTTCACTTCCCCATCTCCATTCCCTCTAATTCATCTATTCTTACATATACCAGAAATTCCAAGCAGCCACTGCTTTCAGGGATGAAGAGTCCACTTACTCAGGAAAACGGTTCATATTAAGCCTGTGCTTAAGGAAATCAGTGGTGCCTAAGTACAATAAAGACTTGGTAAAGGACTATTACAGTTAGATACACATTTTTTTCTAAATTCTAGACTCTGAAATTTCTGGACATCAGCTATCATAGTATTTATGAAATTTTGATAAAAATTACAAAAAAAGTACAATGATTGAATAGACTGTAATGCATAGTGTGTCTTAAAAAGTCATTATATATCTATTAATGACCAACAAATGAATGTATGTTTTATCAATGAATTTACACTTATGAGCTTATAACAAAGAAATTAAACTGTCATTAGCTACATTGTATAGTTACTAGTAAAACAAAAACACATTTCAAATCTCTAGAAAAAAATAAAATGCTTCTGATGTAATCACATATGAAATTTTCCACTAGCTGAAAAAATGATTTTTTGGTCAAGGTTTGCTTTTTTAGAGCACTGTAAGTATCTATACAAGCCTTACAATCATTCTATTTTAAACAAATGGAGGAAGATTAAAAAAAAAAAAAAAAAAAAAAAAAAAAAAAAAAAAAAGTACATGTACTTTAAGTTTAAATATTAAATTATTAAAATGTAATGGGTGGATTTTCATATAATGTAACATTTTAATGCATTTACCAAAGCGAGAGTAAATCTTTGCAATCACTGTGAATCCTATATTTGTTACAATAGTAATATGAAATGGAATTTAAAGCAGATTAAACGGAAATTAAAAAGGGGCTAAGTAATAAACTAAGTCATTTGTAAGATATAATTCTGACTGCTCACAGAAGAGCCTAGTAAGAAAGTCTCAATTTTTATCTTGAATAAAATTGAAAGGTAAAATTATTTACTTTATTTTCTTTCTTTAAAGAATCACTTGTGAATAATTTAAAAAGATGCAATTATTACCCTTTTTGTATCCACATTTTTAATGTTCTGATAGAACAAATTGTTCATCAGATCCTTTTTTTTGGCAAACCTCCAAAAAATCATTGCTTCAAAAATTGCTTACTTTCAAAAATTATTTTTATAAACCAAGTGATTGAATTCAGATATTATTAAATGTTAGAGATATATCCTACAACATATATTTTTTCTATTCCTCTAGCCACTTACATTTATATACTTTCCATGATAACAATATATTTATATCACATCAAAATCTCTGTGGTGAAACACTGCATTCTCGTGTTTTTTTGTTGTTGTTGTTTTGTTTTGTTTTTTTGTTTTGTTTTGTTTTGTTTTGTTTTTAATCAAAGTGTTCTCATTACACAAAGTCAAAATGTACTCACTACTGTATATCTAAACACATTACAAACCCCCAAACACACACATCAAAGTTTACTGCCCACCATTGTAACAATAATAATAATTAGTAATAATAATAAATTGCTCTTCTGCTTCAAAGACAGCTTATTCCTATTCACGTATCTGTTGTACTAACCAAAAAATGTTCTTATTATGCTCCTCTTTGAACTAGTCCCTTTCCATGTCCACCTGCAACCAAAAAAAAAAACACTGATTTTATAAAAGAATAAGCTGAATTGCCTCAAATTGCTCTTGGTAAAAAATGCACCCCGTGCTGCAGAATTCACAGTTTGTTATCATTGTGGATATATGTCCAACTGTTTAACAATATGGGCTTTGGCACTGGCCGCTGTCACAAATTGCAGATTTGGGTTCCATGCCAGGCTAAATATAACTCCAAAGTGTCTTGTGCACCACAAGCATTAGCCAGAGAGGGGCTTGGGAATGCCTGTATGAGTCAAATATATGATCCTATGTGGTGTAACTGGTAGCATTAATTTGGTTTTGTTTCTTAACTGTATGGTAAATTATACACAGCAGTAGCAGCAACTTATGTCAAATCGTTGAAGTATACTCTAGAGTGATATACACCTCGACTGATATTTCATTTTCTTTCTGAGTCAAACATCTTAATGATAATGAAATGTAGCCTTGGAAGTAGAGATCAAATATATGACACGTATAGCATATAATTCACAATGTAAAGTCTAATGAGTCAAAGATTTATGGTACATTTCAAAGGAAAATGGTCATCTTTTTTTCAACAGGAAAACATTTATCTGTCTCTTAGATCTAGACATAATGAAAATTATATTTATAATCTGAAAGTGCTTAATTTCCTTCTTGTGAATTTAATCCATAAATCTGTTATTTAAGCAGCTCTCTTATGGTGGTTTTTAAGTAAACAAAAAGGGAAAGAAAACCCCTACATTATCTTTGTTCAAAAATCTGTCTTGTCAGAAAGGAAAGTCACTTCATCTCATATAACTTGAGATGTTAGATTACAGTTGCTGAAATTAAAAATGACTTTTTGAAAAGCTGGATCAACCCAAACAGAATACACATAAGGCTTGAAAAAATCCCATACAGTACCCTGTACCTTTCTCTCATATCAAATATTTTATTTTTAGCACATAAAGAATCACTTACAGATGAGAGGATTACCTGTATATAATAGTATTTTTTTTTCCTCCCTTTTTTTCCTCACAAAGTTCTTTACAACCATCATCTTCAGCTTTACCCTTTTTTTCTTCAGATCACCTTTTCAGCAGATCACCCATCTGCTCCACTGCTTGGCAGATGACCCTCTGCTGCACATCATTATTGTTCTTCCCCTAGGTTCCTTATTGCAGCTGCTGACCCCAGGCCATCTACTCCTCCTGACCCAATCTCTTTCATCAATGATACCCCATGCTTTAGCTCCTGCCCTCATTCCCCAAGTGTTGATTGAAACATGCTTCCAGAATTGCTCCTACTTAAATGTGTTTACATATCCTCTGGCACAGTTTATGATTTTTTTTTTTCTAACGTCATTATACCATCTGAAGTGTATTATAGCATAAGCAAAAATCCAAGGAATTATGTTTGTTTTATTTTTAAACATATTTAGTTTCAGATAATGAAAATGACCTACAAACAAGTGCAAAATACTTCTTGTTTTGAGAATCACATACAAGAAAGGACAAAACAGTTTCAACTGCTTGATTTACTTCTAAGTTAATTCCAGTAACTTGAAATCTATAGAAATAGTCATATTAACTTTCTTTCATCATTTCTCAGTCTGTTCCAATATTCTTAGGCTTTTTATCAAAGAGAATATTTAAAGTTCTCAATGCCTCATGTGGTTTCTTTCTCTTAAATACGGTCAGAATCAAGAAGTATCTGATGGGAACAGAAAAACTGTATATTATTCAGGTCTCATAACAAGAACCGTAACAAGAACTTATATTCCAAAACATTTGTCATTTCATTTATTTTATAAATAATAATACTGAGAATAGAAAAACCCTCTATGTCTGAAATGAGAACAGAATTGGATTGAAAAGGAATTTATTTTTAATGTAAACTAATGATGAAAATCAGATTATCTAATTTTAGCTATATAAGAGTGAGACTGGTGGTTGAAACTACTCATTAGGCAAATAGTGACTAGTCCAAGCCATCCTCTACGGTCAGTGGGGTCAATACCCTTTTTAGTTCCATTCCATCCATCAGTTCCACAGTAGGTAAGATTAATCATGTTTTGCAGATCTCCTCCTAACCACAGAAGAAGCCTGGATGACTTGTCTAGCCAAAATTTGTAGTGTGATGTGAGATGAAGTGAAATTATCACATCAAAGGCTATAAAGTAATTCATTCATATAGGGCAACTTCATGATAGCTCTCCTATGGATTTGTTCACCTTGCTAGTCTTTGAAGTTTACACTTAGAAAAATTATAAATGCCTGCCAATGTTATTTATTGGAAGTCTACAATTTAGTCATTTGAAAAAATAAGACAATTTAGAAAAATGTGAGTCTATGGTCATTACTTTCAGCATTTTTGAATTACCATGTGGATTTTGTTTGAATAAACATAGTTGCTAATTACCATTTACATCAATCATACCAACAGATATTGCAACTTTTCAGGTGTCACTGCAGATAGTATTGAAGGTCCTCAGATACTTATATAAAACACGTTTGAAGGAATATATATTTAGTTGCCAGCTATGAGTAGGGATATTAAGTTATGCTTGACTAGTTGAATAAGACATATTTCTACTGTTTCAGTTAATGTCAGACTGATAGTTCAACCCAATAAATGTGTCAGCGTACCATTTATTTCACTTATTAAGATTTTATTTTCTTAAGGTATTTTGAGACAGAAGGAAGAAATAATGATATTTGGCATTGTTTCCCAAATTTAACATGTATTGCAAAAATATGTTGGATTTACCTGAGGTTACTTAATTGAAGATGTAGTTCAAAACTAAAGATTGATTAATTCTTCTAACAAATACAACAGCATAACTGTTTGCTAACACTAAATTATGGGATATAGTTTGAGTATAGCATTTTATGGAAAGGCTAGAGTGAAACGTAAATGCATCATTTCTAATTTCCTTCTATTATATAGATTGGAGCCCTTCTGTGTACACCTACAAAGTTATCGCTGGGATTACTCCCCATTGCAACCATAAACACAGCTGTAAATACTTCCAGGTTCTTGTCTGGCTACCAAGAAATATGTAAGTATCTTCTAAAACTTTTGTTTAGAATATGAAACCTTAACAAAATGAATATTGAATCACCATTGCAAAATATTTACTAGTCCAATTTCATTTAATATGAATCACAGAATCACAGAATAGTCTAGGTTGGAAGAGACCTCCAGGATCACTGAGTCCAACCTCTGACCTAATGCTAACAAGTCCTCCACTAAACCATATCCCTAAGCTCTGCATCTAAATGTCTTTTAAAGACCTCCAGGGATGGTGACTCAACCACTTCCCTGGGCAGCCCATTCCAGTGACTAACAACCCTTTCCATAAAGATGTTCTTCCTCATATCCAACCTAAACCTCCCCTGGCACAACTTTATCCCATTCCCCCTCGTCCTGTCACCAGGCACGTGAGAGAACAGACCAACCCCCACCTCGCTACAGCCTCCTTTGAGGTACCTGTAGAGAGCGATAAGGTCAATCCTGAGCCTCCACCAGGCTGAACAATCCCAGCTCCCTCAGCCGCTCCTCATAAGACTTGTTCTCCAGACCCTTCACCAGCTTCGTAGCCCTTCTCTGGACTCGCTCAAGCACCTCGATGTCCTTCTTGTAGCGAGGGGCCCGAAACTGAACACAGTACTCGAGGTGCGGCCTCACCAGAGCCAAGTACAGGGGCACAATCACTTCCCTGGACCTGCCAGCCACACTGTTTCTTATACAATCCAGGATGCTGTTGGCCTTCGTGGCTGCCTGAGCACACTGCTGGCTCATATTCAACCAACCATCAACCAATACTCCCAGGTCCTTCTCTGCCAGGCAGCTTTCTAACCACACATCTCCCAGCCTGTAGTGCTGCTTGGGGTTGTTGTGCCCAAGGTGCAGGACTTGGCACTTGGCCTTGTTGAACGTCATACAGTTGGCCTTGGCCCATCAGTCCAGCCTATCCAGATCTTCCTGCAGAGCCTTCCTACCCTCGAGCAGGTCGACACACACACCTAACTTGGTGTCGTCTGCAAACTTATTGAGGGTGCACTTGATCCCCTCATTCAGATCATTGTTAAAGATGTTAAAGAGGACTGGCCCGAGTACTGAGCCCTGGGGGACTCCACTAGTGACTGGCCTCCAACTGGATTTGACTCCATTCAGCACAACTCTCTGGGCCCGGCCATCCAGCCAGCTCTTAACCCAAATGAAATATTAACTAATTCTATACTATTCCATTGATAAAGAAATTTAGTTCTCACAGATGATATTTTAATGCCATTTGAAACAAGAGACACACACAGTTCAGTAGTGTCCATGAGGACAGGAAGAACAAAATGGTAGTCAGGCACACACGTACTAGCAGTTTTGTTGTTTTGGTGTCTCTGTTCAGGAGTACAAGGTAAAAAAATAAATTGTAAAGATATAAGAATTCAACAACAATGAAACAAGAAGAAAAAAAAGAAATGTAAAATTCACCTTAAAAGACCTCTAAAAGTATAACAGCCAAAACGTCATGCTTATTTGTCCTTTTTCCCCTGCCTGGAGCACTAATTCTTCTTTATTCTGATAGACATTATTAAGCTGACAGTACTGCTAGAAGTCTTCTGTTCTTTCTGAATCCCTTTTTTTTCTTTTTTTTCTTTTTTTTTTCCCCTACTCCATCAGACCATTTCTATGTAGATGATTAATAATAACATATATATATATCAATGTGATTACCTGCTGTGCTGGACCACAGACAGTTCATTTGCTGAAATAAAACAGAAATAGTTGTGCCTTGCTAAAATAGTTGTCTAGCCTCCACAGAAGAGGACACTTCCATAACCTCTTCTGTAAAGAAAGAAGTGCAGTCTTTGGAGAATTTATTTTCTACAAGGAATATATAAAGTAAAAGAGAGAATTAATATTTTCTTCTCTTAGCTCTTGATTAAGCATTGCCATACAAATATGCAAAACAGGTATTTTCATTTGCAAAATAAGAAGGTTTATGGACTTTTAGAGTAATTTGAAAGTGCCCAGATTACTCATAAAATAAGAGCAATGCATCTTTAATAGAATCAACATTATTGATTTCTACATTATTTGCCAAAGAGACTGGATAGAGATAGCACAACTCTCCAGGAGCTAAATTATGCCCTGGAAATAGAAGAACGAAAAATATAAGTGTCTTTTTACTGATAACTGCAGGAAAGCCAACATCTGCAGGTAGTCCATCCAGCATTTATTTTAGATGGATTCAGCTTTTGAATACATCAAATTTGCCTTCTGTTCTCTTCAGTTTTTCAAATAATAAATAACAAATACTATATTACAATTCTGAGATAATCTGAACTGGTTTATATATAAATTTAAGTCTTATTTTTTATTTTTTTATTTTTTAGTTTAACAATTAATCTAGCATTAGCTATCAAAATAGTGATGTACTGCAGCAGAGTTGCAATTGTTGCAACTCCTCTTCTTCATAAAACCAACAAGATAGATATTTAACTACTAGAGACTAAGCTGCTCATTCTAAGTTTATTTATACTTTGACTATCAAAAATGCAGAACCTGTTTTGTTTGTTAAAAAAAAAAAAAAAAAAAAAAAAAAAAACTTGGTTGAGGTTGAGCAGATAGTTTTATGACTCATTCTCCGATCTATGGTATAAAAAAATATAGCCAAAGGATGATGTAAGAAACTCCAGACTATAAATATGATTACATCATGGTTAGTGGTTAGAAATGGAGCTTAATCTTGTGGGTCACGGAAAAGCAGCTTTAGAGGTTAGAATGAGAACAGATAAAGCATGTACAGCATGGAATTAGAAACCAGTAAATAAAAGTTTAAAAAACTATAGGTATAAGAATTATAAGAAATCATATAAAAATCAATCCAAGTCTCTCAGATCATCAGCATCATCCTTTTGGTAAAAATACTCATAAACTTGTGCTCATTGTAATCTCAAATCCCAAACCCTTCACATTTCTTGAGGAAACCTAGCTGTGTCAATCTTAGTACAAGGAAGAAAATCTGAAGGGTGAACATATCACCCAAGATGAGATACAGACACTACAAAGTGAATTATAATAAAGGTAAAAGTGTTATAAGAATTCTAAGTGTATAATGGAGATTTTATATAATAACTACACGATTTGAGCTTTGAGTGTAAAATATTAACATTCTTTTAATACCATCCTAGACTAGCAAGAGTAACTTTTTTTTTCTGTGTTTTGATTAGACTGTTAGAATATGTCACACTAAAAATCAATTCCTGACAACATATAGGGTGCATTATCTTTTAGCTTTCAATATTTTTATAGTGTAATACTTATCATTACCAATATTTTCCACTTCTTTTTGCATAACTTTTCCTGAAGACTTTCCACCATATAACTGTAAAATGATATTAATTTATATAATACTAAAAGCTATAATACAATTTTAGAAAGAAGGGAACCTTTGTGTGTTAAATATAAAACATAAATAATGGGTCAGGACCTTGCCCTTCATCTGTTTCCCCTTAGGTATGTCTTTTCTGCAAAATATGCCTGCACTGATGTTGTCACATCCACAATATATGTAATTAGCATTTTGAGTAAATTTTATTTAATCTATCCACTGCATTCCTAATGCTGTATTCTGTTCCAGAACTTTCTTTCTTGTGCCACATACCAGTGGGAATGTTATTAACACTGATTCTTCATAGAGCAACACAGCCTGAATGCACAATTATTTTTTTTTCCTGATGTCTGGGGTTTAAGACTGTTCCTTATAAAATTGTTATCCTGGAAATAGAGAAGGATTCCTTTAGTTAGTATGGATGCGTATTCACATATTTATATGCGTTTAATAACTGCAAAAAAAAAAAAATAATAAAAAAGATTCTGGTCTGAATTAAATAGCTAGTGGAACTGTCATACTGCATCAACAAACTTATTATTGACTTTAGTTGATTTATTGACTTATTCCTGCAGCAGTTATTTTTTCTAATAAGGTCCAGTTCTTTTCTGACCCTTTTACGTTACATTTCAAAAATATGGTGAAACAAATCAGCAGAAGCCACTGTTGGGATGAAACCCAACTGAACATGTGCAATACTTACCAATACTAGACATATATAATTTTCATATAATTCTTACACAATTTTACTGAAATCTCTGCTTGTGTCAGAATTGATATCTCGTAAAGGATGAACAGCATTATACAATCTGACAATGAAAATATCAATGACTCCCTTTTAAAGTAATTTGGAATTCTATTAATTATACAAAGAAATTGTTTTCTTACAAATGCAGATTTCCGTTCTGTACCCCTTATTTATCTGTAAGTCTTACTGATGTCAGTGAATTTTCTCATTTACCTGGATCATACATTTTTGTAAGGAAAAGTTAGCTCAAGTTTAAATGTCTTGTTTCAATGTCTTCACGTCTTTTTTTTTATTATTTTTTTTTTTCTCTGAAAGAACTCTTCCAGTTTTCTGTCAACATTCTTACTAGTATTATAATTGATTTCCTGCTAATTTTTCGTTAACTGGTTCCTCTGAAGGCTGATAAACTTTTCCTTATGTCAAACTAATCTCTTTTGAGACATTTTTCATACAAAAATAATACAAATGTAATTACATGGATATAGTTAACACACTACAGTTCCTTCAAATTGGCACAGCTGTTCTGTTATACCTATAAGCCAGTAGGGATGTTTCTTTAGGCACTGTGTCCTGGTTTCAGTTAGGACAGTTTTCCTCCTAGTAGCTGGTGGAATGCTGTGTTTTGGATTGGGATGGGAGGAATGCTGATAACATGCCGATGTTTTGGTTGTTGCAGAGCAGTGCTTGTACCAAGCCAAGGACTTTTCAGCTCCTCGTTCTGTCCTGCCAGCAGGCAGGCTCGGGGTACAGCAACAGTTGGGAGGGGACAGACCTAGGACAGCTGACCCAAACTGGCCAAAGGAGTATTCCATACCATCTGACGTCATGCTAAACAATATATAGGGGTGGCTAGCCGGGGTGGGGGGGCCGGCTGCTCGGGATAGACTGGGCATCGGTCAGCGGGTGGTGAGCAGTTGCATTGTGCATCACTTGTTTCATATACATTATTATTGTTATTATTATTATTATTATTATTATTATTGTTGTTTCCTATCTTAATAAACTGTCTCTATCTCAACTCTCGTTTCACTTTTCCATTTCTCTCCCCCATCCCAGAGAGGGAGGGGGTAGGGGGAGCGAACGGCTGTGTGGTGTTTGGCTGCCGGCCGGGTTAAACCACAACACACTGCTATGTGATAAATTTTATAAGTGATTTTATATTATTAGTTTTACCGAAAAATGAACTGTTTTGGTATCCTTAGCCAAAACAGTTACACTGGGACAAAATCTAAGAATAGAGAGCTCTATACGTTGTCTCCAAACCTGCAATAATCAAAGGATTGAGCTCTAAATTTGATTTCATAAAGGACTATATGCATAGCAATGAAATGGTTAGTGTACTGGGAAAAAGTACTCTTCCCAGGGAACAGAATGGGCCCAACCTTCTGCCATTATGAAACATATCCTTTACGTAATGGTATGTAGAGACATGTTGGATTTTATACCTCTAAAGTACTAAATGACAGCGTTTAGCATCTTATTACAGTAAAGATGAAAAAACACACGTCACACTAAGTAATGAGTTCATTACCTTTTGACTAGGAGACTGAATCTTCTGATTTATTGTATGGGAGAACTGGAATATTATATCATGATTCCACTGAAATCCATCACTGAAGTCTGCTTGTCTCTCAAGGGTCCAAAACTCTGCCTTAGTCATTTCCATTCACTAAGACTGCAGAAGGACTTAATAACTAACTGATTCTTGGTTTTAGATATTTATCTGCACAATAAAGAGACAACAGTACAATTTATGATTGTGTTTTCACATTTCTTAGGAGATTAGATTATAATGCTAACTAATTTTTTGATTTATCACAGTTAAAACAGTTTATAACAATTTCTAAAACAACAGAAGAGTATTTGGAAGAATTACTATTTAGATATCTTTGTGTAAAATATGTACTAACAATTATTTTGCCCTCTGTTATAGGAATGCTATTTACATTATCTTTTTGCAGGTTATTTAAAAATGAATGAATAAAAAAAATATAAGATATTAAGTTTTAAAGTGTATCAGTTGACATTCTGAAGTATATTAAAGCATTATATTACACCCCACTGTTATGCTTTACTTTCATGACTACCTAAGAGAGCAGATAAATGTTACAAAACATGTTCACGTAACAATTACTATCAGCAACTTAGTAGCACAGAAATATTATGTCATACCCAGTAGATTTGATTGCAATTCATTAACATAATTCACGAAGAGTAAAAAATAATTTAATGCTTTTATTTTTTCACACCATCCAGTGATTTTGTTAAGTCTCACTTCTATTTTTATGCCATTAAGAACAGAGAAAACTAAAGTAAACATCAATATATTAGGAATTAAATTAGGTTAAGAGTTAAATCAAAAGCCTAATCCACTACAATTCAAATAACAGCCCAGTTTTAATTTGAGTTCACAAGTTCCAAAGGCACAGTATGGAGGAATTTTGGACCTGTGTCATTTAGCAAAAAAAAAAAAAAAAAAAAAAAAAATATTTTTTATAGTTGGAACTTTTTTTTTGAAAACCTTTTTTTTTTAAAAAAAAAAAAAAAAAAAAAAAAAAAAAAGCATCTGTTTCTCCAGAAAAATCACATTGACAAGAGTTGAGTTAGAGTAAAGGTTTGTAAAACTGTTCCCTGAGCAATCTGAAAACAGAGTTTTAATCAACTTAGTTTAGTCAAGGAAATTACCCATCAAATTTTAGTTTTTATATTTTAGTTTGTTTAATTTGACTACAGCATAGAATTAAAAATAAACAAAACTCTATCATTTTTATCATATATGTGAAATCTGTTTTGTATTTTTGAGGTAATGTAAAAAAGCAGCAAACAATCATCAGCTTCCTTTATCCTACCATCAGGTGCAATGATTTCAAGAAGAATGATAATATATGCACTTAATTCAGGAGTCAATCAAGTCATTGCACCCGCTGCACCCTAGAGAGTGGTATTACGGCAGCGTACCTCAAGCATACACTTGAAATGACAAACTTATCTGTAAATTTTTTTACCTTATGAGAATTGGTTCAGTTCCTTTTCACAGTAGCAATACTTTTAAATTGAGATGCATATCATTTGTTTTACCATTTTGCCCTGCAGTGACATATGCATTTGGATATTTCAAAAGAAAAATAGGCTGAAGGTTCATGCAACATTCTGTTGCTAGCCAGTTGATAAAAGATTTTTTAAATCTTCTTCAGATTCGACCATTATATTGAAACACTTATTGCCCACACACGTAATCCTTTTCAAGGCCAATTTAAATGCAAACTAGTCAGTAAGGGCTCATCATTCATATTACATATTGGTGTTTTCAGACGTTGTGTAGTTTGCAGTATAATCCAAGAACCAAGGCTTCATCTATCACCTGCTTAATTGTCTGTAACAAACATTCAGGCAGAAAAAGGAAAAGAGTGAATGGGGGGAGTGTATTATCAGCATAAATTGCAATAAGGCTGTTTTTCTGCTATCTTTATCCAGTACAATATTATCAGATTCTGTCCATGGGTCCACTTAAGGAATAGACAGGGAAAGAAAGAGCTCCTAAAATGTTAAAAAGATTATTTTGCCAATGTACACACTCATGCAGTTTTTATATTTGATACTTTCTAACAAGTATAGAGATTATGAGCATCCTTTTTTACTTAGAGTATTTCTTTTCTGTTAAAAATATGCATGATAAGGATGATGACTAATAATAGCACATTGCAAGTACATAGTTGATACAAACAAAGATGTCAATGGTTACTAAAGTAATTGCTCTGGTATATTCAAGTTATATAATAATTCCCATTACTTTAGAATTACAGAATCATAGAATATTCTGAGCTGGAATGGGTGCACAAGAATCAATGAGTCCAACTCCTGACTCCACACAGGACCACCCAAAAATCAAGACATATTTCTGAGAGTTGTCCAAACGCTTCTGGAAATCGAGCAGGCTTGCTGCCTGTGGTGGTTTTACTTGAGTGGGCAGCCAAGCTCCACCACGACCGCTCTCTCACTCTCCCTCTTCAAAAGGAAAGGGGGAGAAAATACAATGCAAAGAGATAAGGACAGGGAAATCACTCAACAATTATCATGATGGGCAAAACAGATGCAGAGCAGGGAGACAGTAAAAAGTATTGCCTATTACTAACAAGCTAGAGAAGTGAGAAGCAAAGGAAAGAAAACAAAATCTCCTTCCCCCCATCCATCTTCTTCCACCTCCTACACCTCAAAGGTGCAGGGGAATGATGAATGCGGACTGCAGTCAGTCCCTAGTACTTAATTTCTGCCGCACCTTCTTGGTCACTCTCTGCCCCTGCTCCACATGGGGTGCCTCCCACAGGATACCGTCCTTCCCAAACTGATCCTGTGTGGGCATCCCACAGGCAGCAGCTCTTCAAGAACTTCTCCAACATGGGTCCATCTGTCAGGAGCAAACTACTCCAACACAGGTCCCCCACAGGCAGCAGCTCCTGCCAGGTCACCTGTTCCTCTGTGGTCCCCTCTCCATGGTCTAGAGGTCCGGCCTGGAATCTGCTCTGGCTGGGGTTCTCCACAGGCTGCTGTCTCCTTCAGGGGAGATCCACCTGCAAGGTGAGACTGCACCAGTGCAGGGCAAAGCAGGACAATCACAGCTAGCAAGGCTATGCTTGATTCACCCCTGGATATGGTTGGCCCTTCAAGCTGCCAGGGCACACTACTGACTCATATTCAACTTCCTACTGACCAGAAATTCCAAATCCCTTTCCACAAGGCTGTTGTCCAGTCTCATGGAAATGTATTATTTTAAAATGAATATGGTATACAGCCTTTCAATTACTGTTGAAAATGGGATATAAACCTGACAAGAAGTCTATTTAGAAAGACTGTCTATCCACTGATAGACAGTGATTGATTGATTTCTAGATATTCTAGTACATCATTTTCTATTGCTGGGTGACGACTAAGGGCTGAGGATCAAGTCTTTTTTCCATAATTTGTTTTCACTGCCTCAAAAAACAAACAAACAGACAAAAAGTAAACGTTTGCCCTTCCCGTCCCTAGCTCCTCCTCTTTGGAACTGTAGATGTGAAATTTCATTTTTTCACCCTTTGGAGAACACAAATTTCCCACCTACTTGCTCTTGATGCTTTCCAGTTTGGTCTTACATATCAATACATCTGCAAGTTAGCATTTTCAGAATCTTTAATGTCCTCCTTATACCCAGAGAGTCGTTATTTCTTCTTAACTAGTACTAACAGAGAAGAACTGCTGAGAAAGGAGAGAATAGGAGAGAATGAAGAGGTCTTTTAGTATGAAAGAAAACTTATCAAAATTATATAGTAGTTTGGAATACTCATATTTTTAATTTTGCAGAATTTTTCTCTTCGCTACATTTGTTCCAGGGGTATTTTTGGAAAACATTAATTCTATACAGCTGATACATTCTAAAATTTAATAATCTACACAACTTCCCAGATGTTCAGTACAGCTGTTGTTCTGAATGCTTGGAGCAAGGAGTCTCCAGGGTCTAAGGTCTAAATTTCACCATCTTTTTTGTAGATTACAGTATGGAGTCCCCCGTAATCATCCTACAGTCACCCTGTAGACCCCAGGACCATGAAACAGATTTTCCCTTGCCTATCTCATGTGTTGGCAATGAGGCTTCATTATGGCTAATCAAATATTACAAAATCTTATGTGTAGCATCTCTTTTCCATTTTTCTGATCTATAGCATCTTAATTTTCTAAGCCATAAATCAGCATTTAGACAGGGCCTATGAACCTCAAATTTCTCCTCATTTTCTACAGAAATGTTAGATTATCAAATTATACTGGATCTGTAGTATTATATTAATCTAGAATAAATATTTTCACAACAGTAACACCTGAAGAAATACTTCAAAACTGTACTTCTGTAAACAGATAGAAAATATTACTGATAATATACTGAAAGAAATCCATCCAAGAAATTACACTGAAATAAATATGTTTAATTGCTTTTGTCATTGGCTTCTAACAGGTAGTTTAGGTGGGATTTGACCAGCTGCCAATCACCCACCTAGCTAGCTGCTCTCTCATTCCTCAACAGGACAGGGGCAGAAATATAAAATGGAAGATCACTTAGGTAGAGGTAAAGACAGGGAAATTACCATGACCTATTACTATAACAGCACCTCCCTGCAGCTCCTTCCTCTTCACACTTTTTCCCCTGCTTCCACAGGAGTCCTTCCCATGGACTGCAGATACATTCAGGGTACATCCATCTGCTCCAGTGTAGGGTCCTCCAACATGGTCTCTGCGCAAGCTGCAGGGAAAACTTGGCAGCCAGGACAACTCTTGCTCCTCCCCCTCCTCCCTCTCCTGGGTGTCCAGAGGGCCAGTCTTCACACTGTTCCCTTCACCACCCCCTGCTGCGTGGTGTTTGCCCTCCCTTCCCCAGGCTACCCCAAGGTGCAGCCATCTTGGCTGCCAGCCCCGGATCTGCCCTGTAGTGGGGCCATTGGAGTCCGCTGGGGCCAGCACAGGGCAGCCCCAGCATCACCTCACACAGCAACCCCACTGTAGTCCCACTGCCAGCACCTGGTCATCTGCACCTGGTACATTAATGTCCACAGAACAATATGCTAATGAGTTGTTGATGTTCATCAGTGTTAATCAAAGCATTTTATACAATGCATGTGTCTGAACAGTAATCTAGTCATAATCTTGTCTTCCTTGCTATGTAAAACTAATACAGTTGTATTTCTCCAATATTTACCATTAAAACATCACACTTTACAGAAGATGCTGTTTCCAATTTTCTTATGCTTAATTACACAGGCGTATGGACATTAAGACTGCAAGATTTCAACAAGACTAGCTTAGAACAAAGTGATTCTCCAGGTATTGATCATTATTCAGTATTAAAACTGCAAGCAAAACATATATACTAACAAGTAAGCAATATCATACCTTTTCACT
Source organism: Nettapus auritus (assembly GCA_011076525.1). Taxonomy (NCBI): domain Eukaryota; kingdom Metazoa; phylum Chordata; class Aves; order Anseriformes; family Anatidae; genus Nettapus; species Nettapus auritus. Next base: position 104,330,825 of record CM021765.1, on the reverse strand, counting down.
GATTCAGAGTAATGTTTATCATCACAAGAAAATATGCATGTCTATGTTTACATTTCAATATTTAGAAAAGATTTAGAAAAATGTATGGCAATATACACTACTATAAAATAATGAATAATTCTGTCCCACTCTGTTTTTGGGTAGAAAATATACTCTAACAGCTGTTCATAATAGATAATCATTTTGCACATTTTAAAATACTTTTATTCCTTTACATTTTCCACTTATATTTGTACATAAGTTTTCAAGTCTGCAGCATTAATTCTAGAAAGCATTAATACACACTTGTCCTGCACAAGTTACCATTGCTTTATATTTGCAATGGTGGAGTAATTGTCATTTAGTTGCACTTCTTGTAAACATAATTTCAATGTCTTTCAGACTCCCACTAGCCAGTTTGCTTAATCCTACCTGCGGGCAAAACCAGCAATGTGACAGTGGCAGCTAACATAACGTAGGCCATAATCCAGAGGGAGGAATCCTACCTGTGAAAATTTATTCTCCTGGTTTTGTTCATACAGCAATTCTGAAGCATCCTGGCAGTTACAGAGAGTTTTCATTGAAATATTCAATTGAACAATGATTTTATTTAGTAAAATATGGTCAGCTTTTCTTAACAATGAAAAGAGAGGAATGAGGAATTTTGAACCCAGCTGGCTGAACGTGAAATAATGCATTCAACACTTATAGAATAGAGCAATATTTGGTTTGCAGTGATTAATGGGATCACGTTGTCTTTCACAATATCTCAACAATTTCATATATAAATTAGATGTCTTACTCTGAGCATATGAATAGGGCTCTAAAAATACAAGTACTTATAACAGTCAGTGACAAGGTAAATGCATAGGTTATTAAAGCAGTTTTTCTAACCATATTCTTACTCCATTCTCTCTTTTAATTTCCTTTTACAGATATGCAAACTTCTACTTTTTGAACTTGCTGAGCTATTGTTCAGCTTCTAACTGAAAATCACTCCCTGCAACTGCTGCCTGCTAGTCTGATTTTGAACATCTAAGTTGAAGCATTTGTCTATCATCATCACTTCTTGATTTCCTAATTAGTTGTGCTCTCTTAATAGTATAATGCCTTGTTTCAGTTACATCTTGAAAACAAACAAACAAACAGACAAACAACAACAATAAACACAGCATAGTATACCTCTGGTATTCCAGAGGTAGGTAACACTGAAATTTGCTTAAGAAAGTATTTTCAGCCACCTTAGGTGTTAGTGATTTCCATGAGTGAAAAACATGGAATAAGAATATAGGAAAACCCACAATCCTTCCAAATTTCAGACCTAACCCGCTTACCTCTTCTGCTGTTTTTTTTTTTTTTTTTTTTTTTGTTTTTTTTTTTAAATTACCTAAGACTAGCTAGGTCTTCACTGGATGTTATTTGTTATTTTCATGAACCTAAATAATTATTTTTTATTTTTCTGAAGTTGTATAGTCTCTCATTGTATACTCTCTACAATCCAGATTGTAAACTATCTGAGGCAAAGTATTTATTTTTTTTCCTGTTTTTCACAATCCTTGTTATTATGTGTCTCTAAATGTGGTTTAGAATTCCTATGTGTCATCACAACAAACTTAACAACCTCCTTTCTATACTTTCTGAACAGGAAATACCCTTCCTCACCAGCTTAAAGTTTTATGCAGTTGATCTTGAAACTAGGACAAATGCAAGCCATTTAATAATTTCGTTATCTTGTTGAAACACCAAGAGGTGTGTCTTGGCTGTTTGATATGATCATCTGTTTAGCAAAAACATGGCATACAATTAACCTCCACTTTTTAGAGATTTGTAGATCTTAGAAGGCACAATGTACTAAATATGAATTTATTTCCTTTAAAGTTGTTTATCAAGGCACAGTTTAAAGTCTTCAAAGAGCTTTAGTCTCCTAAATTCTCATTTATTTTCATAAGCCTAACACTTCATTCACATTCAGCATTGCTCACAGTTAAATACCCTCTTCTTCTGCCAGAGTGGCATAGATTTGGATTGGGTCCTTTACATCAGGTGGCTAATTAACCATTAATTTTTGTTTTTGGTAAGTGGTTGCCCTGTGCTCCAGGAAACCAGTTGACTACAGTTCACAGCCTACTTGTTGCTACCATTGCAATTGAGACCCTTCAAACACAGGCAAAATGGATGCCACTGGCTGTGGCAGTCATTTATTGAGAGTCTTTTTAAGTAATTTATGGGGAAAAAAAAAAAAAAAAAAAAAAAAGCTTTGAATTTTATATTGCCATTATATTTCAAACAGTAAGAACATGCCAGCTTTGTAATATGTGACTGGAAGTAGGAAGACGTTTCTATGAAAGTGCTTTGCCTGCTATTGTGTTTAGTACTGTACAATCTACCCTTGGTATGAGTATTGGATGATTTCTAAGCAAGATTCTGTATGCTCTGTATATATATATCTTCATCTGACAAAGCCTGTGCTATGTTATTTGCATCAACTGCACTCCCCATGTGCCTTTTCAAGCAGCTTACTGTGGCAAGAACAGAAGCTTTGAAGTCCACCATGGCAAAGATGTTGGATAACATCACTGTAAGAAATCAGAAAGATTTAAATCTTATAGGCCCAATTTCAACTAAGTATAGCTCCTAGCTTTCCATTAAAGAAGATAATGAGTAGCTGTTGAAGGTAAATATATGCTGCTTGAACTTTCTTTGCTCCCACAGCAGAACTTTCAGTATTAATTATGGAATTGATGTAAGAGTAAGATCTCCGTTTTCCCAAACCAGTTGTTAGCAATTGATTTAATGGTTAATAAATCCCAGTGATTTTTTGTAATTATTATTTTATTAGTAGAATTTTTCTTTTAGCAAACAAACAAAAACAACAACAGTTATTCTGATTTGATCTGTATTTTATTTACTTATTTATTTTCTAATTGAAGCATAGCATTTGTCCTCATTTGGAACTCTTTCTGTCATGAAATACAGAACTGCCCATCCTGAAAGTGCTATTTTAAAATCAACTTTGAAGTTAGTTTGAATACCTAATGATTTTAAAATATTAGCAACAGGGTTTTCTGTGAAAAGGTGGTAATGGCTTCAAAACTTTAAAACTCAAGGTGAGGAAAGTTTCTTTAATTTGCACTCTTCTTTGATGCAGGAACAAAGAAAAGTGAATGACAAGATTTGTTGGTGCCAAAAATACAAGATTTTAACACACCCCGCATCTAAGTACTACATTCTTCTTACTTTTTCAACCTTCTCACTTCTTCAACCTTTTAGCTACAATCTCAGCTACAATCAAGAGTGTCTATAGACTCAGAGTAGAATGGGATAGTCACCTGGTATTCTAAAACCAGTCATTCAAGTTAAGTTAGGCTAGGTTTTCTCCTGTAAGCATATCTCACAGATATCCATTTATATGTTCTTAATATTGTTTCTATGATTATTTTTCTCCATTTCTTTCTTCAACTGTATTAGAACTATTTTTTTTTATTAGAGATCCCTAAATTGTCAAAGTTATATATTTTTTCCATGAATATTTATCATTTTGTAAATCTTCTTGCTTACTAGATTCACTTCTCCTAGTTGATTCCCCTTGTGTCTCTGATCAGTACAGTTAAAATGATAACCTTCCAATTTGGAAATTCACTTCTCTATATTGTATCCTTCATTTTTTTTTTTTCTTCTTTTACTTTTATATTTATATTTAATGAAATTGTCTAGAAAGCAGCATTAGAAAAAACAACCATCCAAGCAACCAAACAAACAAATAAAAAAGATTGTCTAAGTCTGACTTCTAAGCAAACACCTATATATGTGTGGGCATGTTAGACTCCTGTTTTTAAATCCCACATGGATCACTGACATTGCTGTATAGAAGGGCCTGGGCAGTGCAATATTAGTGGTCTCTTTCTCATAGCTTCTGGGACATTAAATTTCTCCTCTACATTACCTAACATTGCAATATATTTGTTATACATCATTGTTCAAAAAGAAAGGATTTTTTTTGCTGTTAGATACACTTCATTTATTCCATATAGAAAAGTGTCTCTCAGGGGGACTTTAACAGAAAAAAAAAAAAAAAAAAAAAATGCAACAGAGGATTTATTTTGTTAGTAAGCCAGACTAAAACATTTTAGACTAAAAACTACACAGCCTGGAAATTGAGTTAAGTTTAGCTGATAATTTTTAAACACTGAGCACCCTTTTCTATTATTCTTTTCTACCCTCAAAAACTCACTGCAAACCATTAACTGAGCAGTTTGAGAGGATGTTGAAGTAAATGTAGTATGAATAATATTTAATATTATTAAACTCTATTTGGTATGCAAGGCAAAGATAACAAAATAGGATATCATTTTGTTTGTGTGACACATATGCCAGTAATTTTCAAATTTGATTAATAGAATGTAATCAGTGGAAATTAAAAATAAATAATAAAAAATGAAGACCTCACAAAGCCAAGTGAATAACAACAAAATGATTGACTCAGATGTCTGCTTTGTCTGTTCTGCAGTGAAAGCAATCATAAACATACACAGTTTCCATACACTGATTCTTCACCTTTAAATGAATAGTGACAGGCATACACATCTTTAAAGAAGATGTATCCTATTTAGTGAACACCTGTCTTCTTCTGACATGGAGTACATTTAAAGATTTTCTTCAACTATCCTGTTTCTAAGCATTACACTTTTGAAGTCAAGTAAATGAAAAATCATTTTCACCACACAAGGACTAGAAGGACCCCTATCAACGGAAAGCAAACAAACAAAAAATTGTTCTGTCTTTTCAAGTAAGCATGGAAATTAAACTGTAAAAATATGTAGGCAAATAAAGAATTATCAGACCATATTACTAAATATGGTCTAAAATATTTAACTGTCAGAGGTAATAATTTATAAAGTAGAACTGTAGACATTTTCCTGATAGATCTGAGGGGCATGTTAATGGAGCACAATGAAGACAGATAGCTCCATTCTAATACCATTGAGCAGACAGCCACCTCATGAAATGCATCTCTTCCAGTGCCCATCAATCTCTCCATGATGGCTGCTTAGATTAGACACAGAAAAAGTACTCTGGTGAATCTTTAAAAGGCTATTTCTGTCTTTTGTGAAGTTGTTTAAATTTGTTTTCATTTTATGGGTTTGGTTGGTCTTTAATACCCACAGGAGCCTGCAGACCTACCTTTATATAATCCACTGAAAATCATTGTTGCTAGAGAAATAAATTGCATCTTTACTGGCTTACCCAGCTGGGCTTGTCCTGCTTCATACTGTGCACTATTTGATTATTTTTGAATCAGTTGTGTCAATTGTGCACATTAACAATCTGATAAATTTGAGATATTAATATGCAAACGTACAATTTGCACACCACAACAGAATTGTTGAATGTTTGGGGAATTTAATATATTTGTGTTCATGAGCAAACACAAACCACTTTGTACATCCAGACTTCCTTAAAGGAGAAAGAACTGGTGCTGGAAGAGCCTATAGCATGATTTTATTTGTATGCTGAAAGCAAAAACTATAAGAAGTATTGCCGTCATTCTCTGTTCGTTATAAAGTTCAGTCACAATACAATACAAAATATGTTTGCCTGTATTTTCTTCCAGTGATTTGTTTTCAGTCTCACTAAACCTACAGTTGCACAAAGAGAAAATAAGCAATATCAAAGTTCACACAGTACCCCCAGGTTTGTAAATAAAAACAAACACCATCTATTATTAAAGACACCATCATCAAGATACAGTATGTCAGAGAAGCACTGAAGTTACAAACAGTGCTTTAAGATTCAGAAATAAATGCTGTCAAGGTAAATTAAATTTAAGGTGGCCATGTTGCTCTCATTGTTATGAAGGGTCTATCATTTGTAAAAGTTTAAAACTCAGTGTCTTTATTAAAAAAAAAAAAAAAAAAAAAAGAAAGAAAAAGAAAAAAGAAAAAGTGTTGCTTTTTTATTAATTTCCTTTTCAATAAGTTCTCTTTTTTAGCAGTGAAAATTCCTTGAGTTGCTTGTGAAGAGCTAAGGCAACTCATCTTACTTGCAGTGTGCAACAGGAAACTAGGAAATTATGTGTCTGTGGTACAAACTGCCATTAAACATGATGGGTTTAAGTCAAAAAAAAAAAAAAAAAAAAAAAAGAAGTTGTTACAAATCATTCACAGAAGAAGAGTAACTTAGACTCTGAGGGCTTAATTTATGTTCCTGAATTGTAATAACATTTTGCCAAAATGATAATATTTAAATATGTAGATCTTTCAGCTAAGTCACTTCCGACTTCAGGCATCTCTGTGCAAAGTGAAGGTTTCTTTGAATATGCCTGTTTGTGTTCTGAGCAAGGAGATGTACTATCAAACTTGTGTGCTATCGCTATGCTAAATCACTCTTTCATCAACTGGAAAATATACTGTTCAGTAAGAGATGTGTTGTGAACATTACAGCTCAATTTTTGTCCTGAATAACAAAGGAATATCCACTGAATAACTTCCCAGAATAGTATGTGAGCATAACTTGGTCCTGGTTATGTCATCAAATTACCTATATCTACACAAACAGTTTACATACTCAAACTCTGAAAAATGATGTAAAATAGTTTGGTTCTGTATGGTGAAGATCTGGAATTTTTTAAATCAGGAGATCTGCATCCTGGCTTGGACTCTCCAAGAATGCTAGAGCCAATGATCAGGGTCAAAATTTTGGTTGCTGCCTTTTCAATTTACACAGTAAGTTTAAGTTCTTGCAGAAACCTCCCTTTTGACTCTAAAAAGCACTGTCAATGAGTCTGTCCATTTTTTCAGAGTGAGGATATGAAACTGCAGTTCAAAAACCTTTGATGTTCAGTTGTGATGATCTACAACAAAGCTGCATACGCTATCTGATATCTTTTTGGTTTAAAAGACCATCAGTAAGACCAATCAGCAATTGGTTATGGAAATAGGAAGACGGGATATTCCCTGCCCTCTGGATGGAGTTAACAAATAAGGTGATGTTTGATTCTATGCCAAGTTCAGAGTTTGAATTTGAAAAGTAACATGTAATAATCTTTGATTTAGTGGCTGTTTTTGAACAGTCTTAAAACCCAATTTCATTCAGTCTCTGCAACTTCTCATTTTTCCAAAAAGATTTCTTTACCATCTGTATTTTTGTCCTAAACACATTACAGAGTTCAACTTATGTATGTTTTTAATATCATCTGAGTTATTGTAATTGACCTATTTTCTGCTTTAATTTATAAATTGCAGCATATGACTTCCTCAGCCTCCTCCATTTTGCTGTAGCTTAAATCTAACTGATAGCGTCTGTCATTTCAGTCTGAGAGCCATTTCCTTAGAGAAATGTAGAGAGATGACATCTGTGGTGGTGTGGTTGTCAGAAGAAGAAGAAATAACAAAATGATGAGTCATCATAAGAAAAGAAATAAATAAATAACATTTATTTTGCCAGCTAAAAAGAGGAAATCAAAGAAAGGGAGAAGGAAAAAAAAAAAAAAAAAAAAAAAAAAAAAGGCACCACTGTAGGAATCTAAAAACATCACCGACATTTTGATTACATCATGGGCATCTACAGAAAGACTTCATGTGGAGACAGAAATCTAGTTATCTCTGTTACACGGTAGCATGTCACATTTATCCAAAATGTCTCACTTACCACAAAACTAAACTGACCTCCTATCATCCTTTACTTGAATATTTTAACAATAGTTGTATCAAAAGTCAGAATATTAAAGATAGTAACAATTTAAAGGTAACTTTGGGTTTACTCAGCCTTATGGTGACAGAATCCATTTTTGTCCTATGTATTGAAAAAGTACTGCTGGTTGAGGTGTTACATCCCTTTGGCATGGAAGACTAAAAACAAACAAATGAACAAAAAAAGTATTTTAAATTTTATTTTTCAAATCCAATAAGGGCCCAATTAACTTATTCATGTTTGACATTAAGCAAGTGAGCACAACATGCAATCAAATGGATGTTGGGATGCTTTGTGTAGGGAAGGAAAAATAACATGCAGATAATGAAACAGAAAGAAAATTAAAGAAGATGGTAGATTTGCATGATTTATACAACAGAGTATAAATATTAGGCCATTTCATTGCTCTTCATAGAACCAGTTCTTCATGTAATGTAGTAATTATACTTGCTGCTGGCATGAGTTTTCAGCATGTTTTCTTATTATCCATCTCAGAGCCTTAATCACTGTTGTAAGATTTTTAAGGGGTAGTACATCTACTTTGACAGGAATATTTAAGTCCTTCAAGTACTTACTGAACAAGTTTTTAATCTGAAATTTATATTTCTGAACATTTTTGGGAAATTGCTTACAAGAATTTTTACATGATAGAGTCAAGTAAACCTCAAAACATTACCTACTTCATAGAAAATCAGTCCAAAGTCATAGGAAACACTGCAGAAAAGTGCAATGATCTTCTGGCAATCCTTAATTCTCTCTGTATTTATGTGTGCATGTGTAAATAGTCAACCAATATTTCCAGTAACTGAGAATTAATATGCTGTACTGGGTCTGGCTGGGATGTTAACTTTCCCTGTAGCTGCCCATACAGTGCCATGCTCTGCACTTGAAGCTAGAACAGCAGTGGTATCACACTAGTGTTGTGTCTGCTGCTGAGAAGTGCTGGCACAGCACCAGGACTTTCTCTAACCCTCCTGGGGGGTGGGCAAAAAGTGAGAAAGAAACATCACCAGGGCAGCTGACCTAAACTAACCAAAGAGATATTCCATAACATATGATGTCACCCTCAGCAATAAAAGGTGGAAGAAGGAGGAAGAGGGGAGGGGTGGGCTTTCGTTGTGAAAACGTCTGTCCTCCTCGCGAACACTGGCCATGTGCATTGAGGCCCTGCTTCAAGGACATGGTCAGGCATCGCTCATTTGTGGGAAGTAGAGAATAATCTATTTCCTCTGCACTTCCATATAGCCTTTACTTGTTTTGTTTTTGCTGTTCCCTTTCCCCCTCCCTTTCCCCTTTCCCTTTTTTCCTTTTTTTCCCTTTAGTTGAATTGTTAATTAATAATATTTCCTTAATATATATATATATTTCCCTTTAATTAAATTATCCTTATCTCAACCTGTGAGTTGTTCTTTCCTTTACTTCTTCCCCTGTGGAGGGGGAGTGAGAAAGCGGTTGTGGTGTTCAGCTGCCTAGCACGGTAAAACCACCACATATGCTTATTTGCCAAATGAATGATCCTTTCCCTTTTTTGAGGGAAAACATAATCTCTTAATTAAAATATTTTTTGTAGTCCCTCTTGCTTGTGTCAGTATTACATACTGGCGGATGATATGGGAATGTTCAGTACAAGCTAAGAGAGGTCTCTGGTTGTTCATTACATCGTGTTTCGAAAATAAAAAATAGCTGAGTTTTAACATTTTTTCTTTTTTTTTTTTTTTTTTTTTTTTTTTTCTTTTCATTTCTTTCTTTTTTCTTTCTTTTTATTTCACAGAATCACAAAATCATCTAGTTTGGAAGAGACCTCCAAGATCATCTAGTCTAACCTCTGACCTAACACTAACAAGTCCACCATTAAACCATATCACTAAGCTCTACATTTAAACGTCTTTTAAAGACCTCCAGGGATGGTGACTCAAACATGTCCCTGGGTAGCCCATTTCAATGCCTAACAACCCTTTCAGTAAAGAAGTTCTTCCTCATATCCAACCTAAACCTCCCCTGGTGCAACTTTAGCCCATTCCTCCTCATCCTGTCACCAGGCACATGGGAGAATAGACCAAACCCACCTCAGCCTCCTCCAGGCTGAACAATCCCAGCTCCTTCAGCCGGTCCTTGTAAGACTTCGAAGACCCTTCACCGGCTTTGTAGTCCTTCTCTGGACTCGCTCAAGCACCTCCATATCCTTGTAGTGAGGGGCCCGAAACTGAACACAGTACTCGAGGTGCGGCCTCACCAGAGCCAAGTACAGGGGCACAATCACTTCCCTGGACCTGCCAGCCACACTGTTTCTTATACAATCCAGGATGCTGTTGGCCTTCCTGGCCACCCGAGCACACTGCTGGCTCATATTCAGCCAACCATCAACCAATACTCCCAGGTCCTTCTCTGCCAGGCAGCTTTCTAACCACACATCTCCCAGCCTGTAGCTCTGTTTGGGGTTGTTGTGCCCCAGGTGCAGGACTTGGCACTTGGCCTTGTTGAACGTCATACAGTTGGCCTTGGCCCATCAGTCCAGCCTATCCAGATCTTCCTGCAGAGCCTTCCTACCCTCGAGCAGGTCGACACACGCACCTAACTTGGTGTCATCTGCAAACTTACTGAGGCCGCACTTGATCCCCTCATCCAGATCATCGATAAAGGTATTAAAGAGAACTAGCCCTAGTGTTGAGCCCTGGGGGACTCCACTAGTGACAGGCCTCCAACTGGATTTAACTCCATTCACGACTCTTTGGATCTGGCTACCCAGCCAGTTTCTAACCCAATGAAGCGTATGCCAGTCCAAGCCAAGAGAAACCAGTTTCTCAAGGAGAATGCTGTGGGGAACGGTGTCAAATGCCTTACTCAAGTCAAGGTAGACCACATCCACAGCCTTTCCCTTATTCACCAAGCGTGTCACTTTGTCTTAGGAGATCATTTTCGTCAAGATAGAATAATATACTCCAGAACAAGGACAGAAGTAGCCAAGTGTATTATCAATTTCTATTGGTTGAACAATGTCTAACAGACAATATTTTCTCTGGATTAAGACTTTTGTCTTTAAATTGTATACAAATAAACAGTGACTCTAGTTTTAATGAGTAAAATCAACACTCAACCTCTACTACAGGGCACTTTTCTCTTGTTAGTAATACAAGCTTTTTGCAGTTAATTTTTCAATGTGTATGTTTGTGTAAAATCTCTGGGGCAGATGCATCCCACAATTCTAATCTCCTCTTTACAGAAAATGAGGGTATTATTGACATGTAGTGTTGAGTAGAGAGAAAATATCTGTAGGAATGAAGAGGAACCATCCTTATTATTAGCCACAGAAAATAAATGTTTATATCTAGAAATATATCCCCTATCTATATTTTGCAAATACAGAATTAGTGTCAATGGAGTAAACATCAGCTGCTAACATCTTCCATTTCTTCTCTTCAGTCAAAACGGGAAAGACAAAAAATAGAGGTAAAAATCTCCGGAAGTTGTATTACCAAACGGGAAACAAACTCTTTTCCAAGTCATATGCCACTATTCAGTACCTTTTTTTTTGAGTTGCAAAATATCCAGTAAGCGTCATTACTGGCAGACAAACTTTTTGTCATTCTCATTGGACTACTGAATGGGAACCTGTGCCTTCTATTTTGTGTTATCTTCTGAGCTTGCAACTTAGATTTTCCATCGAAAGAGGAAGCTCAACCCAGAGTGATTAAAAGTTTGAACTTCAGGATTGCTCGAAAAATTCCTTTTAAGGTACAAGCTGTAGAGAAAGACATTGCAAAACTGCAACAATTGAATGACCATTTCCTGAGACATAGTTTAGGGAACAGATGAAGGAACATCATATATATGATGGTATTCATTTTTCATTGTAGACTCTTCACTCTCTTTACATGACTCTTTCATCTTTGTTATTATATGGGATTTACACAGTGGTTGCATAGGATTTCCCTCTTCCAAGCACAGTGAAAGAGAAAATGGCAGGTCCTTTTCCACTACGTGACAAATGAGTAGCCAGTGCAAATTGGTCAGGATGACTCTCATAGGATGATAGTAACAGAAAAAAAAAATATATATAGGCTAATTAAGGCAGCATTTATACAGTTAACATTACATACCAATGGCTTCCAGATACAGTGGTGTTGACTGTAACAGATCTTCACAGTGAAAAAGGGAGAAATATCATATGATGGAGTGATTGGGGGAATAAAATGGTTACATCTGTTACTCAGAAAAAAATGTGGAAGAAAAAAAGTTAAAAAGTTAAAAATAAAAATAATGTATTTTCTAGCAGCCTTTAAAATGATGTTAAACAAGATCCTTAAAAGGTGCATATACAACAAAACATACACATATACCAAGAACAAAATCACAGACACAGCATGGAGATGACAGTGCAGGCAAGTTATGTTAATATAGATGGAAAACATAACTGTATAAGTTGATCTGTGGATAAACAGAAAATGTTCAGCTAGAAACAACTAGATGAAGAGAGTAGTATCTCCATTTCATTTGTGTATTAACTGAAGATTTTTTTTTTTTTTTTAATCTGAAGCAAAAGCATTCATTTGAAAATATAACTGCTATTATTCAATGCTATTATTCAACTTATATTCACAGGATGACTCAAATATAGTCAAGTATATTTATTTTCTGACTGAATGATTTATTGATTTTGAAAAAAAAAAAAAGAACTAAACATTTTTAAATGTCTGACAAAACAAAGCATATAGGGAATTGGTATTAACATCAGAAAGTTAAATTATTAGGATCAAGAATATTTATGGTAATGACATTCTCACTGTAAAAGGTAAAAGTGCATCTGAAAATTGAAGTTTAGCATATTGAAGAAATGATAAAACAGATATTTCTAAAACATGAGGAACAAGAAGATTACAACAGGATTCTGTCTGTCTCCACATCTTCTTTAAGCATTCGTTTTGCAACTTAGTTTTCTGTTAATAATCAATCATAAATGAAACTGCAGTTGTCATCAGGAATTTGGTAGGTGGGATCCCATAGGACGCAGCTCTGAAGCAAAAAAGAGCTCAGGAAAACTGGCAGCCCTCTGAAAACTGCATTCTCCAATTACTATAGCAGTACATCTCAATAGTCAGGAAAATAAGTAGGTGTATCAGGAGACTGTCTTGGCAAAACTGGGAACCTAAATCAGAGCTCCAATTCAAAAAGGCAGTGTGCAGAAGGTAGAAGCAGAAACAGGTAAAAAGGATGAAATTAGAAACATTTCCTGCGCATGATGCTATAGTAAAAAATCAGCTGCAGATGAGACCTGCAAGGGACGCCAAGGGCGACAAGAATTTGTACTATCCATTAGTAGTGAGATTGAAAAAGGAAAGATTGAGACAATTTCTGAATGGAACTGGTGATTAAGAAACAGCAGACACATATAAGGTCACCTTCACCTCAGTCCTCATCAACAAAATCTCCTAGGCCTCTATGCTTAGAGGCAAGGTTCAGAGGAGAGCAACCTGAAATAAACGAAGATCAAGCCAAGGACTAGTTCTGAGAATTAGTTTAGAGAATTTGCATAAGTTTTTTTTGCATTAGTTTTGAGAATTTGCATAAGCTGAAACAAGAGAGGCTCTGGATGGACATAAGCAAAACATTCTGTCTGTATGAGGACAAGCAACAATGGAGCAGTTTATTGTGCTGGTTTTACTCGGGTGGGCAGCCAAGCTCCACCACAACTGCTCTCTCACTCCCTCTCCTCAAAGAGGAACGAGGAGAAAATACAATGAAAAGGGCTCAAGGGTTGAGATAAGGACGAGGATATCGCACAGTAATTGTGACGGGCAAAACAGACTCAGCATAGGGAGATAGGAAGATTTATTGCCTATTACAAACAAGTTAGAGAAGCTAGAAACAAAGGACAGAAACCAAAAGCACCATCCCCCCCATCCACCCTCTTCCACCTCCTCGCCCCGAGCAGCGCTGGGGAACGGCAGAACGGGGGTTATGGTCAGTCTATAGCGCTTCTTCTCTGCCGCTCCTTCTTGATCAATCTCGTCCCCTGTGCTGTGGGGTCCTTCCCACGGGATGCAGTCCTTGCTGAACAGATCTGGTGTGGGCTGTCCACAGCTAGCAGCTCTTCAAGAACTGCTCCACATACGGGTCCGTACCACGGGGTCCATCCTTCAGGAGCAAACTGCTCCAACCTGGATCCCCCATGGGCAGCAGCTCCTGCCAGGTCATCTGCTCCTGTGCTCGCTTTGGCAGCACATATACTAAAATTGGAACGATACAGAGAAGATTAGCATGGCCCCTGCGCAAGGATGACACGCAAATTCGTGAAGCGTTCCATATTTTTTGTGGGCCGGCTATAGCCCAGTGGTTCCTTCGGCTGCTTGCAATGGCTTCCGTTCCTCTGCCCCGGCAGGGGTTCGATCCCGCGGGCACCCCTGGCCCACTCCAACGGGTCCCTATCTTTTAGGGGAAAACGGATCCTGGGCCAGGAGCTGGCAGGGCTCGTTGAGAGGGCTTTAAACTAGGTAAGAAGGGGGACGGGGCTGAAGCAAGGGTTGTTAGAGCTGTGCCAGGGGGAACAATAGCAAGGCCGGGGGATAAGGCAATGGCCCAGCTGAAGTGCATCTACACCAATGCACGCAGCATGGGTAACAAACAGGAGGAGCTGGAAGCCATCGTGCAACAGGCAGGCTATGACTTGGTTGCCATCACGGAGACGTGGTGGGACCACTCTCATGACTGGAGTGCTGCAATGACTGGCTATAAACTCTTCAGAAGGGACAGGCAGCACAGAAGGGGTGGTGGTGTGGCTCTCTATACTAGAGAGTCTCTCGATGTTGTAGAACTAGAGGCTGGGAATGACAAGGTCGAGTCCCTCTGGGTTAGGATCGGCAGGGCCAACAAGGCTAGCATCCTGGTCGGGGTCTGTTATAGACCACCGAACCAGGATGAGGAGACGGATGAGGAGTTCTACAGGCAGCTGACAGAAGTTGCGAAATCGTCAGCCCTTGTTCTCGTGGGGGACTTCAACTTCCCTGACATATCCTGGGAGCACAACACAGCCCAGAGAAAGCAGTCTAGGAGGTTTCTAGAGAGCGTGGAAGATAGCTTCCTGACGCAGCTGGTTAGTGAGCCCACCAGGGGTGGCGCCCTGCTAGACCTTCTGTTCACAAACAGAGAAGGACTGGTGGAGGATGTGATTGTCGGGGGCTGTCTTGGGCAGAGTGACCACGAAATGGTGGAGTTCTCTATTCTTGGCGAGGCCAGGAAGGGGACCAGTAAAACCGCTGTATTGGACTTCCGGAGGGCTGACTTTGAGCTGCTGAGGACACTGGTTGGCAGTGTCCCTTGGGAGGCGGTACTGAAGGGCAGAGGAGTCCAGGAAAGCTGGGCGCTCTTCAAGAGGGAAATCTTAATGGCGCAGGAACGGTCTGTCCCCACGTGCCCAAAGACGAGCTGGCGGGGCAGAAGACCAGCCTGGCTGAACAGAGAATTGTGGCTTGAGCTTAGGAGAAAAAGGAGGGTTTATAATCTTTGGAAAAGTGGGCAGGCCACTAAGGAGGACTATAAGGATATTGCGAAGCTGTTCAGAGACAAAACTGGAAAAGCCAAAGCTCAACTGGAGCTCAATCTGGCTAAGATAACAGAAAATGTTTTTATAAATACATCAATACAAAAAGGAGGACTAAGGAGAATCTCCATCCTTTACTGGATGCGGGGGGAAACTTAGTTACAAGAGATGAGGAAAAGTTGGAGGTGCTTAATGCCTTCTTTGCCTCAGTCTTTAGCGGCAATACTGGTTGTTCTCTGGATACCCAATTCCCTGAACTGGTAGAAGGGGATGGGGAGCAGGATGTGGCCCTCGCTATCCATGAAGAAATGGTTGGTGACCTGGTACGGCACTTGGAAGTGCACAAGTCGATGGGGCCGGACGGGATCCACCCGAGGGTTCTGAGAGAACTGGCAGAGGAGCTGGCCAAGTCGCTTACCATCATTTATCAACAGTCCTGGCTATCGGGGGAGATCCCAGTTGACTGGCGGCTAGCAAACGTGACGCCCATCTACAAGAAGGGCTGGAGGACTGACCTGGGAAACTACAGGCCTGTCAGTTTGACCTCAGGGCCAGGGAAGCTCATGGAGCAGATTATCTTGAGAGTCATCACGCAGCACTTGCGGGGCAAGCAGGCGATCAGGCCCAGTCAGCATGGGTTTATGAAGGGCAGGTCCTGCTTGACGAACCTGATCTCCTTCTATGACAAAGTGACGCGCTGGGTGGACGAGGGAAAGGCTGTGGATGTGGTCTACCTTGACTTCAGCAAGGCTTTTGACACCGTTTCCCACAGCATTCTCCTCAGGAAACTGGCTGCTCTTGGCTTGGACCGGCGCACGCTTCGTTGGGTTAGAAACTGGCTGGATGGCCGGGCCCGAAGAGTTGTGGTAAATGGAGTCAAATCCAGTTGGAGGCCGGTCGCTAGTGGCGTTCCCCAGGGCTCGGTGCTGGGGCCGGTCCTCTTTAATATCTTCATCAATGATCTGGATGAGGGGATCGAGTGCACCCTCAGCAAGTTTGCAGATGACACCAAGTTAGGTGCGTGTGTCGATCTGCTCGAGGGCAGGAAGACTCTGCAGGAGGATCTGGATAGGCTGCACCGATGGACTGAGGTCAACGGTATGAAGTTCAACAAGGCCAAGTGCCGGGTCCTCCACCTGGGACGCAATAACCCCAAGCAGAGCTACAGGCTGGGAGATGAGTGGTTGGAGAGCTGCCTGTCAGAGAAGGACCTGGGAGTGATGGTTGACAGTCAGCTGAATATGAGCCAGCAGTGTGCTCAGGTGGCCATGAAGGCCAACAGCATCCTGGCCTGTATAAGAAACAGTGTGACCAGCAGGGCTAGGGAGGTGATCGTCCCCCTGTACTCGGCTCTGGTGAGGCCGCACCTCGAATACTGTGTTCAGTTTTGGGCCCCTCGCTACAAGAAGGACATGGAGGTGCTTGAGCGAGTTCAGAGAAGAGCGACGAAGCTGGTGAGGGGCCTGGAGAACAAGCCCTACAAGGAGCGGCTGAGGGAGCTGGGATTGTTCAGCCTGGAGAAAAGGAGGCTCAGGGGTGACCTTATCGCTCTCTACAGGTACCTCAAAGGAGGCTGTAGCGAGGTGGGGGTTGGTCTGTTCTCCCACGTGCCTGGTGACAGGACGAGGGGGAATGGGCTTAAGTTGCGCCAGGGGAATTTTAGGTTGGATCTTAGGAAGAACTTCTTTACCGAAAGGGTTGTTAGACATTGGAACGCGCTGCCCAGGGAAGTGGTGGAGTCACCATCCCTGGAGGTCTTTAAAAGACGTTTAGATGTAGAGCTTAGGGATATGGTTTAGTGGGGACTGTTAGTGTTAGGTCAGAGGTTGGACTCGATGATCTTGAGGTCTCTTCCAACCTAGAAATTCTGTGATTCCGTGATTCCTGCATGGTCTCCTCTCCACAAGCTACAGATCCAGCCCAGAATCTGCTCCAGCAGGCTGCAGCCTTCATCAGTGCAGATCCACCTGCTCCACTGTGGTCTCCTCCACAGGCTGCAGTGTGGAACCCTGCTCCACTGTGGTACTCCATGGGCTGCAGGGGGACATCCTGCTTCACCATGGTCCTCACCACAGACTGCAGGAGACTTCTGCTCCGGCGCCTGGAGCACCTCTCCCCCTCCTTCACTGACCTTGGCACCTGCAAGGCTGTTCCTCACTCCTCTCACTCTCCCAGCTGCTGTGTGGCGCAGTGGTTTTTTTTTTGTTGTTGTTGTTTGTTTGTTTGTTTGTTTTGTTTTGTTTTGTTTTTCCCCCTGTCTTAAATACGCTCTCACAGAGGTGCAAAACAACATCACTTACTGGCTAGGCTCTGGCCAGCAGTGAGACCCTTACCATACATGGGACAGCTTCTAGATCCTTGTCACAGAAGCCACCCCTATGGCCCCCTGATACCAAAACCTTGCCACGTAAACCCACTACAGTTATCCAGTGATGTTGTGCAATATCTGTTGTTGGAGGTTCTCAAGAACCAACAGGGTAAAGCCCTGACCAATTTAGTCTTATCCCAGATTTGACATTGCTTTGAGCAGAAGGCTAGAATGGAGACCTCTCAAGGTCTCTTCCAGCCTGAATTATTCTATGATACTATGACCACTTATAAACACATAATTGATATATTGGAAAAGAAAAAAAAAAAAATGCCTAATTCTAAACCTGTCAAAATTACTGACAGACTTCAACTTGACTTCTATGGACTTTAGTATACTATTCTTAACAGATAGCTGGAGTGTGTGACTTATTATAGAATTGGTTCAATGAAACTAAGTAGGAAAATCAGTTGAAATCACTAATGAAATCACTAATTTCATTAGAAAATAGCTGAAGCCTGTTTCCAAATGTAGATATTTAACCAAGATAACACAGCATAACATATGTAAACTGATATGGAAGCAGCACTAAATAACCTATAGCTTTTCTACTCAGCTAAATGACTAGCACCATGCACTTTGAAGCTCTGCTAGCCAGGCCTCTGGGAATATGCTTCAGATCAGCAGTATTTCTTCAAAAGGCTTTTACTTTGTGTGTTCTGCTTTTTTTTTTTTTTTTTTTTTTTTTTTCCTCCTTAAAGTTCAAAGGTGGTTTAACTAAATGAACATATGATACTGTGAAGAATTTATACGATGTCTCTTAATTGTCTTTTTTAAGAAGTTTATCTGGCTTTCTGTAATTCAGTACTCATACAATAAATGCATTTCACACAAAACTAAGTTTTATATATAACACCGAAGAAGCTCTGTTGAGTTTCCTCACACACATAGTACCAATATTGTCTTACTGACTTAATCTACTACTTTTGCTGAGTATAGATTTTGGGAATATTATGTTTGTTCCTGAAGTAATGGGTTGATCCCACATTCAGATTGACTGAAAACTTTGGCACCCACTGCTCAGTATCTGAATGAATGTCTTGCTTATTGTTTACTGAAAGGAATTTTTTTTTAATGAGCAGACAAATGTTTAATCTTCAGAGGATACAGCTTAGTTTACTATTATTATTATTAGAGTGTTTTAATTATATAAATCATTCTTCTTCATGGTATTCTTTAAAATATTTGGAATGCCTCTTATGATGTGTATCTTTATATATCATTCCATGGCTATAGTAACTAGAAACTAATATACTCTATTTTAAAATGCTAAAACTAAGTACTTTCACACTTTTATTAAGTAATAAAACTACTGCTTTACATTTTGCTGAGTGCTTTATTTTCAATATATGTTAATTAGATATATTTAATCTCTGTCTGATATTTAACATGCAAAATTAACTTTAGGGTTATTATTCACTCAAATGTTACTTTGTACAGTATAACTAGCTCAGTGCTATGGATAATTTCTCATATTAAAACAATCACCTTTTTTTCTTCCTATACTCCTTTTTTTCCTAACAGAGAAACAAAACAAAACAAACAACAACAACAAAACAAACAAACAAACAAACAAAACAAAAAACAACAACAAAAAACAATAACCAACCTGTAGTTATTTTTAGACAATAAATCATACATGACTTACTTGTCATGTAAAAGAAAAACATATAGCAACGCTGCACAAAATACTACTAATTATAAAGAAAAATACATTTTCTGCTGTATGTGAATCCAATATTTGGAAACCTACAACACTCCAGCAAAATATAATAGTAATCACTCAATATGAATTTGCAAAATGATGTAATACTCTTCATTTAAAATCTAACCAAAAGTGTTAAAGGAAATCATAAGTTTTACTAACTCATAAGGGTTGTTATACAAAACTTTTTTTTTTTTTTTTTTTTTTTTTTTTAAGCTTTGCATGGTCATTTTAACTTTAATAAGTG
Source organism: Nettapus auritus (assembly GCA_011076525.1). Classification (NCBI taxonomy): domain Eukaryota; kingdom Metazoa; phylum Chordata; class Aves; order Anseriformes; family Anatidae; genus Nettapus; species Nettapus auritus. Next base: position 104,311,303 of record CM021765.1, on the reverse strand, counting down.
TCCAAGTATCTCCACTGATTCTGTTCAACCTTTTGAACTATAAGAATTCCAGAGCAAACTTGGCAAGTGAAGAGCAGAGCTACTGCAAAACCAGCAGGGGAAGGACCAAAAGAGGGTACTCCTCTGAAGAAACAGCATTCGTATTTTTGAAGAACTCTTCCTCTATACCACAAAAAAGGCTCCAAGAAAGAAATCTGCAACCCACAATAGACATTTTTTCTTAGTTCCTTGTGGTGTTTTTCATGCTGTTCACTGCTTTAAATTGTTTTCATGGGCACAGCAAGTTACTATCTTTTTTAAAGAGAAAAGGTATTTTCCTAGTCCTTTTTCTTCTGCTTTCCAGCTCCTGTAATTGAGAGCTTTATTTTTCTGTTGTTTAAAAATTATGAATTTAATAACTTCATATGTATACATACCATATATATGTGTGTCTGCATATACGTTCTGAATTTTCATTGCAACATTATTTTTTTTCTTTTTAGTTCTGTTTACTAATAGATGCCATGACTTAATTATACGTTGTTGACTTTGAAGTTTTGAGGAGTTATACATCGCCTTTTAGCTACAACTGACTGTGGTGGTTTTACTCATATGGGCAGCTGAGCTCCACCACAACCGCTCTCTCATTCCCAGCCTCCTCAAAGAGGAGGGGGAGAAAAGTCAACACAAAGAGTTTGAGGTTTGAGATGAGAATGATTTAATTAAAGGGAAAGGGAATGGGGAGAAAAAGTAACAAAAGAAACAACAAGGCCGTGCAGAACCACAGAGAGAAAGGAAAAAAAGTTATTCTCTATCTCCCATCAACGAGTGATGTTTGGCCACGTCCTGCGAAGCAGGGCCTCAAAACGCGTAGTCGTTGTTCAGGAGACACTGCCCTCCCCCACGAGAGCCCCCCTTTTATTGTTGAGTGTGACATCAGGTGTTATGGAATATCCCTTTGGTCGGTTTAGGTCAACTGCCCTGGTGATGTCCCCTCCCCATCAATTGCCCACCCCCAGCCTGCTGGCTCCTGGGGGCTTGGAGAGAGTCCTGATGCTGTGCCAGCACTATGCAGCACTAGACCCAACACTGGAGTGATACCAGTGCTGTTCCAGCTACAAGTGCAGCACTGTGTGGGCTGCTGCAGGGAAAGGTGACTCCATCCCAAACAGACCCAACACACTGATGAAGTTAAAGAACAAGCAAAACTGTGCTTATGCTCAGGATGGAAACCATGCTGGACGGGTGGTGTTCAGAAATTGTAAAAAAAAAAAAAAAATTAACTGCACAACGTATCAGAAAATTGATGTTAGACTCAAAACTCTAATGCTTAGATAAAGTAATGAACATAGAAGAATACTGTCAACTGATTTTTATTTATTTATTTTTTTTTAAAAAAGGGGGGGGGGGGGGGGCTTTTTACCATGTAGAGCAGCCATTTCTCCAGGGGATCTGACTCCGAGTGTGTCCCTTGAAAAGGAAAATTCTTTAACACTTAAAAGCTTCTACAACGACACGTCCAGTCCTTTGGTAATGACCAAACATGAAGCATTCTGGAACTTGAACAGCAATGTGGACAAAATGTCCTTCTGTTCAACTGCTCATATTTGAAAGCGTAGTGGTCACCTTACCTTGCTATAGAATTATCAGTAATTTAACTGTAACAGTTTTGCAATGATATTACTTGGGTAAGATTTACTCACACAAATTAAACCTGCAGGCATAATGCTGTCATTTATGCAGCCGATTCCAAGACAGGGATATTAAGCATTCAGAGCTTATTATGCTCTGAAGTTGTCAAAATGAGGCAAATTGGCTTTGATGACTCTTTTAGGAGCAAAGTATCCATAGTCCTTTTTTCCTTCTTCTCTTCTTGCAAAGGAGTCAAAAAGAAATACTGCAAAATCAATAGGTTTTGTTGTTGTTATTTTGGTTTGGTTTTGCTTTTAATTAAAAACAGGCATTTAAAAGATTTTTGCAACATTACATAGATTTTGCAATTACAGAAGAAGAATGTTGAGTGATATTAATAGGCTTGCAGTAATAGCAAGTTTCTTAGTATCCAAGTTAATTGCAGATATACAGACTCCGAGGATTGAAAGTGTTGTGAGGCACTGGAACAGGTTTCCCAGGGAAGTAGTTAAGTCACTCTCTCTGGAGGTATTCAAAGAACATGTAGAGATGATGCTTTGGGACATGTTTTAGTGGTAGACTTGGTAGTGCTACGTTAATAGTTCAACTTGAAGGTCTTAGAAGTTTTTTCAAATCTAAATGATTCTATGATTCTGTGAACCATCTCATAATAAAAGTGAGATTAAGTGGGTTTAACACCTGCATGATGTATTCCAGCAACATATTGAAAGCAGATAATCTAAAAATATATTTTTTAAGCAGTCAATGAAATATCTAATGCTTTTTTTGTGTATATTTAATATATCGTAATTATAAATGACAAGAAATCTAATAGTTTTATGCACTAAACAGTAAGATAGTTTTTAGTGAGATTTTTGCAAAGACTGTATGTGGCAGAAGACTACAGATCTCTGATGCTCCAGGTAAAGTTCTGTAAAACTACACCTTCCTCCACTGAAATTCTTAAATCAAAGTGAAAAATCATAGAATAATAGAATCATTCAGGTTGGAAAAGACCTCTAAGATCATCTAGTACAACCCTTAACTTAGTACTGGCTAGTCCACCACTAAACTATGCTACTAAGTTCTACATCTGTGTGTTTCTTGAAGACCTCTAGGGATAGTGACACAACTACTTCCCTGGGCATCCTGTTCCAAGGCCTAACAATCCTTTCAGTATAGAAATGTAACCTAATATCCAAACTAAACCTCCCCTGGTGCAACTTGAGGCCATTTCCCCTCATCTTTTTACTTGGTGCTTGTGAGAAGAGCCTAATCCCCACCTCGCTACAACCTCTTCTAAAGTAATTGTAAAGTACAATAATGCTTGTTGAACTTCATATAGTTGGCCTCAGCCCATTGGTTCAGCCTATCCAGATCCCTCTGTAGAGCCCTCCTACCCTCAAGCAGATTAACACTCATGCCTGACTTGGTGCAAATTTACTGAGGGTGTGCTCGGTCCCCTTGTCCAGATCATTGTTAAAGATATCGAAGATAACTGACCCCATGACCCCAGTACTGAGCCCTGGAGTACACCACTAGTGATCAGCCTCCAAAATGGATTTAACTCCATTCACCATGACTCACCCATCCAGCTTTTATCCCAATGAAGTGGATACCCATCCAAACCAGGAGCAGCCAGTTTCTCTAGAAAAATGCTGTGGGAAATGGAATCAAAAGCCTTACTAAAGTCTAGGTAGACCACTTCCACAGCCTTTCCTTCATCCACTAAGCACTTCAACTTGTCATAGAAGGAGACCAGGTTCATCAAGTAGGGCCTGCCTTTCATAAATCCATGTTGATTGGACCTGATCACCTGGTTGTTCTGTAAGTGCTGTGTGATGGCACTCAAGACAATCAGCTCCATAAGCTTCCCCGACACTGAGGCCAGACTGAGAGGCCTATAGCTTCCCAGATCCCCCTTCCTGTGCTTCTTGTCAATGGATGTCACATTTGCTAGCTAGCAGTCAAGTGGAACCTCCCCTTATAGCCAGGACTGATGATAAATCAGATGGAAGGAGGCTTGGCAAGCATTTCTGCCAGCTCCCTCAGTACACTCCAGTGGATCCCATTTGGCCCCATAGACTTGTGTACATATAATTGGAATAGCGGGTTGCTAACCACTTCCTTATGAATTATGAGGGCTTCATTCTGCTCCTTGTCCCTATCTACCAGTTCAGGGGGCTGGGTATCCAGAGAATAACTGGTCTTGCTGCTAAAGACACACCACCTCACAATTTAGAAACAAGGAACTTATTTTGTAAACAATTGTGGTGGTTTTACTCAGGAGGGCAGCTGAGCTCCACCACAACTGCTCTCTCATTCCTCCTCAAAGGGAAAGGGGGAGAAAATATGATGAAATTGGCTCAAGGGCTGAGATAAGGAAAGAGAGATCACTCAACAACTGTCATCATGTGCAGAACGGACTCAACACAGGGAGACAGTAAGATTTATTGCCTATTACTAACAAGCTAAAAAAGTGAGAAACAAAACAAACTAAAAACACCTTCCCCCTCATCCATCTTCTTCTACCTCCTCCCACTGAATGGCACAGGGGAGCAGAGAATGGGGGCTGCAGTCACTCTGCAGCACTTTGCCTCATCCACTCCTTCATGGTCACTCACTGCCTTTGCCCCAAGTAGGGTCCCTCCCATGGGATGCCATCCTTCCAAAACTGATCCTGCATGGGCTTCCCACAGGCAAAAACTGCTCCAACATGGCTCTGTACCATGGGGTCCATCTGTCAGGAGCAAACTGCTCCAGCATGGGTCCCCCACGGGTGGCAGCTCCCCCCCAACCCCCTGCTCCTGCGTGGGCTCCTCTCCATGGGCTGCAGCTCTGGCCCAGGGCCTGTTCCTGCGGGTCTCTCCATGGGCTGCAGCCTCCTCCAGGCCACATCCACCTGGTCCACCAGGGGCTTCTCCACGGGCTGCAGCGTGGAGATCTGCTCCATGTGGGACCTATGGGCTGCAGGGGGACAGCCTGCTCTACCAGGGGCCTCTCCACAGGCCGCAGGAAAACTGCTGCTATGTGCCTAGAGCACCTCCTCTTCCTCCTTCTTCACAGACCTTGGTGTCTGCAAGGCTGTTTCTCACTCCTCACTGTCCCAAAAGCTTTTGTGCAGCATTTTTTTCCCCTTTCTTAAACCTGCTGTCACAGAAGTGCAGACATCATTGCTTACTTGCTTCGCTCTGGCTAGTGGTGGGTCCCTTTTGGAGCTGGCTGAAACATGGGGCAGCTTCTGAATTCTTCTTATAGAGCCACTGTGTGGCCCCCCTGTTACTAAAACCTTGCCATTTAAACACATTACAACAAGGGAACTAAATAAAGCCGAACATCAAAATTGTCAACGTGAACTGAAGAAGGAAAATATGGTGACACTGACAAAATTATGTTGACGATACTGACTACATAATTGACACTATAGTAATCTCTACTTCATGGCACCTGTGAATCCTACTATCAAATATCTGAAGTTCTTTCCTCTTCCTTCAATTCCATCTTATGATCTCCTTTTTGCCTACCCCAAGTTCTGTTCCAAAATAATTTAACTCTCTCCTGTACTCCTTCATGTATCTGTATGCAAAGTGAGCATGTGTTTAGATGATCTGAAAATTAAGTTGTACAGGTTTCCATCCCACTTTAAAATCAATGTAGCATTGATCTCAGTTTAGGGTTTATTAAGTAATTTCACTTGAAAGAGAGTGGGTAAAAATGAATCTAGTCATTGTTTGAAAAACATTAAAGTACATCAATAAAAAATATCAGACTTGCTTTCTACTTGATATTTTCTCAAGTGTAGTTCCAAAACATTTTTTAGGCATTTATTTTGCAAATAATCCTGATTTTATCAATCATGAAAGCATAAGAACAATCACTTATTTAAAAACAAACAAACAAACAAACAACATCAACAAAAAAAAACTTGGCAAATTCCATGGCGTTTTATAATTCAGTGTAAATATTTTCATATTTTTGAACACACACCGTTTTAGGTGAGGTAACATTGACTTTTTTTTTTTTTTTTTTTTTTTTTCTGATAATTCCTTTAATAATGTAGCTTACAGTTGAGACATAACTGCTGAGAAACAAACTGAGCTCACTTCCTATTTATGAAAAGAGAGCCCTGAAACCAGACCTACAAGACCAAGGCCTAACTTGGGTATCAGTGAAGGTAAATTTTAATGTAAAGTAAAAACAAAATTAAGACTAATTTAGAGCAGTTAAAATATATGTAAAATTCAGATACATAAATTGTTTTGGAGAAATTAAAACATTAGATTTCACTATAATTTTTGCTTGTTTGCTTGTTTTGCCACATGAAAGATTACTGATACTTCTGGATATTAATGAACATAGTCTTTAGTATTGTTTTTAGCTGGGACAGAATTAATTTTCTTCATAGTAGCTCATATAGTGGTATCTTTTTTATTTTTGACCAAAACAGTGTTGATAACACACCTATATTTTAGTTGTTGCTAGACAGTGCTTACACAGGCTCAAAGTTTTTTTCTGTTTCTCAAACAGCTCTGCTAGCGAGGAGGCTAGCAGTTGGGAAGAAGTTGGGAAGGGATACAGACAGGACAACTGAACCAAACAGACCAAGCAGATATCCCACACCACATGGTGTTGTGTCCAGCAGTAAAATCCAGTGGAAAGAAGGAGGAAGGGGGGGATGTTCATGGTTATGGCATTTGTTTTCCCAAGTAACCATTACACATGCTGAGGGCCTGCTTTCCTGGAAATGCTTGAACATCTGCCTGCTTGTGAGACATAGTAAATGAATTTCTTGTTCTTCTTTGCTTGCACGTGCATCTTAAACTGTCTTTACCTAAACCCAACGAGTTTTGTCACCTTTATTTTCAGATTCTCTTTCCCATCTCACTGAGGTGGAGTGAGTGAGTGACTGCCTAGCAGAATTAACACACAACAGCATTATTCCTTAAAATACCATGTTAATATGAAGAAATATCGTTTGCTATTCATGAATTCCTATAAATAGTTTTTTACTAGTCTCTTAAATGTCAGTAATTCACTCAAGAATAAGATCGTAATAATCAGGTTATTGAGGTGATCAGACAGGTTCCAGAAATAGCATCCTAAGCAGCCTGAGAAAAATTATGTTTAAAAGATGTTCTCATGTTTGTTTCAGTATCAGGATGATGTCTGAAAAAAGAAATACCTTTGAAAACATCTAGCACAGGTTCACTAAATCCTTTCCTTAGACAAATATATATATATAATAATACAGCATATTAAAATTAATAATAAAATAATGTTTCAATAATTCATGTTTTCCTAGTATCTATCTCTGACCTTAATGACCTGCAGCAATTCATGAGTTACCCTCCCACGCTTATTTGCATAATCAAGTATTGCAGTAAGCAGAAAGCAAGAAAGCAAGGCATAAAGAACATCTCTGACAGTCAGGCAAGGTTCTTGGAAGTTCAAAAAAATAGATCAAATCTCAAATGAGGTAGCTTTTATATCAGAACTCCAATACTATTTAAGTAGAGACTGAAAAGCACAGGTAGCTATTCAATGTGGATAATACCATGTTCAGAGTATTAATTTGTTATATATACTTTTAGGGCTCAATGGAATGAAAATGGGTGTGTGGAGAACATTATTCCTATCAATTATGGGTTCATCACACATATGTAAAGTTACTCATGCACAGAAGTGTTTGCATAACATTGTAATTTTTGCTTTTTAAAATGAATGTTATTCTGAAATAAATATTTCAGGAAAACACATTCTCTTAGTGCTATGATGAAAACATCTTTTAAGAAGGATGCATCTTCTAGAAAAACAAGAATACAAGGGCTCCCCAAGGGAAAAGCAGTTTTTCATTTTCATTTTAAATTAGAGCATATACCTGTAAGATTCACAACATATTATCATTCTAAACCTATGTTTTTTGTTTTTTGTTTTTTTTTTTTTTTGTTTTTTTTTTTTTTTTTTTTTTTTTTTTTTTTTTTCAAAGTACAAGACTTTTTACAATAAATTCCTGATTAGCAAAGTAATTTGCTCACTTATGTTTAAATTAATCAATTTACCTTTTGTAAGCTCATTAGGCTTCTGTTCTACATTACTCATGATTAGCATTTTTGTATTTTTGTTTTGATTGCATAGATAACATTTTGAAATCATAGCTACAGCATTAGTTGATTAACACAATTTTCAGATGTGTAAATGAACTTGATCTATGGCAAGTTCTTGTCATATTAACATTTGTTTTTAAGCATGGCTGAGTTTTGTAGTATTTTCCATCTACACCTTTTTCTACACCTTTGAATTTCATGTTTCTAGAGGAAAATCCATAGAGCAGGCCATGCAATGAGAATAGACACAAGTGGAATAGAAAATTTTTAGTCAAGAGAGCAGTTTGTAACATGAAAATAGAAATTGTATAATTACTACAATGAGTTCCAACTTTTTAAAGTTTTCCATTATGATCAATTCTTGAGTAACATTTATTTTACAGAAAAATAATAATAATAATAATTAAAAAATGGAAGGATGTCTCCAGTGTTTGATAAAATAATATGAGCAAGGAAGCAAGGAAATAAAAGGACAGAGAGAGAGAAAAGAAGGCAAGGATAGATTTATTATTATTATTATTATTATTATTATTTTTCTAATGAAAGAGTAACGCATAGCCAGACAGTGGAGGATGGCATTAAGTGTAAGATTATTGACATAAGGCACAGCCTGACATTTTACAGCTGTAAAAATACTAGCTTTGTTTCTCAGCTAATATGCTATTGCTGTTATGTCTTTTGTTATGTCTGTAGGGAGCAAAAACTACATACAAATTGTAATGCAAATATGTTATGATTTTTTAAATTATTAGACTCTCCTATCATCACTGGATTGAACTAGAATAGTAGTGTACAAACAGAACTCAAAATTTACAAGCAGTTGCTTTAAATTATTTCTGCCAATTTAGGTCTAAGGGATTAAGATTTAAAGAAAATAAGATTTTTCTGATAATTTTGTTTTATATGTAGTTTCTATTCATCAATTCTAACACATTTTACTGCTTACAGGGTAAACAATTTCTCAAAAATAAAACAAAATTTTAAAAACACCCTGAAAAACGGATGATTGGGAAAAATAAATAAATAAATAAATAAATAAAATTGCCTCATTCTGTATTTGATACATCAAAACCAGAATATAGATGAAAAATGAAAATACATATAAACAAGAGAAAACTGAAAATCATGGTCCAATAAAAGATGAGGAACCACTTGTGGTTTAACCTGGCCAGCAGCTAAACACCACACAGCTGTTCACTCACCCTCCCCCCTCCCTCTCTGGGATGGGGGAGAGAAACGGAAAAGTGAAGCCTGAGAGTTGAGATAAAGACAGTTTATTAAGATAGGAAACAATAATAATAATAATAGTGTGTATGAAACAAGTGATGCACAATGTAATTGCTCACCACCTGCTGACCGATGCCCAGTCTGTCCCGAGCAGCCACCAGGACACCACTTAATACTCTAAAATTTCTTGTAGGAAAGCAATTCTAAATAAATGTAATATGTTTGTCCCTGATATTATAATAATATTCTGATATTCATGACATGAGTCCCACTTGGTCCTGTTAGAGATTATATTCAGTGTGGACTGCAACATTGCTTGAACAACTCAAAGGAAAGAGCCTTAATGAAGCACACATCATAAGTGTGTTTTGATGGAGGATTGGCAAGAAAGATTTGCATGGTTTGGTTTTCCATCATCAGAAATTGTATTATCATTGTAAAGTGAGAGACAAGATAGGCACTACATGCTAATCCAAAGTAAGAAACCTGCCTGTCCTGGAGTCTAAATTTTACCACTTCCAGATTTGCCTCCTTTGTGAAACAACATGTCTAACCATAAGAGATAAGACTCATCCCATTAACACTTATGTCTCTGGAAAAAAAAAAAATAAAAAATAAAAAATAAATGTTGCCTATAAGAAAAGAGGAAATGACTATAAAAGTATTCAAACAAGAAATCTCTGATAGATAATTTCTAATTCCTGTCCCCATCAATACAAAATAGTGATGGAAATCAGAATTATATAATACTTTGGGTTGGAAGGTGCTTTAAAAATAATCTAATTCCCCTCTGTGGGCAGGAACACCCACTAGACCAGGTTGCTCAAAGCTCCATCCAACCTGGCCTTAAACACTTCCACGGACGGGGCATCCACCACTTCTCTGGGCAACCTGTTCCAGTGCCTCACTACCCTTATAGTAAAGAATTTCTTCCTGATGATGGAAATGATGGGAAGAAGTAGAAATTTGTTTTGGAGAGAGATTTCACTGAAATTATATCAACCTCCATTGTTAGAAAAATGAACTGGATATAAGACCTCTCATTAAGTTTCTGGAAGCTGGAAATGCTATGAAGATAGCTTTTTCCTCACAAAATGGATTAGTTCTGTTTGTTCTGAAAAACAAAATTTAACAAGAATTGCAACAGTTTTATGTGATCTAGATTAATTAAAAAACTGCAATACTTCTGGTCTAAACCTGTTTGTCACTAAAATAAATGAGTAGCAACAGTAGATTTGTTTATTTATTTATTAGCATATGAGTATGCATTGTAATTGTTAAGGACAAAAATTGGGATAAGCAATACTACAAATTATTGTGCTTTTTAATTTAAAAAGTTTTTATAATGGTCATATGGAAAGTAGTGGTAAAGAACATTGTTTGCAAAGTAGCTGGACAAGAATGAACAATTTTGGAAGAGGAAGAAAAGTAACCAAGTTCAGTAACAGTAAAATCTCTCCTACTTTGTAGATATGTATTCTTATGTGCATTATCTTTAGCAGCAACTTCAGTCTCACATTAAAAAATGCTAAAACTATAATTAAAGAACAGCACGTGCATGTTAAACTTTAAGTATTTAGGAATACATAACAATGTAGGTTCCTCATTAACCTGTAAAAGTGAAAAATATTATACTTTGCAAAAATGCATGGTGACTTTATGCACTTAAGTCAAAATCACTTCTAAAGTCTTATGGTTCTAGCAGAATGACTGGTTAAAAAAGTTAAAGCTATTATAAACCTGTCACCACTCAGATTTCATAGTAAAATATTATTAAAAACACTGTTTCTTTGTTTATATTGATGTTTATAAACTTGATGTTGATACAAACACGAATAATCACATATATTATTAGTACTCAGCTACTTAAAAGCAGAATTGTTTGTATACTGAGCCATATATGAGCACCAAAGATATACCAAAGATAAACCTGTAATACATCCAAAAAATGTTGTCATATTTAATATGCAATACAATCTTGCACAACATTCTACTGAGTTTTTATTACAGATCTATTTGTTACCACATTTGTTTTTATTACTGATCTTTCTTTCCTTCATTTCTTCTTCTACTTCATAAGTAATGTTTACATAGCAGAGATGTGACAATCTTTTTTTATACACTTCACCAAAGTCTTACCAGTGACTTGTCGGATTTCTAGGTAAGGTCATGTAGCTGTTAAGGGTGCTTAAATGGCATTTGTTTACTCTTCTTCTTCCATTCACCTGCATGCTTGACACTATCTTCTGTTGTTCATTACACTGGTCACTTGGCTTTGCAGTCAGTGCAGAAAAATATTAAAATATTTGACTGCTAAAGATGTCTCCTCAAAAATTCATTCATTGCTAGATACAGCTTTTTCTAGCCACTGAAAGGAGATAAGCTTCTTCAATGTGTTTTTCTTTTATTTTTTTTTCTTTTATTTTTTTCTTTTTTTTTTTTTCTTTTTTTTTTTCCCTCTTAGATTCTAGGTGTATGGGAAAGAATAAAAACAGTAAAAAATTGCTGATCCCTCTTCCTAGTTTGAGACTGAGCCAAACCTTCTACTCTAAATGTTTAGTTGTATTAGGATTTCAAAGGGAATTTCCAGGTAAGCAACGTATTTCTTTCTTACTGTTCATAATGGCAAATGAACATGGTTAAGTTAGGAGCATATGTACTGTGTAGTGTTTAGTGAAAAGTCTTGTGTCGAGTTGCAGAAGCAGAGAGAAAATGATAAGCATTCATAATGTCACCCCAGACTGTGGGAAACATGCTGTGCCAACAAAAGTAATTTTAAAATATAATTTTCACAATGGCTTTTATTATTGTCTTAGTGAAATTCCACTTTGGGATCTCATCTAAGGAAAAAAAAAAAAAAGTTCATACCTATACCATACCTTCCTTCAGACTTGTTCCAGTCACAGAAATTAACAGCAGAACCTAGTGCACCTTTTGCCATACCTTGAGAACATCCAGTAGAATACAGTTGTGTTCTGCATGGACTCACTGGAACAGGGGTCGTTGTATCCTTCTTAATATAGTCCTGCCAAGAATAATTTGGCCGTAAACAGTGTAGGCCACAAGGGAAGACTGAAATTTATTTATATGCACCAACAGCAAGCAAGAAAGAATAATGAGAACCACAGGATCTCTTAACATAATTACATAACGTCCAGCAGAGACAGCAAAGCATGAAAACTAATTTCAGGAACAAAAGCTATAAAACTTAATATGATCCTAAAAATAAAAATAATAAATATTTTTTTTAAAAAAAAATAAACAAAACCAAAAACAAAACAAAACACCTAGGAAATAATTCCTCACTTCCATGATTTTCAATGGAGAAATAGTAGATAAGAGCAATTAAGTTCTCAGATCTTTGCCTAGAGCTTACTATTTAAAATGTTTCAGATGGTACAGTAACTGAAAATGAAATTTCTAAAGGCAAGCTAGGTCATAAAACAGTATGCAGTTTTATTGCAAGCTGAAGGAATATTCCTTCTCATTGACAATTGCCCTTTCTGTTTGGAGCCTATTCTGTCTGGATGAGGAGAGGTTGTTCAGTACAGTCTGGGAAGAGGATGAGTTAACGAGTGTGCAAAAACACCATATGACTTGACAGAAGGGAATGGTGATAACTGAGAAAAGTCAAATGTGGTGGCCTCCCTTTCCAGTCCAACACACGCACAATGAAGATATAGCTGGACACACAGGTGAAGGAACAAAGATGGCCCAGCCAACCTTTATTCCAGCTGATCAAACTGGAAGCTCACTGGTGAGATGTGTATACACCTCACCAGTGATGTGAGATGTGTATACGCCTCACTCACTGGTGTGAGTGTATATACACCTCACTGGTATACACCTCACTGGTGTGAGGAAAGGAGAGGAGAGGAGAGGAGAGGAGAGGAGAGGAGAGGAGA
>CM021765.1:104277388-104298356 GCA_011076525.1 Nettapus auritus | reverse complement strand
TAGCCAACTGTCATCCAAGTCTCATCTAACTTTTCCTTGTCATCCAGTAAAATATGATATTCTGTAGACAGAACTGATCCATCAGCATTTTTGTGGTATGTGTACAGAGTTACAAGGATGAACAATATCAAGGCTCTCCAGCTATAGGCTTAAGAAATGAAAATCGATATTAGTGTCAACTGTCACTGAATGATTGACTGTAACGAGCATGATTGTCCATTTGATTTCCATAAGACTTCATGGATAATATTGATACACAGTTTTGGAGTATTTTTTTAATAATAACAATAACGATAACAATAATAATGTTTTATTTTAATTTTTCTGTTGTTAGCCTACAAAAAATGAAGATTATCCTACTACCCCTTGCAGAATAAAGTAGTGTTCACTGGAAACCTCAGTCAGCTGAAGCCTTCTTTGTGTTGCATTTTTTTGTAACATCAATTTTATAAATCTTATAGCCACCACTTTACCTCAGAACTGTAGACCTCTGCAAGACTAAGAGCAAATGAAAATGCCATCAAAACTTTCACCTTTTTTATTTATTGGTTTGTTTCCAGGATTGTGCTGCTGCTGTGTTACAAATGAATACAAAGTAAGGGTGTTAAGTGAGTTGAGTTCTTTATCATAGAATCACAGAATATTCGAGTTGGAAGGGACCCACAAGGATCATCAAGTCTGACTCCTGGATCCTCAAAGGACCATCCAGAAATAAAATAAAAAATAAAAATCAGATCCTGTGTCTGAGGCTCTGTGCTGTGACCACTTCCCTAGGGAGCCTGTCCCAGTGCCTGACAACCCTCTGGGTGCAGAACCTTTCCCTAACACCCAGCCTGACCCTCCCCTGTCCCAGCTCCATGCTGTTCACTTGGGTCCTGTCACTGTCCCCAGAGAGCAGAGCTCAGTGCTTGCCCCTCCACTCCCCTCATGAGGAAGCTGCAGGCCACCATGAGGCCTCCCCTCAGTCTCCTCTTCTCTAGGCTGAACAAACTGAGTGATTTCAGCCACTCCTCGTATGTCTTCCCCTCTAGACCCTTTGCTATCTTTGTTGCCCTCCTTTGGACACTCTAACAGTTTTATATCTTTCTTATACTGTGGTGCACAGAACTGAACACAGTACTCAAGGTGCGGCCTCAACAGTGCAGAGCAGAGCAGGACAGTCACTTTCCTTGACCAGCTATCAGGGCTGTGTCTGATGCACCCCAGGCTACAGTTGGCCTTCCTGGCTGCCAAGGCACACTGTTGGCTTATGTTCAGCTTGCTGTTGATCAAAATCCCCAGATGCCTTCCTGGGGGGCTGCTCTACAGCATCTCATCTCCCAGTCTGTACATATCACCAGGGTTGCCCCTTCCCAGGTGCAGAATCCAGCACTTGCTCCTGTTCAAATTCATATTGTTGGTGATTGCCCAGCTCTCTAATTTGTCCAGATCTCTCTTCAAGGCCTTACCACTTTCAACAGAGTCAACAGCTCCACCCAGTTTGATATTGTCCATGAATTTGCTCAAAAAACCTTCAGGTCCTTCATCCAAATCATTTATGAGAACATTGAAGAGGACTGATACTAAAATGGAGCCCTGGGGAACCCCACTAGTGACAGGTTACCAGACTGATGTAACCCCATTACGTGATGTTTGTTTGTATTATTTGGACAACAAGCATATTTCAGAATTATTTTTATTTTAGGGTAAATTACAGAAATATACTGTACATTTTGAGAAAAGACAAGAAATGAAATCTTGTATTGTTATTAAAGTTAAAGCTTTTGAGAACTATAGCATGTCAGATTGTAATTGCCATTTTTAAAATGACAATGCACCTTATTTAACACAAGTATTTGAAACAACAAAAGTAAACATTATTATTGGAACTCATAAACCTTTAAATAAACAGGATATATCTCTACTTTAATTTCTTACTCTACAGTATTGAGAGTAATATGAGAAAAAAAAAAAAAAAAAAAAAAAAAACTGTGATTAATACAGATTGAATGAATATAAATGTTTACTTCATTCAAGCCAAAAATCTTTGAGGCCTTGCTATCATCTCAAGTACCTGTAGTGGCATAATACCAAACAAATATTATTGGGTTATTAAAGACATTGAGCAACTGTGTTTCAAAGGAGCGAAATGGTCAATAGTGCAAAGGAGTGACACCATTATCCTTGCTGAAAATATTTGCACATTAGTAACTTAAAAACTCTAATGAGCAAGTAAACCCTATTTGCTAAATTAGAATATGAGAGAAGATGTTTTCCTTCTCCACTGGTGTAAGTGAGGACTGCATCATGGTAGACTGTACAGAGCATCACGAGGTAAGTTTCTAAAAGCAGATCTGAAAGAAGTAGCGCTAGGCAGTATATTTTTGTCCAGCTGCCAGAAGTTAAACTCGCTGCAGAGCATCACAAATAAAACATAGCAAAAATAAATTTTGGGGGATGTCCCATTGTTTCAACATGCTTTAAAAATTGAGAAAGATAGAATATAAAAGTCAAAATGAAACTCACAGTATGTGAACCACATAGAACTAAACTACAGAAATATAATTTAGCAGAATTTATAGCAATAAATACATCTAAGAATCATACAGTTTTATATTCAGATAGCATTACAAAAACATGAGGATCATTGCAGAACTCAGAAAGTGGAACAAATGTTTAATATATAACCCTATTCCATGCCTCAAAACAAAAGAAATTACTTTCTTAGAAATGACATAGTGATAACTGATTTATTATTATTATTATTTTTTTTCCCCACAGAGTATAATAATTGATTGATCTGCATTTGAGGTGTTAATTTTGATCTTTATTTGCTTGTTTGTTTTCTCGTGTGGTCATTCACAAATAAAATTGACAGATCTAGTGAAAAAGCAAACACACTTACTTCTTACATAATCTCTTATATGCCACAGTTAATATAGAATCATAGAATTTATCAAATTACAAGATATTTTGACCCCATCATCTAATTTATGTCTCTGAGAACATCCACTACATTCAATACGAGTAGTGTAAATTTAAAAGAAAAAAAAAAAAAAATTATGACATTTTCAATGAATAAAATCATATTAAGCATGAGATGTTCTTTAAAGTACTTTATTTCAGTTGCTTAGAGTCCTTTTTTATCGTTGTTGTTTTTCTGGATTGTCTGTTGTTACATCTGTAATGACAAACATAGCACAAACAACTAACTAATACTGCCTTCCACTTCCTGATTATCTGGTTGAGATTATATTGGTTATTTTGGAAAAAAGAAGCTAAAAACATAAAGTCATTCCCTATATCTCCTACAGAATAATAATGTATATTTAAAGGCTTTCTCTAGGACAAAAGCAGTGCACAGAGAAGCAATCCTATTGTTACACAGAAAAATGGTATTAATGTAAAGCAGTCCAGAATGGATTTATACACCCTCCTTATGTCTACTTTAAAATGAAAGAAGCATCAGGAAGCAACAGTACACTACTAATTTTTCTGGTAGTCAAATGATGACTTACGTCTGACACAGTTTACACACCCAAAAAACCCTCTGAAGAACTCTTTCCTGTATACTCTGTTTATCCAAGCTTTCTATGATTAACATAAAAAAAAAAAAAAAAAAAAAAAAAAAATCTCCATCATTCCCACCAAGCCATTAATCGTTTTTGTTGTTCTTTTCTTAACTCACTCTAACATTGTCAATGTTTTTT
Source organism: Nettapus auritus (assembly GCA_011076525.1). Lineage (NCBI taxonomy): Eukaryota > Metazoa > Chordata > Aves > Anseriformes > Anatidae > Nettapus > Nettapus auritus. Next base: position 104,294,667 of record CM021765.1, on the reverse strand, counting down.
TCTGGTGTTATGTTAAGAAGTTTATACCGGCAATATTCATTGAATCTTAACGGGAGCACAATACAGGCATGTGTGACATTGTAATGAATCATTTAAATCAGAGTTGTTTTTTTTTTTTTTTTTTTTTTCTTTGTTGTTGTTGTTCAAACACAATTTCTCTGTTTCTCTACCAAAAATCCTTGACATACAAATAAACTTTCATAACTGTGTAGTGAAAATTTTATATTTTAGACTGATATGAATCCTAATACTATAAAACAGTGATAGTAGACCTATGACATTTGTGTCAAAATCAGCAAACAATTTTATTGTTGGTACTTTATTGATATACGTTCTTCATCGTCTTGCCAGGTAGCATTTTCAGTGTTGTTGAAGAAGCTTTCACTCAGGAAAATTGCAGTCAAAAAAGTGTATAAGGAGCGATGTATGAAAAGAGCAATGAATGAAAAGAGTTTGGTAACTTATTCCAAAGTGTGTCTTTCTTCTCAGTGTAAGAAAATGAATTGTTATTTTTTTTGGGGGGGGAACCAAGCATTTGATAGTATTGACACATATTTGTAAATCCAAGAAGCCAAAAACATGGAAACCGTGGATTTACCACACTGGAGTCTGTGCAGGAAACATTTCTCCTAAGGTGCAACTTGTGGATTTCCTCAAGATGTTTATTTATTTATTTATTTATTTTCATGAAACCACTGTTAATGCTGTTGTTGATTTGCATACAGAGGAAACAGTATTGTGTAGCTGACAATAATCTCATAAATCCATCATACACAGCACGATTTCATACTTCTGAAAATTTCTAGCAGTGATGATTAACAGTTAGATTAAGAGAGTAAACAGGAAAAAAAAAAACAAAAACAAAAAACAAAAACAAAAACAAAACAAAAACAAAAACAAAAACAAAAAAAAACAGCTTCCATGTTTTTAAGTGCTTATATTGAAGACAGCTCTTCAAATTAAATGTGTTGACAGTCCTAAATGCTGAAATAACTGAAAATGGAAAACCACTCTTTCTATTTGTGGCATTAAGATTTCAGTATTTTGCTAAACAGATTGAAAAATATTATCTATGAACCACTAACTAACGTTCATCCATCTCCACTTAAAAAACAAACAAACAAAAAAGAAGCTTTCTATATTTGGAGTTCAATTTTCCATGTGGCAAATTCTCAACAGCAAAGTAACAACAGCCGTTCTTGTCCAATTCTGTAACTGTTTGGATTTTCACAATTGATACATTTATCAGCAATTAATCTTTTTCCTCAGGCATGGGTCTTTTCTTCTTCAGTGGTCTAGCATTTATTTATTTATTTATCTATCTACCTATTTATTTATTTATTTAATTGTAATGTTGTTTCCAAACTCACATGAAACTTAATGACATTTCAAAAAAAAAAAAAAAAAAAAAAAAAAAAAAAGCTTCAGGTGTCTTGTCCTGTTTCACAAATGTGTGTTGGTGAGGCATAAGAGGAAGTATTTAGGTGTCCCCTTTGCATAGCTTTTAACTGAGACTTACATCTCCATGTACAAGTTGGATATTAAGTATAAATATTCTTTGGTATACTAATATTAATTACTAACTAGAATAAAAGTACACTAAAAATGAACATGCCAAAAAAGTAACAATAAAGATATGAATCAACTTAAGAATATATTCTTCTGAGCACTGGTGTAGCAGTTCAATCACATAGAAATGAGTTTAAAAAGCTTTAGAAAATAATTTGAAGGCTTTACACTGGAAGCCATATCCTCATGAATTTATGTAGTGGGTTTATGTGGCAAGGTTTTGGTAGCAGGGGGCCATAGGGGTGGTTTCTGTGAGAAGGATCTAGAAGCTGCCCCACTGCTGACCAGAGCTGAGCCAATAAGCGATGTTGTTTGTGCCTCTGTGAGAGCATATTTAAGACAGGGAAGAAAAAAAACACTGTGCCACACAGCAGCTGGGAGGGTGAGAGGAGTGAGGAACAGCCTTGCAGGCGCCAAGGTCAGTGAAGAAGGAGGGGGAGAGGTGCTCCAGGCGCCGGAGCAGAAGTCCCCTGAGGCACATTTGTTTAGATACAGTGAAGTCATTTGTGTAATTTCTTATTGTATAAGCAAGAATGATGATTAGAAAATTAGTGAAAATTAGTAAAATAACTGAACAACTAACCAGCCTGTTAATGACAAAATGCAATGGGCACAAACTGGAACAAAAAAAAAAAAAAAAAAAAAAAAAAAAGGTTCTGTCTAAACATCAGGAAGCACTTCTTTCCTGTGTGGATGATGGAGGTAACAGGTTGCCTGTAGATGTTGTGGATCTCCTCTTTGGAGATCTTCAAAAGCCATCTGGACATGGGCCTGGGCAAACAGCTCTAGGTGTCCTTCCTTGAATAGAGTAGGTTGGAAAAGATGACCTCCAGAGGTCCCTTCCAACTTTTATTATTCCGTGATTCTTTCATTCTGTGAATAGAGTGTTGTCTATTTAACCTGATTTAGAGGAACAGTACTTCTATCAATGTCATGTTTATTGATCATAAAGATTATATAGTTTGCTTGCCATTTTCTGTAATACGGATATTTTAGATAATTGCAGAGGTTAAGTTTTAGCTCTGCTCATAAATTCCTATAACACTTTCTGTACATATGCTTACATACTATTTTGCATAATATGCAAGTCTGTGTTGTGCTTAAAGAACATATAAATTACTGATCAATATATTATAAAGTGTATAAAAGATTTATTTCTACTAATACAGACTATTTATATACAAAGGGTGTTACTAAATTTCTACACATAATTTATAGTTTCATCTTATTCAAATATAATGAAAGATGCATAATTTAAGAAAACAAAATCACACTTAATATATTTAAAATATGGACCCCTGAGTAATTCTATGTTCTTATATAAAAAACACTTGAGAAAATCCTTGAATTTTCTAGTATAGTTTCACCCAATCTCTGATTAAAGACAGATTTTATTAGAGAACTTTTCCTTTGTTGGGCTTTTTTTTTTTTTTTTTTTTTTTTTTGGCCTTAAGATATAATGTGCTACAGAATAAAGCAAAGAGTCAGAAAATAAAACATGGTACTCTGATTATTCATTGCCACACATCACTACATCTTCTAGAAATCACTCCTTAAGATTGTGGTTTCGTTTCCTGGGCTGGCAGCACCACAAATGTACATCCTGATTAGCAATTGTTTCATTGTCAGAGATTTTCCAGGTTTTGCTGGAGTCATTGAATATGTGTTTAAATTAGCCTGAGCATTTTTACACAGGCAAATTCAGTGACATTTTTACTTCCCGAACTGGGACATTGAGTGTCAGCTTCTCTTTGTTTTCCATTCCAGTAGTCAATCTAAAGTAATTTTTCTCCATGCAAAGAGAGACTTAGTTTGAAAGGAGAGCAATGGAATTTGAGAATCAATAAACCCTTGTAAACAATTTCCAGCTAAGCAGTTCAGTTTAGTTGGATTAGTAAAATAATTCAGAAGTAGTTTACAGCATTCAGAGTTCTTATGCTCATTTCATCAATATTATAAGACACAGTTTATACCAGTAAGAATAAGAGGACCAATAGTCAGTATTCCTTAGGAACTTCTGTTTGAAATCTTCACTACAAAAAATGAAAACTCTTCTCAACACTGTTACTGATCATTAAAAGTTAATGTCCCAGTGCTGTCTTCAGTAGTGCTCTTCAGAAAGATAGCTCTTCTTCACTTCTTCAAGGACATTTCATGGCAATCTATTTACCTGTACGCTATTTAATTTACCATGGCTTGCTTTCTCTCACTTACAGTTGCATTTATAGCACATTAGTAGCAAGAAAACTTAAGTATAAATACTGCTTATTGTGGAGAACTTTGATATCTTTAATAAAAAGCTTACTTGTTTACTTCCAATAGAATGAAAACACATGCAACACATACTATGCTGCAGTGTGGAGAAGAATGCTTGCAGTCTTTTCTTTCTGATTTGTAAATTTTAACAAATTGTGAGTGTTTAGTTTGCATGTATGTGTTTGTTTTTAATTAATATTTGCCTTGCAATCTTGATTAAACACAAGTCTGAAGAAAAGTCCTAGAGGAGGTGTTGCTTGTGATAATTTTTATGTCCTCTTCAGATTCAATTCAGGTTGTGAAAAGGACTTTGGCCCTTGAAACATCTATTTTTACCATTACAAATGAGAGCTCCTTGGGACCATATTTGTGAAAACCCTTCTTCATATCTTCAACAGGTTATTAAGTATATCGGTTACATAGGTTACAAGTACTTTTTTGATGACAGTGAAGGCTTTGACCTTGTTTGAAAACTTTTAATTCAATAAATAAAATTTATATCAGCAACTACTTTGTAAGAACAAATATTTTATGTCAATAACATATGTCAAAATAAATTATGATTTACTTCATCAGATGTCATAAAGTACCACATACTTATAGCAATCCTTGTAAGGTGAAAAGTGCTTATTAAGAGCATATTGTTTTATGACCAGATGTTCAACACTGCTGTAGTTAAACTGGAATGTGACAAGCAAAAACAGATTTGTAGGCAGCTGCTCTGAATTTTTAAGTTCACTGATTTATTATTATTTCCCAACAGTTACTCCTTATGGCTCCTTCAGAGCTTTCCTTTATCTGCTTTATTCCTGGACAGGTTCTCACTCTGTAGAGTGCTGACTGCTTATAACTCATCCCTGCTCTCACTGCTCTCATACAACCAGAAAACTGCTGCTGATTGTTGAAAACACCTTAAAAGAGTTCCAATCCATTCTACCTGTCTCCATTTCAATGACTGTTTTATCTCTCCCTTTCCATGATAATGCAATAGCAGTCTGCTTACACAGTGCCAAAAAAACATAGTCTGGTTTGAAATTTCTAGAATAGATTGTCATTGACTAGAATGAGAAACTATTATTTTCTCACATACATGATTGTCAGTAAGAAAATAATTACACAATAAAATATATGTGCTTTCTAGAATTTGTATTTTTGTTGAGGCTTTTTGGAATATATGTTTAGACTAGTTCCTTACAACTACATTATAAATGTTACTTATTGGTGTCACAGACAAAAACATTAACAAGTCTTAAAGCAATTTGGGTGGTAGTAGACTAAGAATGTTAACCAGAAATATTCCCTTATTCTATTGTTACCTGATAGAAGTGATATTGAAAGTCCTATATTCAATTCAAGGAAAGTTGAAACTGACCTTTTTTCACTGCATTTAAGTTATGACCTCTCTTAGACTAAACGTGACATTGTGAAAGATAGCTCTATGAGAGCGAGTTATGGAGTGAGAGCGCAAGAGATGGAGAGACAAAAGCAATACACATGGGCATAAAATATTCTCCTACTCTGGGTCATTCAAAGATTTCATATGTTCCAGTTTTCCCCTGTTTGGAAAACAGAGAAAACTGAAGAACTTTCCTCTATGTCCATATTTATGTATATTCCACCCCACTACCAGATAGCCTCTGGATGTTTCAGGATGTGGAAGATCATAATTGTTACTGACATTCCTGGTATAAAAAGAGATAACTTCAAAAAAGAAATGGACATTTGATTGATTTGATCTATACCGTAGAATTGGAGAAAATTCAGATAATTTCTCTAATTTTGATCTGTGTAATTCCATTTATCTAAATACCATTTTTCCCAATCATTATAGTTTGCTTTTTATGTGTAAAAAAAAATAAAAAATAAAAAATAATAATAAAAAAAAATCACCACCACCACAAAAAAAAATCACTACTTTATCATCACTGAGACAAATCCAAATTTTCTCTTAGCCAAGCAAATTTTACCATTTTAAATAGAACTGTTCTCTTCTGGTCTGTGTCACATTTGTTTTTATGCATGAGCTTCAGTATGGTTTAAAACATCTTGACTTAGAAGGTAAAGCAGAGCAGGCTGCAGATATAAACCAGTTTCATGTCAAATAATTAGACCTGAAGAAGCAGTATGTCTGATATCCTAGAACTTGTTTTAAAAACAGACTCCAATTTTAGTCTGAGTTAATACTACTTTTATGAGCAATATTCACAAACATTAGAAAAAAATAAACATATAATAGTAAACAAAAATTGTTGAGTTATTGGTCACATCAACTTTCTGTCTGAGCTGGGCTCTCACCCACTTTGTGATAATTAAGGCAGTGACTATAGGGACAAAACAATTTTTCTAGCATGGCTCAAAATATTGAACAGTAGGTCATAGCACTTACCAAAATTAAAGAAGAGGGATAAACTGTAAGCTATGAAAAACAGACAAGTTGAACAGGATTTGACAAGCAAATTGTAATCATCGGGTGTATGACTTCAGTGTAATTGTGCAAGTGACAAGAGGAATTTGTTCTTGTGTGACTGAAATCACAAGAACATCTGCCACAAAGAATCAATCAAACAAACAAAACATCAACAACAAAAAACCTTCTAAAAGCGTTTTTTTTTTTTTTTTTTTTTTTTTGACAAACAGCAGTTAAACTACTGAATAGGATTTAATCGGTACATAGACTTTTTGCTTCTCATTGCAGAAGTGAGCTTAATTCACAATTAAGTCATTCATAAATTTAGGTTTATATATAACTAGTTTAGTCATTCCAAATACTCTGCAGTTATAATTTGAATTCAAGTGGCAAATGGGACATTGCTTCAGCTTTGGCTTTCTGAAGTTCTACTCTCTATCAGCATTACCAATTTGTTTGGGTCATCTGTTGACACCAGGCAGATATTTAGAATTTACTTTTGCTTTTAAATAACATTTAGTGATCCTACATTGGCTAAATAGCTTCAGATTATACACCACCAAAATTACTTCTTGTGAACAGGCTCTAGATATGCTGCTTTGCAAAACATCCCTTAGCATATGCAGTATAGACAACTATATTAGAAAGAAAATGTGTTTAAGTATTCATTCTTGTTGCTTGGGAAACTACTCCTTTTTATGTTGTTACATTCTGTACTAAAATTAAAAAAAAAAAAAAAAATCATAAATGGAAGAGATTTTTTTTCATACTTTGGGCCCTTGATTAGTTTTTAAATCTCTGATTTTCTGATCTATGATGGGTACTCATAATGTAGAATTTACAAAGGAAGAATCTAATATATTGCTTCATCCCAGTGACTAATGTATAATGTATTAATGTAAAGTACTAATGTATTACAGCAAGAAACAAGCAAATTTAATACTATAATGCATCAGAAGATATCTTTCTTGTGTTCCGTTTAAATCCTGGGATTGTGAATTGGACAGTTTTTCTAAATATTTTTTTTCTATAATAACTTTTAAGTCTATGTTACAGTATGAAAACACAGTCAGATAAGTGATTTGATACTTTTTTTTTTTTTTTCTTTAAAAAATGAAATACTGCTTTTTAAGTTAAAGGAAAAAATATGTTGTATTATGAAATTTTAGTTACCTAGCACATCTTAGTGCCTATGGTAAATACTAACTCTGGATTTATTCACAGTGTATTTACAGTATGCCTCCAATTCATTCTGCGGAATATGATTCTTCTATTTACTCCCATCAATATGGCTTTTGTAGTAGAACTGGGACAATGAATACGGGAACAGTTAAGCAGAAAGGTATATAACAAGATTCTTCAAGTAGACAGGTGTAAGGATTAGAGATTGTTCAAAAATATATCTTCCACCGTTATTTTTTTTGGAAGATCCTCCGAAAACTAAGTGCACATGGCCTTTCTCTCAAAACCTGAAAAGGGATGTTTTTTCAATCTAGAAAGAGGAGGAAATGGACCATTTTTTTATTTTTGTTTTCAGTCTCTAGACAGGAGTGAGATCTTGCAGAACTGTTTAGAGACAGTTTATATGGTGAGACAACCATATTACACACCTTTTCTGCCTCTAGGACTTCAGGTCATGTATCCATCTCCCTGAATACATGCAGCAGTCGGTTGATCTTGGTCAGTGGCCGCATGCCCAGTCAGTCACTTTCTCACTCCCCACATTCAACAGGACAGGGGCAGAAAACAGGATGGAAAAGATCCTGGGTCAAAATAAAGAGAGGAACATCACTTACCAGTTAGTGTAAAACGAAGTAGACAGGACTTGGGGAAGATTAATTTAATTGATTGCCAATTAAAATAGATTTGGTCAGTGAGAAACAAAGACAAAAACTACAGACACCTTCTTCATACCCGTTCCTAGACTCAGTTTCACTCCTGACCCCTTTACTTCCCTGCCTACCCCAGCACTGGGGAACAGGGAATAAGGGCTGTGGTCAATGCCTCACAGTTCGTCTCTGCCACTCCTTCCTCCGCATACTTTTCCTTGCTCCACTGTGGATCTCCACAGGCTGCAGGGAAATCTCTGCTCCAACACCTGGAGTACTGCCTGCCTTTTCACCTGCTCCAACCTTGGTGCTTACAGGGCTGTATCTCATTCCTGTGCTTTTCCATCACTCCTCACTGGTATCCAGAAGTTTTGCCCTTTCTTATGTTGGCCCAGGGTGGCTGCAGGGCCTGCAGTGGTCTGCAGTGGGGTTGTTGGAGCTGGCTAGCACTGTCTGGGGCTGGCATGGGGAAGCCCTGGCATTGCCTCATGCAACCCCACAGCACCCTGCCACTACCTGGGCACTGCCTGGGCCCAGCACATATCATCAAGGCAATCAGCCTCAAGGCTGTGGGAGGGAGATCTTGCGGCACATCTCCCATGGCACATGGGGATGCTTCAAGCTCAAGCACCACTCTGTGCAATGAAGTGGAGTTGTAATTTGAACCAATGAACATCATGTTATAACCAAACACTATGATCTACTATGCCTACTTTCTGTCTGAGGCTGTATAATGCTTAATTTTGTTATATGTGCTATCTAAACAGTGAGCTAGGTGGTGAGAGCTCTCTTTTAAAGTGGAGCAACATTTTTCACTGTGCAAAGGGAGGATTAAACCCAAGTACTTTTAATCCTGAGGAAGATACTTGCCAAGATGTTAAATGATCAAGTGATTAAGAAAGAGGAAAGCAGCAGAATCACTTCTATTCCTGTTAAAAAGAAAACAGTATCTGCAACGTCATTATGTTTTCAGTTCACTTCTGCATCCGTGATAATCAGATCTAGGCAGCAAATACATTGCATGCTCCATCTTAGCAAGACTCCAGTGTTCTGAAGTCTTTCTAGAAAGAAAATTTTAAGATACAGATAAAATTGTTTATTGGAAAAGTGTCTCCTGATAACTGGGAAGAGTTTTTCTACATTATAGTAACAAACATGGAGATATGTGTTTTAAATATTTTTCTAAGATCCCAATTTAGAAGAGCTTACAATTAATGGAGGCATTATGGGATTTCATTATTAATTTAATTATTTATTTATTAGATTAAGCTGGTAGACCTTTATCTCTGTAGTGGCTGTAGTGTTTCTAAAGTCTTTGCCAATGTCTCCTGAAATTCCATTGTAACTAAATATTATTGTAACTGTTTTGTAATTGTTTTCCTAACAGTGAAAATATTAAATAAAATTGTAAAACTATGAGGCATTTTGAATTTGGCTTCATCACAGAATCTTCAAGAATCTTACTCTTTTCATCTGGGATCCATTTTTACAGGCCTCGTGTCTAAAAAGAGCTTAAGTCTGTCATTATGGCAAGTCCAATTTTAACAATGGAAGAACAGACAACATAATAGAGAAACAAGGAGGCCAACTACTCTCTTCCTAAATTATAGTGCTTTCTCAATATCTATTGTTTAATAAAAAGTATTTAATGTGAAGCCAGTATTGGGATAACACACAAAGAAAGATATATATATATCACTTGTATATATGTATGTATATATATATATGTGGCTTTTACATTGCTTTGAACAAATTACCAATGTCTCTTTTCTATGCAGATATCTGATTCACCAAGTACTGAGACTCTTAACTTTCTATTACAAAAACAAGAAAAAATGTTTTGTTTTGTATTAAATTATTTTGTGAGAGAAAATGTAAATAAATAAATACATATAAATAAATGCTTGACAAATGCAGTTTTTTACCTTTTTTTTTTTTTTTTTTTTCATGTTTACTTCAACTCAAGCTGGCTATTGAGAAAATGAGAATGAGCTGGCTATTGAGAAAATGAGAACTGAATAGAAATCATCTGATGGGTCTTCCATGACTAGGGCACTTTTCCAGTGTTAGGGCTTCTTCCTTTCTGTGGCTCATTGCAAGAACAACACTCTAATTTTTCCATGTGACCTGATATTCCAGACACCTTCCATAGCAATAGCAGATCTGCTATTCATTGCTATGCATAGCAGGTGTAGCTATGGATATCAGCTTCTATCTCAACCCAAAGCACCACTGAGCTTGGGAAAGAGAGAGAAGAATTCAGGAACACATTGCTTCAAACATAGTTCCTCCAAGATCAGTTGTGTTGCTGAGATAGATCCACCAAATTATAGAATATACCAAGTTGAAAGGGACCCTCAGGCATCATAGAGATGAAACAGTTTTCATAACGAGAATCCTGTTTATGATTGGAAATGAAGAACATATTATTCCTAATGAAATACCAGGGGAAATGTAAGTAGGCAAAATGTAATTACTTTAATTGGTACCTGAACAGCACACTGAGATGCCAACTTTGCTATTCCTTTGAATGGCATGATGGGGTTTTTATTTACCACAAAAGAGTGACAGGGTGAGATGAAAGAGAAGAGAAGAGAAGAGAAGAGAAGAGAAGAGAAGAGAAGAGAAGAGAAGAGAAGAGAAGAGAAGAGAAGAGAAGAGAAGAGAAGAGAAGAGAAGAGAAGAGAAGAGAAGAGAAGAGAAGAGAAGAGAACATGAGGAGAGGAGAGGAGAGAACATGAGGAGAGGAGAGGAGAGAACATGAGGAGAGGAGAGGAGAGGAGAGGAGAGGAGAGGAGAGGAGAGGAGAGAAACAGGAACTATTTATAATAAATAAGAAGCCAAATATATAATCTGTATATTTTCTTCTCAGTGGCTCAGATGTTGTAAACTAATGATGCTCCATTGAAAATACTTCAACATCTGACTCAAAAGTACAGCAAACATTCCAATTTACTTGTAATTATTTTCCCTTGGTCAGAACCTGTTAAGTTTTATAGGCAAAATGAGGAGATACATTGCAGATAAGCTTAAGAGTGGTCCATCTGTATTATAGAACTATCTTCTTACTCTGAATTTGAATGAATGGATATTATTTCCATCACTGAATACTTTCTGCCTCATAGACACTATGTTGAAAATAAAATTTAGATCACTCTGGAGTTCCATTGGGAAAACTGTCATAGGTAATACTAATGTAGACTGTATATTGATGGATTTTACTGTTGTGTCACATTAGCAATCGTTCATTAAGCGTTCATCTTGGTGACAGTGACTTTGACAGCAGTACACCCATAGTACAGAAATGTTGCAATTTCATTTAAAAAATCAAGTTATTTTGCCTGTCTGGTGGTCTGGAGAAGCAATGCATGCCTGCCTTGTAAGTTAAGATGCTGGAAAGAAAAGTAACCTTGGGATTGTTTTGCCTTGTAGGCCCTCTATTATTGTCTAGCTGTGGGGGACAGTCATTTTTTCTTAGTGCAAATGAGTGATACCTATTTTTACTCTTGGACTTTGGAATCCCTTTTTCAGATTAAGTGAAACGTTAGGGAGTGAGGGATTCCCATCAGAAGCATCAATATAGCATCTCTTTAAGTAGTAATGATGGTAATTTCACAGCTGAACAAAAGATCATATCCATTCTTCTAGGTTAAAGATTTAGAAGGACACTGGGCTATGCTAACAATCCAAAGAGGCTTTTATCTTCTGTGTTCTGTACTCTCCTTGATGCAAATGCTGGAAAATGTTGCTAATAAGACTTTATCACACATTTAGTTTATTTTTTCTTTCACAGAATCCCCCAGCAAAAATCTGACTTATTCATTTTTACTTGCCAAAATTAGATAAAGGTGCTGATAATTTTAAATTGCCTGAACCCAAAATCTCATTTTCATTCTAACCTAACTAGTGAAAAATATAAAACTTTAAATGTTTGAAAACAAAAGTCCTATGATTACATATACTTTTTCATAATGAAGCTAAGGATTCTGCTTTTCAAAATTATATTTTGCAAGGAACAGGCTATGAATGTTTCTGCACCATACCAGATTGTTATAGTCAGTATCTATGAAGAGAGTATTTTCTGAAATTGACACTGCTCATTTCGAGTTGATGCCATAAAAGAGGCATCTTGTAATTTTCCCCTATAAGCTAAAGTTCATTCTACTACATTGGTTTGTTGTCATAGAAAATTATGTTAATCTGTTTAAGTAATCATTAAAGCTTTATATTTTTCATTGTCACTGGCTTCTATTTTTCCATTAAGATATTAATACCTGGAAGCATTAGTCAGTTGTGCATTTTTTGATTTCTTCATTCAGAACATAAGGCTGATCTGAAATCATTCTCCTCTGGTTTAATTACGTAACATCTCTATGTTATTGGCACCAATGGAAATCCTTCTCTTTGTACTGGCAGCTGTCACTGCATGTTGACTGAAAATCTACAAAATGTTTTAAAAAAGCAAAGATTAGTGAAACAGGAAGTAGTAAGAAAAAAAAAAATAAGCCATAAAATTTTGCCTAATTGTCATGGGCAATATATAGAACATCTACTCTGACACAGAATAAGACATAAAATTTAAACTCAAAAAAAAAAAAAAAAAAAAAAAAAGAGTAAGTTCTCAAGCTATAGAAGAAAATAAGGATTTTATTATTATTATTATTATTATTATTATTTTTAGAAATAGAGAATACAGTATAACAGAACAGATGTCTATGAATGTCTATGAATAAAGGGGTTATTAGCCAAAGAGAGGAATTCAAATGATTAGTCTGTTGTCATTGACAGGATACAATTTGATGCAATGCTTTATGCAGTACATACAAAAGCAGTATATGATTGAACAAAAGACAAAAGAGAAAAAAGAGAATAAGCCATAATTAGTAGTTCATTGTTCTGCTCAATTGTAACATCTTTCAAATTAGGCCAGTATTTGAAATATGAAAATTATTAAATTCAAAGATGTTTACATGGCCTAAAGTGGAGTTCAGAACCAAATAAAAGATATTAAAGTCTTTTAATTTACCTGCTTTCCTATTATGTTGCAGAAATCTATCTGTAAGAAAAAAAAAATAATTAAATGTTAAATTATTCATTTAGAAGTATATTAGGTGTAGTGAATTGATTTTTCCTTTTTTCTGTTATAATTATCAAATAATGTTTGCACTAAAAGAGAAGTCATTGTTACTGTGTGTAGTGGGTTTATGTGGCAAGGTTTTGGTAGCAGGGGGCCATAGGGGTGGCTTCTGTGAGAAGAATCTGGAAGCTGCCCCATGTTTGGTAAGGGCCCCACTGCTAGACCAGAGCTGAGCCAATAAGTGATGTTCTTTTGCACCTCTGTGAGAGCATATTTAAGACAGGGAAAAATAAAATAAAATAAAATAACACTGCACCACACAGCAGCTGGGAGAGTGAGAGGAGGAACAGCCTTGCAGGCGCCAAGATCAGTGGAAGGGAAGGAAGGGCAGGAGGGCAGGAGGTGCTCCAGGTGCCAGAGCAGAAGTTCCCTTTTGGTCTGTGGAGAGGTCCCTGGTGAAGCAGGCTGTCCCTCTGCAGCCCACGGGTCCCATGTTGGAGCAGATTTCTATGCTGCAGCCCATGGAGGAGACCACGGTGGAGAAGGTGGACCTGCACCGACAGAGGCTGCAGCCTGTGGAAGACCCCTGCCGGAGCAGATTCTGGGCCAGACCTATAGGCCATGGAGAGGAGACCATGCAGGAGCAGGTGACCTGGCAGGAGCTGCTGCCCATGGGGGACCCAGGTTGGAGCAGTTTGCTCCTGAGGGATGGACCTCGTGGTATGGACCCATATGTGGAGCAGTTCTTGAAGAGCTGCTGCCTGTGGGCAGCCCACACCAGATCTGTTCAGCAAGGAATGCATCCCGTGGGAAGGACCCCACAGCACAGGGGATGAGAGTGATCGAGAAGGAGTGGCGAAGAAGTGCTATAGACTGACCATTACCCTCATTCCCCCATTCCCCTGTGCACCTCAGGGGGAAAGGAGGTGGAAGAGGGTGGACAGGGGGACAGGTGCTTTTGGTTTCTGTCCTTTGTTTCTCACTTCTCTAGCTTGTTAGTAATAAGCAATAAACCTTACTATCTCCCTATGCTGGGTCTGTTTTGCACATCACGATGATGACTGTGCGATATCCTCGTCCTTATCTCAACCCTTGAACCCTTTTCATTGTATTTTCTCCCCACTCCTCTTTGATGAGGGTGGGTGAGAGAGCAGTTGTGGTGGAGCTTGGCCACCCACCTGGATAAAACCACCACATTGTGATGCTAGTGAAAGATAAAGTGGAGCTACCGCTTCAGGAGAGAATTCATATCCTTTTGAAACAATGGAAATCCTCTGAAGACAATATCAGAATTATAAATTATAAATTCAAAGCTATAAAGGTCTATAAAGATGAATTATTGTTTAGATCCAAATCTGAATGTATTTTCTTAATTTCACTAATCGTAAATTAATTTTCATTTAAAGTTAAAGACCATTTTGCATTACATTCTTCAGAAGCTAAAGCTAGAAAAATTTCTAAAATATACAAAAATAAATATATCATATATATATAAAGTCCTTAAATCAATTAGAATAATTGTCTTAGATTTCTAGTTCTAGCTACATGTTGGGTGTTTTCAATTACAATAAATAAAATGCATGTTTTCTCTTCATGGCTGTTTTCATTAAATGAGAGGCATTTTCAATCTTGACTTTTAATTTAAAAAACCTTTTAGTCCAGCATCTTGGTTTTGTCTCATTTAGAAAATCATCACTGAAAGCATCAACATTTTTGTCAGCTGAATGTTCAAAAGACTAAGTAAGCTTAAATTTTCTGGAGATGAGAGGGAAATTTTGTTGAAACACATTCTACCAAAATAGTATGTATTTGACCATGAAATATTTAGTACTATTTAAAAATAGGTTCCAATATTTAACATTACTAAGGAAATTTTAATATTTAAAAACTAAGAGCTGGGGACTTTTTTTCTCTACTTAGAGTCTATTTAAAAAAAAAAACATCTACAGCATAAAGTATAAAAGTAAGATTTGGTTTTCTTTATGAAGGTCTTTTGATAATAAACTGCCAAAAGGTTTTCAGTCTTCCCAAAGCCATCTTCTATAGCATAATGATAAATGATTGTCTTATTACGGTTAAATACTTCTAATAATTGAGAATCAAACTGCTACCTTTAATTTGCTATGCATGATATCTATTATGTATATATACCTTAAATGCAAAAAAAAAAAAACCCCCCGGGGGGGGGGGGCGGGCCCACAGAAAACAACAACAAAAAGCACTATTGTTGATATGTTGCAACTATTTGAAACACTCTAGCCAGTAATGTTCAAACTCTGTCATGAACTAACTAAAGCAATAAGATGAAAGGGAAACTAAGATATGTGGCATTTAATATTTTTCTAGGAAAATCACTTTGTTTGTCACAGAGTTGTTCACTCTAAAGACAACTTAGCATAATTCTTTTAGAGCACTTCAAGAAACACTTCTGTTAAATCCTCTGGATTTAAGCAACTTTCACTCTTACTTTTCAAATAAAGATTTTAACTTTATAAAGACATATTTCATGTGGCAATGCCTTCTTTGTGGAGGAGTGATAAACTGCCTTGCAGACTACTGAGAAAATAAAGGCTTAACTGTACCTGAATACTGATGTTGCTGTCAAATTCAGAGGACCTACACTGGCCAAAAGGCTCTTGCTAGCCATCTCAGCAGTTCATATAACTGGGATGAGGATGGTTCTCAAGTGACTCTAACTACTTATGAACAGAATATTCTATAAGCAGTTAGAAATAAGACATCTCAGTGGATCCACACAACATGCCCATACACAATAAAGAGTTTTGGTCCTTGGCCTCACACTGTCCATACTGTTTCTAACTTGAGAATTGCTTTGGATAAGGTTCTATGAGGGCTAATATGGGAAAACTATACTTTTTAATATTTTTCGTTTAAACACCCTCTGTTTTTTTTTATTTATTTATTTTGGTGCTGTTAATTGTTTCAAAACCTAAAAATAAATAAAACACTACATATGAAAGAGCTTTTGAGCCTTTGGGTGTATTTTAGTATTATATTTCATTATTAATTCTATTTAAGCTATTGACATATGAAAATTTTGCCTTTTGCTTTGTTAAAGAAACACTCACTCCCATTATTCTGTACTGTAATATTTTACACTGACATCCTCAGGCTTCACCAAAAACAGGTAAGGGATTCAGCATTCAGGGCTTTTTAGAACTTTAAAAGAGTATAAAAATGTTAATTAATGTAGGATAGTACTGAGTTTAGGTAAAACAAACAAACAAAAAAATCTCTCATTAATGATTTCTACCAAATATTTCTACCAAATATTTCACCACATACACTTGCTGGGACAGTAGATTATGTCCCATTTTCTTAATATGTTGTATGACTCCTCTAAACATACATTTTCCCCAGATTCTTAACAGAGAAGGAAGATAATAAAATTCAGACCACATGACACCTTAATTAAAATTCATACAACTTAATAAAGAATCTCAACAAATTTCCATAAACAACATCAAAGATCTGCATATAATTTTACAGACTTTTTTTTTTTTTTTTTTTTTTTTTTTTTTCAGTTAAAAAGACATAACACCAAATATGTTCTCATATTTTCTTGGCTACGAAAACACAAACATCCACAGTGAAATGCAGACACCAACACCCATTAGAAGAACATTAACATCAGACAGAAGTGATTGTAGCGAACAGTTGGTACTGAGGCTGAATCTCTGTAGCAATGTATAGTAATAGCATTTATCACAGAGTATTTGCTAACGTGCTTTTGCATTATCTGCTAATATACATAAATACACACATCTTTTCTGTTAGTATTTTGTAAGTATTTTCTCTATGTTTACTCAGCTTTGGACTCTAGAGAAGATTTGCTGGGAAAGAAAGCACCTTATGCATAGCAGTCAGATATGCTGGACAGTCTTTGGGAATATAAGGTAGAATTCATCCAGTGAAATAAAAACAGTTACATGTCAGATTTCTTCATCTGAGCAAATCCTTTGGTGCTCTGTCAATGGAGAAAGACAGGCAGTTCTGAAACAATTGCTTATTTTATACATTTCTCTCAAATTATATGAAATCTCCAGCCCTCTCTGGTTCTCCCTACTAATCACAGAATCACAGAATCACAGAATTTCTAGGTTGGAAGAGACCTCAAGAT
>CM021765.1:104254171-104267332 GCA_011076525.1 Nettapus auritus | reverse complement strand
AAAAAAAAAAAAAAAAAAAAAAAAAAAAAAAAAAAATCAGTAATTCAGTTATTGACTGTGAACACAAAATTTGGTGGGAAAAAAAAATAGCTATATAATAATAACTATTCTCCAGGACTGACTCCTACTCACAAAGCAGATATCAAAAGGCAGAGATCCATACATCTTTTATATCCAGGGTAAAATCCTGAGCCTGTTGAAGTCAATGCTGAAGCTGACATGGATTTTATCACGGCCTCAAATTTCACATTTTGTCTTTAACTTGTAATAAATTCATTCATATTAATGCATTTCCGTCATGTACTGACTTTCAGATATGAGATATTTAGAAAGAGGATTCACAGGATAAGCAAAACTGAGATTTTAGTGAAATAGTAGTAGTTAAAACTGTAAACCAGAAACTATATACCTTTTTTTACAGCTATAGCCTGTCGATTAAATCTGGTGAGGGAACACAGTATAGATTATATATTATATGTGTCTATTTGTTACTATGTTCTAAAATTCTGAACATATAATGATTTTTTTTTACCAGAAATTACAACCTTTGATTTGAAAAGCAGTCTCTGTTGCCTTGCTCAGTATGATCAAGGAATAGTGTGAAGGGAATAATGTACTTGTAGTGCAATTTTTTAGTTCCTACAATCCATTTCATTTTCTTATTTTTTTGGTGTTTTGTATCTCTGTCTTGGTGATGTTTATGACCTTGGCCAGCAGAAAAAAAATAAATAAATAAATAAAAAGAAAAAAAAAAAGAAAGAAAAGAAAAAAAAGAAAAGAAAAAAAAGCTAATGTGAAAGCTAATGTAAAATGCAGTGTATGTATGCAGTGTGCAGTGATGCAATATTACCAGGTCTAAGGAATTCAGGAAGCAACTGAGAGCCCTGAAGTCCCTGGTGTTTAAACAGATATCTGGTTCCTCATGACATTTATTTTCATTTTAGAAATAAGCATCTTTAGAAATAGGCATCCTTAAAGGAAAGCCCCTAAGAAGCTCAGTAAGAAAGGCAACAAAACAATATTATGAAGCAATGTAGTAAACTATCCACATGATTAATAAAAAGAAGATTAATTAGAATTTTTTTCTCTCAAAAAAAAAAAAAAATTTGCTTAGCATAATCATTTACAGCTAACAACTAGGATAGAAACTAATGATGTTCTGAAAATTCTGAAGGATTTCTGAAGGGCATCACGGGTGTGTAATACCATCTGAACAGTCAATAGTTACTGATGATGCTTTATTATTGTGATTCTGAAATATGGAAAGGCATAACTGAACTCCACCCAAGTACCTATTCAGATAGTATTTATAGAAATAAGAAAATAGAGTATAAAAAACTTAAATAAAACAGGATATATCCATGTTAGGAACATGTCCAGGGATCTTCAATTAAATGAAGGGAAAAAGTCTTTGACCATTTTGGTTTGTAATGTCTGGAATCTATTTTTAATTTTGTAGTGAGCTGAGATGCAATAGTGTTGACAAAGGCTAGAATATTTTCTAAGGAAATATATGTGTCCATAAAGAAAGGTAGGCTACTTAATTAGAGCATTTTCCTCCCAGTGATTTAATTAGAAGGTAAGACAGGAAAACAGAATAATGGAAGGTTTACAAAATGAGAAATTTCAGTGCACCCTGTAGTCTTATTGGAGAATGTGGAAAGAACAAACTAATTTGTGTGTTTAATTTAAAAGACTGGCTTTTTATCTAATTTCTGTATTTGATTTTGTTTACAGTGATTGAAACAAATTTCCCTCCTTCTGCCATATTAACCTTTTTTCTTCTTTTCAGAACATGGAACAGCTTCATCTGTCTATCTCCATTGTCTCTTTTTCTAAAAAGAAGAGTGCCCTTAGTGAATCTCTCATTGTTTCTTTGTTTGAAATGGAAAAAATAAAAATAAATTTGTAGGTGGCAGTCTTTGTAATTTCTGTTTTTCTCAAGTGTATCGTTCTTTGCTATCCTGACAGTATCTTCTTTCCATATCCTATGAATTCAGTATTCCTTAAAATAAAATCTTATCACACATTGTTATGGCTCTATTTAATTAACCTGTTCTATTTGAAATCCACTCCAGCAGCAATAAGAAGTCATGCTAGTTCACTGGAAGTTCAAATTCCATCTCATCCCTGAGGCCTGTATTTTCCTCAGCAGCATATATATTAATTCATGAATGAAAAAAAAAAAAAAAAAAAAAAAAGATTGGGAAAGAATAGGGGAAAATATGACCACATGAAGCTTTAAAGGGCCGAAATAAGCAACAAATCAAAGACTGACTCAGGTTAAATTAGTTTAGCAGTAGCCATCATCACACCCCTTTGGTTGTCCAGCTAGGTCTGCAGATCAGGAATATGGAAGAGTGCCTACCTGAGGTGTGTTCTAAGAGTGAGACACAGAGAGCCATAGTCTTGATCTAAATTTTAAGTGAAGTCTGATTAACATATATGTGAGTTGTTGATTACATCAATGGTTCCTGAACCTTTCTTTTGGCAACAAAATATCTTGTTGACATCTTAAAGCAGATCATGGTGTTCTTGGGCAAGATCATTACAAGTTTTCATCTGAATTCTGTACAAATTCTCTCTTCACCTGCAGCAAATGCTTTCCTCACATGAAGTACAGTGTAAATATGTTTCTGTCTTTACATTCTAACAGATTTCTAGAACTCTATTTATTTATTTATTTATTTATTTATTTCCAGACTGGTAATCTGATAAGCTTGTCCTTAGCTGCAAAGATACCCATATGTCATAATTTTGTAAAACATCATTTTTTAAACTTTGACTCTCTCAGCATCATTTACCACATGACACTTAGCCAGAAGTAGCTTATATTTTCTGGAAGAACGCCATGGATTTCTTTCTGAGGTCCTGGAATGAGAACACACTGCAATTACTAAATGCAGATATTTGTGCTCACTCCATTTCACTAGTGAAACTGCAGTGCTGACACCAGTTAAGACCAATCAGCTCATGTAACCATTTCCTGCCAAGAGCTCTGTTCTTAGTTTCCTGTTCTAGAGTGGTTGCTGAATCAGACAGCAGTGAATGGCTGTTGACTTTTGCCATCTAATTTTGTTTCCCCTTTTTCTTGCTTTTGTGAACCTCAGTTTGAGAAATGCTACATTAAAGCTTTATCAAGCACTATAGATACAGCATGTGCCTCAATACATGGCTGCACTCTTGAGATTAAAGTGAAAATGAAAATAATAAAAAAAGCATGAAGAATAAAAGGAAAAAGAAAAAGCATGTAGGAGTGAATAGAATAGACAAATGTCAAAGGGAAGGGAAAGATCATCCCTCCTAGGAAATCTACCAGAATTTACAGAAAGAAGATAAGGAAACAGCAATAATATTAAGCTGCCCTGTTCAGATATTTATTCAAATGAAAAGAATAAATTCTTTTTTTAGAAAGAAGAATAAATTCTTCTGCATAATTCAGGAATCAAATGCCAAGGGAAAAAAGTGATGAATATGATGAATCAGGAAGCTAGAAGATAACTTTGAAAATGATTGTTAAAAGATTAGAGGCTTTAGAAAAAATGACAATTCAATAAAACTGGATTCTGCGTGGACTTTTGGAAGAATTAAAAAATAACTGTGGAAGGAGAAACATTTTAGTATACAATTTAACAAGTTACCTTGTACTTAGCAATCAAAATGACCTAAGGCCACACAGACCTCTCTTAGACATATCTTATCCAGACCAGAGAAAGACTACGTACAGTGATGTACAGGACCTAGTTGCTTTAGTTGCTAAACTGTTTGTTTATAGGAGAAAAACAAAAAAACAAACAGCAACAAAAACTCTTCTTCAGGTACTAAAGGCAGCGTTTTTATTTTCATATACATACTGAGGTGCTACAAATCTGTAACCATAATTAAAACAAAAGTATCTAAAGGGTAGAAGAATTATGGGGTAGTTAGACAATAAATAACAAAGAATCACTCCAAGTGGGCCAGAGGAGAATCCACTGTACAAACAAAACAATGGCAGTGACAGGAGCTGAAGAATTTTGTTCCTGTATGTACAAAGAAAATAGAAATAAATCATAAATTCCTGGTTTCTTAATATGTTTTTTGTTTGTTTGTTTGTTTTTGTTGAAGTTGTATGTTTGCTTGCTGTCCAAGTTACGGAAGTGAGAACTACCTTCTTTGACATTATTCATTAGGCTGTGTACATAAAAGTTTATGGATTTGCTGGTGTAAAAGTTTTTTGTTTGTTTGTTTCCTTGTTTTACTTTTAATTAATACTCAGTTCAGAATGGTTTCTGTTGTCCCCAGCACTAGTTTTATCAGAAGTGATACTCAAGGAAACCGTTTGTGGGTAGAGGTCATAGCTAATTAACCAGTTTACTTTTGCCAACATACTAATTGTTTCTCTAATTATATTTATACCTCTTTCACAAATTTTGTCTTTCAAGTCATACACAGTTATATAGTACTTAGGCAGCAATGTTTAAAGAAAAGAGTGACAATTGCTTATTTATGGTTACATAGAATAGGATAACTGAGGGTTGGCTGTTAACATAGCCAGTAAAACATGCCAAGATTTATGTTTGCATTTCTTCTAAAAAATATTGATGGAGCTCAAAGGAATTATGTACATATGTATATATTTAAATCATAATAAAATTACGGGTCAGTTTGTTTGCAAAAACAGAGTTAACTAGTCATTGCACACTTAAGACAATACCTACTGCTCTATTTTAGTTCCTAATACATTTTTTTTTTTCTTAAATAAATTAGGGGCATGACCCTCCAAACTGGAATATTTGTGAATATCATCCAGTTTCTAACATTCTAGTTGAAATTTCATCTTTCTAATCATATATTGACATAAGCTAATGTATAAACATCTAGCTCCTATGTAATGCATTTAAAAATGTCTGCCTCTTATAGTTCTTTAAGCTAGACATCACTGGTGCACTACTTAGAATAAATCAGACAAAAGATGAAGCCTAAGATTGTGCAGATTTGTCAGTGCTGAAGCTGTGCAGAAAAACTGATGACTGTCTAAAAAATTCAAAATTCCCCTGTTTTCATGTGTATAGATCTGGAATTCTGTAGGAACTGCTTTTATAAATAGAGCAATTTCTCTGGGGAAGGAGTCATCTGGATGGATGCAGCAATGAGTTAAGAACCAAATGTCCATTTTCAGCAACAAACAATGTTAATATACAGGCACAAGAAGAGATCACTCGTTGCACAAGATATCTTCTGAACAATTTTAAAGAAGAGGTAGATATTCTGGAAATGAAAAGTCTGGCTGATGAAATGACAGTTATTGTGAACTCAGATGAGAACTCTATGCCTCAAACTATTGGAATGCTTTGCTATAATCATTAAAGTATGCATTTTATAGAATGTACATAGATTTTTCTGAAAGCATTTGGTAGAGTTTCATATTTGAAACTAATGTATAAACTGCAGACTTATGTAAAGCACCCAGGACTTATAGGGACAGCAGTTGATAACATAAATAGTCTCTCTAAACTTGTGATTTTAGTTAAATAGAGATAGGGTATAACATAGGATGGAGAGTTTCTTCTGAGACGTCAGACTAGCTGAGTTCATTTTGCCCCTTTTCCATAGAAACCACAGTTTTTATTGAGGTAAGTTGTAGGAAAACCTGATAGGATTAAAAAAAAGAAAAAAAAAAGAAAAAAAAAAGAAAAAAAAAAATCAAGAATCAAGATAACAAGAACTATAGGGTAAAGAAAGGTAGAAGGGTAGGCAATTAAAATGAGTTATATATCATTTATGTGTACCCGAGTGGTCATGACAGATGAATGTCTTACACAGTTATAAATATTTTTCTATGATGTTCAAGCTGCAAAAGAAAACATTATTTAGGTTTTGTAAATTATCACATTGAGCACTAGAAGCACACACACACACACACAAACAGCTTTCCCACATTTACATGGAAAAAATATATTAGATTTAGGAACCACTATCAAAAACTTCCAGTGTACCTGTACACAACGTGACACAATAACTTTGAGAAATGTGTTGCTAAGTTGAAATAACTGGAAATGAATTTGGCAATTTTGCTCTTCCCAAAGAGCTTTTGCTCTTTGGGAAGAAAAGATAAAAAAGCTATCTTGGAGGGGAAAAGGAAACCTACTGTTTTCCTACTTATTTAGAATATGAACATAATATTCATGGAGCACGTATCACCATGGAAATCAGATATTAAATGGAAAGAATTAGGTGGTCAACAGCTCCTCCTGGTCAACATGCAGTCTGCTTTGGAAGATGTGGTGGTTTTACCGTGCTGGGCAGCTGAACACCACAACCGCTCTCTCACTCCCCCTCCTCAGATGAGGAGGGGAAGAAGTAAAGGAAAGAACAACTCACGGGTTGAGATAAGGATAATTTAATTAAAGGAATATATATATATAAAGGAAATATTATTAATTAACAATTCAGCTAAAGGGAAAAAAAGGGAAAGGGGAAAAGGGAGGGGGAAAGGAAACAGCAAAACAAAACAAGTAAAGGCTATATGGAAGTGCAGAGGAAATAAATTATTCTCTACTTCCCACAAATGAGCGATGCCTGACCACGTCCTTGAAGCAGGGCCTCAATGCACATAGCCGGTGTTCGCGAGGAGGACAGACGTTTTCACAACGAAAGCCCACCCCTCCCCTCTTCCTCCTTCTTCCCACCTTTTATTGCTGAGGGTGACATCATATGGTATGGAATATCTCTTTGGTTAGTTTAGGTCAGCTGCCCTGGTGATGTTTCTTTCTCACTTTTTTGCCCACCCCCCAGGAGGGTTGGAGAAAGTCCTGGTGCTGTGCCAGCACTTCTCAGCAGCAGACCCAACACTAGTGTGACACCATTGCTGTTCTAGCTTCAAGTGCAGAGCATGGCACTGTATGGGCTGCTGCAGGGAAAGTTAACATCCCAGCCAGACCCAGTACAGAAGAAAGCTGCCCACTATTACTCCTGATAGAGTGCCTGCTAGTTCAGATGTGTCATGTTGGTTCCACACTTTAATCTTTAATAGGCTTTCTCATTGGTATGAAAGCATGAACTGGACATAATCAGTGCCAGGTTTGGGGGGTTTCAGACCTTTGCAGTTGAGCAAAAAAAAACCTCCACAGAATAAAATGCAACCTGTTCTAAAAGGAGAATAGCAGAACTATTATTATAAATTGAATATAATTTTGGCAATGCCTAATACTAATAAAATTAACAGAATTAATAACAGATGAATAACAAAAATACTTTAGATAAAAACCTGTCTCACACCAAAGATACATATTTATATGTGTCCAAGCATAATCAATGAATGGAAGAAGCAAGGGTACAATATAGGATAAAATGGGAGGAAAATGTGAAAATAATCATTAAAGCTGGTAGAAAAGTGTTAGCTTCTCCCATTTTCTTTTTCCTTCCCCTCTCTTTTTCCACATCTCTTTGAGAATAGGATTCAACTAGATGCAAGCATGTCCTTTATCAGAAATTATTCCATACTATTTAAGAAGCTTTGCTGTACTGTGATATACAAGAGGTGTTTACTTCACCATGTCCTCCAGACAAATGAAAGTCAATTGTATTTCTTCAGGGATAAAATCTGAAAGAGTGGATTGGGAATGAGAATTATTTATCTGTTGTATACAATGATTCCCCAGAAAATACATCCTATGATTCAGGGAAATAAAGATACTAATAACATTACTGATACAATCATCTATGAATAGCCAATGAGCCTACAGCACTGGCAACACAAAGGAGAAAAGCTATAAAATCTCCTTCTTTCCAAATAAGATTTCCATTGCAAACTTACAACACAGACATGGAACTGATGTTCAGAGATGTAGTTTGTGGATCCTCTACAACCTTTTCCAATACTGGACTGTGGTGTCATTAAAATAAATAAACAAATATTTCTTCCTACATGATCTATTTATATTCCTTTAACACCTACTCAGCAAAAACAGTCATGATTGATAACTAAAATCTACAATAATACCAACAGTAGCTAAACAGTGACCAGTAACTGTGGTGAAATATGATGACACATAATAATGGTATTATTTTATTACAGCTAGTTCTCTCTGAATTTTCAAAGGGCATAAAATAATTATGCTGATATCATAACTATTTGTATTGGTATTGTGTGAAATCTCCTATGTATGTACTAAGAGCCTAGCCTGAAAAATAGATGGAATGCCGTGGTACTATACTATGGAAGAGAATATAAGCTCTTTTGTATCCTTAACAGCATTCTTAAAATGCTGTCATTCCTGTCATAAACTTTGACTAAGCCACTAACCCTTGTCATCATGGTTCACTTATTAACTTATCTAAAAATGATTGTGAGATTTCTTTATTCCATATGCTGCTGCAGTGCTAAATATAGACAATACATAATAATCAATCAAGTTTTTTCAATTTTCTTCATGTTCTTAGATGACATAGTAGGGGATTGATGCAGGGGATTGATGAAAAAAAAAAAAATCTAACTTTTTGTTCTGCAAAATAGCAGTAATTTATGTCATAGCTGAACACTGTAAGCTGATTATTTTGCATTTGTGTGGTTTATTGCTACAAGATGCTTCTATGTGTGGCTTATCATGTGTGTCTAAAAAAGCTTTGAGATCAGCATATACTATGCAGGTGGACACTTGTATTTTGCTGATAACAGAACATACAATTATAAATGTACTTCTACAGATGTTTTTCATGTACTAAAAAAACAGGCTGAAGATCTCCAAGCAGACTATCTCACAAACACAGATGGCAATACTTGGTTTTCCAGAAAAATTGTCCCCCTAAGGGGCAATTAACAAGTACAGAAATTCTGAGAATCTGAATATGCAACAAAAATTATGTGTTATTAGGGAACTTTGTTCTTATTCAAAAACATCACCAGCCCTGTCAAATGCCAATTGTTCAGGTTAAATCTCATTCCAAATGAATGTTGTTGGTCGTGGGTTTTGTTTGTTTTTAAATAAACTGTAAATACAGCCAAAAAAATTACTTTGCCATGTGCATCTTTTGTTAAGATCTTCCAAAAACCTAGTTAAAGGGACACCCTTAGTGAAAATATTAGAAAAACTAAACACTGGAAAATGAAATATAAAATTGTTCAAGTGAGCAGTTTTAAAAGTAAAAATAACCCAAAGGTCATAAAAAAAAAGTAAAATCAAATCAAAAAAGGCAGACCATCAACTAGTGTATGGTTTAAACTATGTGTGTTATGAAGTTGAATTCATTCTGGTGTCAAATCTGCATGAAGTACTCTTCATGTTTTAATTTCATTGACATTTCAAGTATCAAAATATTATGCCACACTTACAAATGGTACTTGTTTATAAACAATTTTGTGCTTTACCATAACTATGCTGTGCTTTATCTAATGCTATACATTATATTAAAATTAATGGCTTTAGAAAACATAAAAGATGCAACTGACCTATATAGAAATGTTCAGAAAAGCTCAGCATTTAAAATAAAGTCTTGCAATCCTTTATGCACATATGAATATCCCATCCCACCAATACACAGAAACATGCAGTGTTTGCATCTTTGGATATCTTTAAGAGACAGTGTCAAAGAGCAGTAAAGGAAGGAGCAAAAAGAGGTGGCATTCGTAGTGGGTTTACGTGGCAAGGTTTTGGTAGCAGGAGGCCATAGGGGTGGCTTCTGTGAGAAGGATCTAGAAGCTGCCCCATGTTTGGCAAGGGCCCCACTGCTGACCAGAGCTGAGCCAGTAAGTGATGTTGTTTGCGCCTCTGTGAGAGTGTATTTAAGACAGGAAACAAAACAAAACAAAACAAAACAAAACAACAACAACAACAACAATAACAAACAAACAAAAAAAAAAAACCGCTGCGCCACACAGCAGGTGGGAGGGTGAGAGGAGTGAGAAACAGCCTTGCAGGCATCAAGGTCAGTGAAGAAGGAGGGGGAGAAGCGCTCCAGGCACCGGAGCAGAAGTCCCCGGCGGCCTGTGGAGGGGTCCCTGGTGAAGCAGGCTGTCCCCCTGCAGCCCATGGAGTACCACGGTGGAGCAGGGTTCCACGCTGCAGCCCGTGGAGGAGACCACGGTAGAGCAGGTGGACCTGCCCCGATGGAGACTGCGGCCTGTGGAAGACCACTGCCAGAGCAGATTCCAGGCCAGACCTGTAGGCCGTGGAGAGGCCACGGGTCCATGCAGGAGCTGGTGACCTGGCAGGAGCTGCTGCCCGTGGGGGATCCAGGCTGGAGCAGTTTGCTCCTGAGGGATGGACCCCGCGGTATGGACCCATATGTGGAGCAGTTCTTGTAGAGCTGCTGCCTGTGATTAGCCCACGCCGGATCAGTTCGGCAAGGACTGCATCCTGTGGCAGGGACCCCACAGCACTTGGGACGAGAGTGATTGAGAAGGAGCGGCAGAGAATAAGTGCTATAGACTGACCATAACCTCCATTCCCCCATTCCCCTGTGCGGCGCGGGGGGGGGGGGGGGGAGGAGGTAGGAGAGGGTGGATGGGGGGTGCAGGTGCTTTTGGTTTCTGTCCTTTGTTTCTAGCTTCTCTAACTTGTTTGTAATAGGCAGTAACTCTTCCTACCTCCTTATGCTGAGTCTGTTTTGCCCGTCACGATCATGACTGTGCGATCTCCTCATCCTTATCTCAACCCTTGAGCCCTTTTCATCGTATTTTCTCCCCGTTCCTCTTTGATGAGGGGGAGTGAGAGAGCGGTTGTGGAGAAGCTCAGCCGCCCACCCGAGTAAAACCACCCCAGCATTATGTAGGAACAGTAGTGCTAGTAGGGGAAACCAGTGCTGCTCTTTGTCTTTCAATTTGGCTTCTTGTTGTGTGGCCCATTAGGAGGTATGAGCTGAGAAAGCCCCTAACGTACCTGAAGACAGAAGGCTAATTTTGAAATGCACACAGCAGGTAAAGCAACTACCAGCCTAGCATGTGAGCAGCTGAGCTTACTGGAAGTTCACAGCATGAAATAGCAACAAATTAGAACAAATTCTAATTGTCTTTTCCTGAAAGAGAAATAGTCTGTCCTAAACTCTCTAGTCATTAGAAGTGGAAATGGGTAGGGCACAATATGAGCTGTATTTTCTCCGAGGAGTCTGACCACTTTTTTTTCCCAGCACAAAATTTTCTCAGTCTAGTCATGAAAACCTTCATATGAGATTCCACTGAAGCCTATCATTGATTTATAAATTGTATAATCATACAAAACTTTTCTTTGTGTGCATCTCCCTCAGACGCGAAAAAATCTAATTACTAATGCAGTCCTACACTGAAAAAAACTTCCTTCTGAAAAGTATCCATACTAACGTGTGGCATCTAAAATTAGGCTTAATTTAATTAAATCTAGGTTTAATTAAATTTAAAATTAAATTATTATTATTATTTTTTTTGACATCTAAAATCACAGAATCACAGAATCACAGAATCACAGAATCACAGAACTGTAGGGGTCGGAAGGGACCTCAAGAGATCATCGGGTCCAGCCCCCTGCCAAAGCAGGTTCCTCAGAGCAGGCTGCCCAGGTAGGCGTCCAGACGGGCCTTGAAGATCTCCAAAGAAGAATACTCCACAACCTTCCTAGGCAGCCTGTTCCAGTGCTCCATCACCCTTACCGTGAAGGCACATGCCGATGCATCCCATCGGGACCCATGGATTTGTGTGCATTGAGCCCACTCAGACACTCCCAAACCACTCTCATGTCCACCAGGGGGGAGCCCTCCATTTCCCAGACCCTTTGTCCTATTGCCAGAGGCAAGGAGTCCTGGGGGAGTGTCCCTGAAGCAAAGACTGAAGCAAAGAAAGCATTCAGTTCCTCTGCCTTCTTGCTGTCTTCTATGACCAGGAGAGCCCCCTCATTCATCAAGGGACCCACATTATCCCTAGTCTTCCTTTTGCTGTTTACATACTTGAAAAAAAACCTTCTTATTATCCTTCATCTCTTTAGCAAGCCTCATCTCTAGGTGGGCTTTAGCCTTCCTTGTCGCATCCATGCAGGCCCTGACAACACTTCTGTACTCCTCCCAAGAAGACAGGCCCTTTTCCCACATTTCATAGACCTTTCTCTTCCTTTTGATCTTATCGATGAGCTCCTTGCTCATCCACGCAGGTTTCCTGCCCTCCTTCCCCGATTTCCTACTCTTCGGGATGCACTGATCCTGAGCATGGAAGAAGTGCTGCTTAAATGTAGCCCAGCTCTCACAAGCACCCTTGCCATCAAGCAACCTAGCCCATGAGATACTCCCAAGCAGGACCCGGAAGAGGTCGAAGTTGGCTCTTCGAAAGTCCAGGGTAGCAATCCTGCTTTTAGCCTTACTTCCTCTACCTAGTTCCATGTGGAACTCCACTATCTCATGGTCGCTGCATCCCAAGCTGCCCCCAGCCTTCACATCCCTAACAAGCCCATCCCTGTTGGTAAGAACAAGGTCCAGGAGCACCCTCTGCCTCGTCGGCTCCTCCACCACCTGTGTAAGAAAATTGTCCTTAACGCATTGTAGGAACCGTTTGGACTGCGCGTGCCTGGCGAAGTTGCTTACCCAGCAGATGTCTGGGTAATTGAAGTCCCCCATGAGGACCAGCGCTCGTGATCGTGAAGCTACTAACAGCTGCTCATAGAAGGCCTCATTGACCTCCTCCTCCTGATCTGGTGACCTGTAGTACACCCCCACAACCGTGTCCCTTATACCAGCCCACCCCTTAATTCTCACCCACAAGCTCTCCACTTGTCCTTCACTATCCCCCAGGTGGAGCTGGGTACACTCTAATTGCTCCCTTGCATAAAGGGCAACCCCAGTCCCTCGCTTCCCCAGCCTGTCTTTCCTAAAGAGGACATAGCCCTCCATGAAAGCGTTCCAGTCATGCGAGCTGTCCCACCACATCTCTGTGATCGCAATGAGATCGTGGCCCCGTGACCAAAAATAAAACTTGAAAAACTGTTAAGCTTTTAATGTGGAATATTCCCAAATTACACATACTCAAAAAGAAAATATCTTGTGTAATTTAAATAATACGGGATTAATTTTTATCTTTACTTCTGTAAAATTGGTCTCCATTGGTCAATAAGCCTTACTTAGACTTAAGCTTTAAGCTTTAAGCCTTACTTTCTTAAGCCTTACTTACTCCCGATTTTCCAAAAGAAAAAAAAAAAAAGGAGAAAAAAAAAAAAAAAAAAAAAA
>CM021765.1:104207874-104248478 GCA_011076525.1 Nettapus auritus | reverse complement strand
GGGGCGTTTCCTGCATCGTTGAGCCTGTCTCCATTCCTCCTCAACTCCTAGGTCCCCTCCCTCTGCCCAACAGCGATTGGGCAGGGGGTCCACTCCCATGTGGGGAGTCTCATCCCGGTGCCTCTCCTTCGGGTCTTGCAGGGAGTTGCTCCACCAGTCTATCTCCCTCTCACACTCCCTGATGGCCCTCAACCTCTCCACCTCCTCCTTGCGCTCTGCCACCAGGCAGACCAGGTCGTCCACCTGCTCGCACCTGACGCACATGGTGTCTCTGCCTCCTTCAGACGGCAGCAGCAGGCTCTGGCACTCCCTGCACCCAGAGACCTGAACTGCCGCATTTTGGAGCGGGCAGTCTGTCTGGGTGCCTACAGACTTTCTGGTGTGAGCTTGCTGCCTAGCGAGGACCACAGTGGCCCAGCTAGTGCCAGACAGCCGTTAGGTGAAGTGTTCTTGTGGGCGGGCAGGATCGCCCTGCCCTCCCTGCTCGCCCTGCCTGCGCAAACTGCCGCGACCCGCCCTGTTTGCCCGCCCAGATCGCCGCGCTCCTGGTCGCTCGCGCTCCCCGGGGGCTGTTTTTGAGTGGCCAGGGAGGGGGCGCTGCTGGCTCCGCCTATGCCTCGTCAGTGTCCCTCACGAGGGCTGCCGGGTCGTGGCGGCTCCCTCGGCTGCCTCGAGTGGCCTCGATGCCGGGAAAATAGCCCTGCCTGTCCCAATCCCCTGCTCCGCTGCAGAGCACGTCTGCCCCAGAGCTGATCGCCTCGGCAAGTGCGCCGAGGTTAACTCTGCAATTCTTATATAGACTTTCCTTTGCATGACTAGCAAGGTAGCAGATTTGTCTCCCACAAAGAGATATATAGAATCATAGAATGGCTTGGGTTGGAAGGGACCTAAAAGACCATCCAGTTCCAAGCCCCATTCCATGGGCAGGGACATCTTCCATGACACCAGGTTCCTCAAAGCCCCATCCAACTTAGCCTTCCAGGGATGGAGTATCCACAACTGCTCTGGGCAACCTCTTCCAGTGCCTCACCAATGTCTAAGTGAAGAATTTATTCCTTATATATAATCTCAAACTATCCCCTTAGAGTTCAAAGCCCCTTTGTCCCATAACTACATGCCCCTGTAAAAAGTCCCTCTCTAGTTTTCTTGTAGGCCCAATTATGTACCTGAAGGCCGCTATAATGTCTCACCAGAGCTTTCTCTTCTCCAGACTGAGTAACCCCAACTCTCACAGCCTATATTCATAAAAGAGGTGCTCCAGCCCTCTGACACACAGGGATAAAAAAATATTCTTCTTAAGGATAAACAGAGGCATTGTGACAGTTTGGTTTTCACTCTTTTCTTGTGGAAATACGAAAGTAGGGAACCCATGCAACCTATTGAAACATAATCACAAGTTTGCTGAGAACAATGCAAAGTCAAAGGCTGTACAAGAGAAAAGCCTTCAGTGGATTATTTCAAACCTTAGAGAACCATAGCATAGCAAGGAAGTCTTGTTCATATTTTGGCCCAGAGAAATCATGTGAAGAAAAATGTTGGTTGAATCATTACAGGGATAAAATATGAGGTAAACTGGGACATTTTCAACCACAGCCAGACAACTGTATAATCTCAGGTCTATTCACACATCCACTGAGAGAGTTACCAAAATGCAAAAGAAGCAGAACAAGGAACTATTAGGCACAACTATTCATAGAATCACAGAATCACAGAATGGCCAAGGTTGGAAGGGATCTCTGAAGATCATCTAGCCCAACCCCCCTGCTGAGCTGGATCACCCAGAGCACGTTGTGCAGGATGGTATCTGGGCAGGTTTTGAGTATCTCCAGAGGAGACTCCACAACCTCTCTGGACAACCTGTTCCAGTGCTCTGTCACCCTCAGAGTAAAGAAGTGCCCTCTCATATTCAGCCAGAACCTCCTGTGCTTCAGTTTGTGCCCATTGCCTCTCGTTCTGTCACTGAGCACAACTGAAAAGAGACCAGCTCCAACCTCTTGACACCCTCCCTTCGGATATTTACACACATTAATGAAGTCTCCCCTCAGTCTTCTCCAGGATAAACAGGCCCAGTTCTCTCAGCCTGTCTTCGTAGAACAGGTGCTCCAGAGACCCTAATCATCTGTGTCACCCTCCTCTGGAGTCGCTCCATTAGTTCTATGTCCCTCTTGTACTGGGGAGCCCAGAACTGGACACAATCCTCCATGCATGGCCTCACCAGGGCTGAGTAGAGGGGGAGGATCACCTCCCTTCACCTGCTGGCAACACTTTTTCCTCTTTCCACTCTTTCCTGCTGGCACTCCAGGATACCATTGACCTTCTTGACTACAAGAACACACTGATGACTCATGATCAACCTGCTGTCCACCAGGATTCCCAGGTATGCAGAGCTGCTCTCCAGCAGGTTAGCCCCCAGCCTGTACTAGTGCTTGTGATTATTCCTCCCTAGGTGCAGGACCCTGAACTTGCCCTTGTTGAACTTCATGAGGTTCCTCTCGGCCTAACCCTCCAGCCTGTCAAGATCCCTCTGTATGGCAGCACAGCTCTCTGGGGTATCAGCCACTCCTCCCAGTTTTGTGTCGTCAGCAAACTTGCTGAGAGAGCACTCTGTTCCATTGTCCACGTTGTTGATGAATAAGTTGGAATAATTTATAACAATAACATATAACTTATAATAACTTATAACTGAATAACACTGGACCCAGCAGTGATCCCCAGGGGACACTGCTAGCTACAGGTCACCAAGTAGACTTGGCCACCAAGCACAACCTGCTGAGCTCTGCCATCCAGCCAATTATTGTGGGAGTGTGGCCATGGGGGTCGACAAGCCCCGTGGTTGGTGATAATATCAGACTCTTAACGATGAGGC
Source organism: Nettapus auritus (assembly GCA_011076525.1). Taxonomy (NCBI): domain Eukaryota; kingdom Metazoa; phylum Chordata; class Aves; order Anseriformes; family Anatidae; genus Nettapus; species Nettapus auritus. The sequence continues at coordinate 104,245,612 of CM021765.1, read as the reverse complement.
CATCAGGAATGTAAAGAGTTTAGAGGGAACAAAGAAGGTTGATTCAGGAGACGCCCTGCCATCTCGGGTTGCTTGTCTCAGGTTGCTTGTTCTCCAGCTGTTAAGGCATGGAAGTTGCTGGGTGTTTGCTGTTGCCGGGCAAAGTTGTTGACCAATGAATAGTTAGTGGAAAACGACTGCTGTGGGGGAACGGTATAAGAAGCGAGCCTGTCCTCAATATGGGGAGGCAACAGAGATAACAAAGTTATGTCATCAATAAAGTAGCAGCAGTTACTGATCCTAAAAGAACCCTGCTGTCCGTTGATGAATAAATTGGAATAATTTATAACAATAACATATAACCACAAATTATTAATCCACCTCATTAATGAAACTCCTTAGTTTGAAACACCCATGCACACACACACACACACATACACAAACCAAACAATGTAATTATAAATACAATTATAATTACAATGGGGGAAAAAAAAGCTAACTAAATATGAATTAAAATAATTTTGAAAGACTGAACTGAGAAAGTCACATGGCCTCCAAGATATAAAATGCTTTAAGATAGCTTCTGATATTGTAGAATGTACTAGCATAACAATAATTTGTTACAATAATAATATTTGTAACAATAATAATGTAACAAAATTACTAGTGTAACAATTAATATTGCATTTTTTCATCCTCTTGACCAGTTATTATTGTTTTGTTATCTTTTGTTTTTAAGGGGAAAAAAATAGCACACAATCTCCTTCCATTATAACCATTCTGTAATATTTTATTTTTTTTATTGATTTGAAGAACAAAGTCAGAAATTTTCTTAGTGACGAAGTATTCTTTATTGGCAGCGCTGGATGCACGGGGGATCTCTCCGCCTAACGTGCATACCTGAAGTGACAAACTTTCTCATATTTATACAGCAAAACAATGAATAATCAATTAACGCCTATACATATTCATTACCTAACCCCGCCTACTCTCGCTTCGTATGTTAATTAGCTTATCAGTCCTTTACGCTTGCGCAGATTCTTCCAAGAATTGTGGGCAGGGGTCTTCGGGATGTGGGCAGTGGTCTTTGGGAGGAAGACCGTAGGTCTTCCTCGCAGTGCACTTTTCACCTTTTGCTTAAAAATGCTGTGTCAGCAGGGTTAGCTGTTTTCCAAGCTGTAAAACCAGTTTCGGCTGGCAACCTGTTATCTGTCTTTCCCTATTTGGTGTGTTTTTATCTCAAGTTTCAGCCTCAGCCAGCATCCTGTTATCTGTCTTCCCCCCTTTGGTGTGTTTCAGCTCAAGTTTCAACAAGATGTTAGCAGACACAATATACATGAGGATGTCTTATTCTCATTATATTTTAACTACAAGATTTATTCTATCCTAAAGTGAGTTCATACTATATCATTATTCAATAGATTTTCCATGTTTGCATGAAAAGCATAACTTACACTGCAGAAGAGATTTTGGGGGGGAAGAATGTTGACTATAATAACTCCTCTTTTGTTTGTAAAACAAACTATTCCTATTAGTATGATTTTCCAACAAAATGTATTCTTTAATCTTTTCAATTCAGTCATGTTAGAAATCTATTATATCTTCTGATGATTTTCAGGAAACTTTTACCAGCCTAGTATTTCCAACAGGTGTTTTCTCAGACACAGTACATTTATTCCAGGTCTTACTGCTTTAGTACGAAGTTAGAGCTTTGGTAATTGCCCCACATAAAAGAACAGTCTTTAATACTGTATACATATATGTTTTTCTTCAAGCAAACTGTTTTTATAGTCTTTTATCATTTATTCCCAAATATCACAACAAATTAAATTTGCCATTTTATGGTTTTTCTCAAGTATTAAGTAGCATACACTAAGTCAATTAATGCCAGATTTAAGATAATATTTTATACATCAGGAGAAGAGTAGATGAACCTCCTGGGTTTGACAAAAATAATTTAGACAGTAAAGTAGCTACCTTTTGCTAAAGGCCTGTGGAATTTAGATACCTAGATGCATTTTTTTTTTTTTCATATTTAATTTGGGGACTGTTAACATTGGTACCAGAGGATTTTTCCAAAGAGTATATTTTAAGAGCTTTATAGAACAGTGAGTATTACCATATTGCAGTTGTATAACAAAAGCAGTGTGATCACAACATGTAACAGTACTAGGTAAGTTTAAAGGTAAAAATAATCTAATTAAAAAAATATTGGTGATAACTGTAATAAACTAGGCATGTTTGTTCATCGATAAAGAGGAACCCACAAGGGTTACTTGTGGTTACAAAACAGACGTGTTGATATCAAGAAGGTTCCTGCTTACAAGGAAGATGTTGAGACTTCGGGCTAAAGCAGGAAACCGCACGGAACATTTTGCTTCACTGCCCCGATACTGAACAAACTACCCTGCGATGACGAAGAAGCCGGAACTGCAACCCTTTAAGACTGGTGGGTCCGGGGAGGGTGTGCGCGCCAGTGTGGAGCCCTGACCCCCTGATCGCCCAGCGCTGTCTTTGTTTTTGCCTGCTTACTCAAATTTACCAATTTTATCTAATAAATAAGTCGATTGAATTAAGAAAATTGACTCGTTCATGACAATAACTATTGAACGTTGTTCCTGAAACTAAAGGAATAATTAATAACTTGAAATATGGTGTTGAGACTTTTATCATGGAAAGGAGGGTAGGATACTATAACTTATTTATAGGATCTCTTTATTCATATGCTAAATCAAGAACATCAATATTTTATGTTTTCTGTAAATGACATATACAGAATGTAGGGCCTGAGTCCCATGTCCTATGCTTATGTACATTTTCCCACATTCCTGTAGTGTTGGATTTACTACACATGCAAATGTCAGTCACATTAACTATGAGAATTATGTACATGTATTGGGATTATGTAATAAGATTTTGGTTGTGGGGAACTGCAAAAGTGGCCTCTGTGAGAAGAGACTAGAAGCTGCCCCATGTCAGATCAGAGCCAGCTCCAGATAGCTCCAAAAATTACCTGCCACTGGCCAGAGTTCAGCCAGTGAGCAACACTAGTTGCACCACTGTGAGAGCATAGTTCACAAAGGGAAAAATAAATAAATAAATATTTTTTTCTCAACAGCACCTGGGAAAGAAAAAAAAAAAAAAAAAAAAGAAAAAGAAAATGTGAGAGAAACAGCCCTGAAGACACCAAGGTTAGTGAAGAAGGAGGAGAGGAGGTGCTCCGGGTTCCAGATCAAAAGTTCTGTTGCCTGTGGAGAGGACAATGGTGGAGCAGGTTGTACCCATGCAGCACATAATGTATCATGGCTAAGCAAATCTTCATGCTGCAGTCCACTGGAAAGCTCACACAGAAGCATGCTACTGGCCAAAGCTGCAGCCTGGGGAGAGGACCTCATGGTGCACCAGGAGGTCTGGTGGGAATTGGAGCACATGGAGGACCCATGCTGGAGAATTCCATTCCTGAAAGACTGCACCTGTTGTTCAGACTTGTGCTGGAGCAGTTCTTGAAGAACTGGCAGCCCATGTGAAACAAACAGTTCATGAAGGTTTGTATCTGTTGTGAGGTACCCTATATGGAGCAGGGGAAGAGAGAGAGGAGTGGCTGAGAGGAACTGTTATGAACTGACAGCAACTTACTGTCTCCATCTCCATGCAGTGCTCAGGGAGGGGAAGGAGGCAGAAGAAGGAAGGTAGAGGGATAGCATTTTTAGTTTGTTTAGTTCTTGCTACTCAAGTTGTCGTTGGCATGAATGGTATACATAAATTGTTTTTTGTTATGAGTTTTGTGTAGGATTTCTTTGCATATCCACAATTTGTTAGCAAGGACCTTTCATAATATAATAGTGGGATTCTAATTTATAGCATCTATTTTACACAATTTTCTTTATTGAACTGACTAACCATTCGTAATTCCTTTATTTAATTTCAATCTAATCTTTAACCCTTGCAAGATGTCCAATTCAGTAATTTCTAAAAAAAAAAAAAAAAGGGGGGGGGGGAATAGGGAATTAAATTATTTTAGTGTACCATCACTTGTCATTCTGGATAATAATAATAAAAAAAAATGTAAAATATATGGATGGAATTAGATTTCAGACTGAAAAGTTTATCTTAAATGAAATCTGAATTATCATGTCTTTGACAGAAAGATCATATAAAACAGGCTAGTTTAAAGTGAAGTACAGGAAAAAAAAAAAAAAAAAAGAACAATGAGAAACGATTACAAGGAAAAATTAGCTCAATAGAAACTTGATGGTGATTTTCAGAAAATGGTATGACTATGGAAAATAAAAATAAATATATAAAAAGCAAATCAGACAAGAATATACAAGGAAAAGGGGAAAAGTTGTCCTCAATAAAATAATAAAATGAAAAAGATGATTTCTTAAGTCAAGGGAATTAGATTGAAAAAGGTCTTGAATATATAAATAAACAAACAACCCCAGGAATCATTTAAAATAAGACTTTTGCAACAGCTTGTGTTGATATGTAGTCTGTGCAATTACTATTTTATAAAGACACCTAAAAATAGCTAAAAGGCATTTTTTCCCAATAAGGACCAAGATATGTAAGTAGAAGCACTGTTAGAGTCTGCATTGGGCGGTTACTCACAGTGAAATTTTACCATGAAAATTCTGGATGAATGTATCAGTTGTATAAATGTCAAATATATCTGTGAACATTCTTTATACCACATACTGGAATGGATTGGGGAATTTTTTTTTTTTTTTTTTTTTTTTTTTTACCTAAAGAATTGGTCTTCAGCATAGATTCTATAATCAGAATCAACCTAAAATATGCAGGTGGATATTACTTGGTGTTACTGATGAACTGAAAAATGAACTGAAATCCACAGATGGTTTCTCTGTTACTCTGTATTAAACTGTGGTTCAAAGTGTTCCTGAAAAAAATTATTTGGGGTTAATTTTTGTAATAAATAAAAAGTTTTTGGTTGTTGTTGTTGTTGTTTGTTTGTTTGTTTTTCTTCCAGTCACCACAAGAGGACCTAAATTGGAAGCAGTTATGATTAAAATATATACATATACCAAATGAAAAATAGAAGCCAATAGCATTAGTGGCTGGATGTGTACTACATTTTTTTAAAAAATCAACTCTTCCTCTCTTTAGCTGTTCTTCACATTCCTATTTTGCATAAGAATTCCCATGGATAATTATATACCTGTTATTTAGCACATTTCCAATTACAACACATTGGGAAAATAAATAAATAAATAAATAAATAATAGTAGATTGCACAATGTCAGATTAACAGGAGAATAGAAATGAAACACCTAGCAATAACAACTCAGAAGGAATGAGGTGAATTAAATCCATATAAAAAAAAAATAACCCATTAAAAAGATACAGTATATTTTCAAAGCATTCTTAAAAGTGTAGTAGATGCCTCCAAATGAGGTGTCTAAAGACAATACTTAAGTAATTAGTTCTTAGTGAAACAAAAATAAAAAATCTCACTTATAAAATAAATATCAAAAAATGAATACTTATAAAACACCAGTAAAATCCAAGCTACGAGACCAAAAATAAATAAACAGATAATAAAAAACATAAAATAATAATAGCAGTTATTATTATTATTAAATAATAATACAAATAATATAAAAATAAAAACTCTATTTTTTAATATAACAAGATGTGAATTCATAGAATTTATCTGCAGAAGTATTAATCACCTTTGTCATTTTGATTTTCTGTTATGAGTTTAATTCAGCCATTACTGCAAATATTAATATAGATTTTATTTTCATTGTAGATACATTATTCTATAGGGTTCCTTGAACACTGAAGAACATGCCCAAATTTTCTTATAATATCTGAGATTTATATAGTACCAGTTTGATATTTGTAGTGTAGAGCTAGCTCTTTCACTGCTGGTTAGAATTATTTTCATCTCTTCACAGACCATTGAATATTTTACTGGTGTTACTCAATATCTTTTCCCAAAGATCAGCCATTATTCTACATGACAGGCAGGCTGATTGGGACTGAAATAATCTGGAAAGACTGTGCTGGGATGTCAACTGAATTAGTATATATCTACAAAGAGATCAATAAGGAAGTGATAATATTTGTCACCTTTCTCTGTATTTGCTGATGCTTCTACTCTAGTACCACAGTTATTAGGCTCTTTTTTCACGTTTATCCTCTCTTGGGAAAATATCTGCACTGACATCTTAAATTAGGACTTAATACTTCATTTGAGTTCTGCAAATCATCCCCAACTGGAACCTCACTGTCAGTGTCACTACTATGAAGAAAATTAATTTACACAAATCTGTATATAAATTTGTATATAAACTCTGAACCATGCAGGCCTCCATGAAATGCTGCTGTAGTCCGTTTTCCCCTCCCCTCTTGTCCTTTCTTTTTTCTTTTTTCTTTTTTCTTTTTTCTTTTTTTTTTTTCAGAACTTAAAATAAATTATTTTTATTGACATAATACCTACCGCAATTTCCCTGAGTAGGAAAAGTTTTGTCTAAACTATCTTTGTAGTTTAGACAAGAAGTTGTATATACTAATTGCTCTTCAACTTCTCTACCAAAACCAGAATCTCCATTTTATTCTGGTTGACACCTATAGGCTTTTCACTACAATGGTAGTTTTCTTCAAAAGAAAGGCCTTAATTTAGGAATGGGAAAGAGAAGAAAAAAAAAAAAAAAAAAAAAAAAAAAAAAAGTTTTCCTCATTCATTACCTCTTGAACTTAAAGTCTACCTGAAGAACTGTTAAGACCTTAAAAACACCACCTCCCCTGCCCCAGCCCAGGCATAATCCCACAACACCTGAGATCGGTGAACAGGGTAGGAAGCAGTCCCTTAGCAGTAACAGGCTCTGTCAACTGTTTAGTGACCATCAACCAAATACAAGGTCTCAAATCAAGTGCAAGGTCAATCTAGAAAGGCCAGCGAATAGGGTAGGACAAGCAAAGAACAGTGCTTCACACAGGCTACATACAGCATAGCTCCTGTCAGAACTTGGTGTCTTAGTCTGAACTCAGTCTCGTAAGCCATAGTCAGAGGATGTGGGTTGGGGTCCCAGGTCAGACTGTCAAAGCCATTAAAATCTGTTGCTGCACTTAGAATCCTGACAGTACACCTCTACCAACCATCATTACTTAATATGTATTTTTTATGTTAATATTTTTCAAGGAAAAATACCTATTACAGATCAGAATGACTGTAGAAAGTCCACCTAGGCCTGTGACAACAGCAGCTGTCAAGGGAAGTGCATTTTAGGGGAAGTACAAGTGCTCCAGCCCTGAGGGAGCCCAAAGTTTCATAAACCAAATGTGGTTTTTATTTAGAGCCAATCGGTTTTGCTTTTAACAGTTTAACCAGCCTTTCTTTGGAACCCCTATAAATTTCAACTTCTATAACAGCCTATGCTAAAGAATTTCAAAGTTTATATGTTTCCAGGGGTTTCAGTTATATTTATAAAATCTGACTCCTACTCTATAGGAAGGTTCATTTTCTCATTGGGATTCTAGAGCCACATAGTGGGTGATGAACACATGACCCCCAAATTACATATGTAACTTTTACTTCAGGTCTTGTCTAGTCTGCAACCATGAAATGAATGTTCATTAAAAACCAAAGCACATAGATGAGCTCCTGTGGCACAACTTCCGGTTTGTTGAGAGAAATAAGCTTGCGCATGCTCTGTTGCAAACCAAAGAACTTTAAGGATACACAATTAACTTCAAACAAATATTGTCCTATTTCAGTGAAAAACAATAATGTATCACAGAATCACAGATTGTAGGGGTTGGAAGGGACCTCAAGAGATCATCGGGTCCAACCCCCCTGCCAAAGCAGATTCCCTAGGAGCAAGTTGCACAGATAGGCGTCCAGACGTGCCTTAAATATCTCCAGAGAAGGAGACTCCACAACCTCCCTGGGTAGCCTGTTCCAGTGCTCCGTCACCCTTACAGTGAAGAAGATCTTTCGCATATTGGTGCGGAACTTCCTGTGATCCATTTTTTGGCCACTGCCCCTTGTCCTATCCCCACAGACCACTGTAAAGAGGTTGGCCAAATCCCTCTGTCTCCCACACTTAAGATATTTGTAAACATTGATAAAATCCCCTCTCAGTCTTCTCAAGGTTGAACAGACCTAGGTCTCTCAGCCTTTCCTCATAGGAAAGATGCTCCAGGCTCCGTATCATCTTTGTGGCCCTCCGCTGGACTCTTTCCAAGAGATCCCTGTCTTTTTTGTACCTGGGAGCCCAGAACTGGACACAGTAAACGTGTACTACTGGACACATGTAGCCGTGCTGAGCGAGAAATCCCAGTTTATCTCCTGCAAGAAAGCCATGATATTCTCTATTTCTAAAATATCCCTCTATCCACATGCTGTTCACATCTTGTTTTGTTTTGTTTTGTTTTGCCTGGGCTGAAGACTCGTGGCTTTCTTGCTCACTCATTGTAAAACACATATTCCACTTTTGTATTTCCTTCTTACTTGTTGACCTTGCCTGAGTCTCCATGGTTCTACTATGTCAAGGAAATAAAACTGCAAAAAGTCCTCAAGATGTAGTAAGCAAATCAGAGGTTTTTTCATTAGGAAGAGGGAAAGCATGTACTTACTTTGAATACCCTCTCAATATCCACTACAGAAGGGATTTTTCTGAAACAAAAGCATGCATTTCTTTGTAGAATATCTCTTTATTAATTACCTTATACAAGGAAGAATGAAACAATGACTTTCAGCATTAAATAATTATAAAAATTGATCATATTGTCTTTAAGATATCTACTGTCCTGTAGCAGTTATTTCTCTGTGGTAAATACTGGAGTATTTTGAATCCATTACCAAAACACATGTAGTGATCATTGACCATGCCTACTAACATATTACTCTATTCCTTTTGTAGTGTTGCCGGAAAAATCTGATTTTCACTTTATGTATTCTTCATTTAACAATATTAACATTTTTTGATCTGAAAAAACACCTCCTACCTTAGATGAAAAATTCTGTGGATTTCTTCATCTTTTACGTTTTCAAGTTCTGATCATAGAAAATTGCATATGTGTTGATATAATACCTAGAGGAACAAATGAAAAAAACAAAAAAATGCAGTCATAATATTTTTAGGCTGAAAAGTAAGTGAAGCTGATTTTTCCATCATTTTTTTTTTTTTTTTCAGCCTGTATGTCAACAGAAAGTTTTACATTTTCCATCCATGAACAGAATGAATGAATTGCAGAAATAGCTAATCAAACCAAGAAAACAAATCAGTGACTATGTCAGAAGGCTCACTGGGTAAAATAAGACATTTAAGCAACAGCTTCTGATCTGTGGAGATTAGGATTTCTTTTGTTTGTTCTTTGTTGAAGCACAGTCTGTAACCATCACAACACTGTAAAAATATAATTTCTTTCGCATCAAGTCATTAGAACTGCTAAGAACTAATTGGATATTAAGCCCATATTTAAGATAGTGGAACTGCTACAGATTAACAGAACATATAGACACAATCATTTAAAAATTCAGCATGCTTCGCTGTCTTTAGATAATAATTTATTCCTCCTTTTCCAATTTTTGCCTAACAACAATGTAGTAAATTAAAATAAAACCCAAATAAAAAAAGAAATCCAATCAGTTGTTCATGGGCTTGATTTAATTTGTACTGATGTAGAGTTAAAACAGTATCAGCTAAACAAATAATTTTATTATTTTTATAATTTATTTAATGAAATATTTGTTTGCTTGTTTGTTTGTTTGGTAAAGACAGGAAAAGAACTTTCAGAACTCTTAGAAGGAAAAAAATAATAATTAAGAAAAATCATAACATTCTGCTCTTTAAGCCTGTTTTCTAATTCAGTGAGTAACTTTAATGCCTACACTAGAAATTTAGGTCTTCTTCAGCTCTGAGGATTGCACTGACTCTTGGACTTAGTGATTTTAATAGATAACAATGCATAGAAAGGGTGGTGTTAACTACACCACGTTAAGCAACACAGGCCTCTAATAGAGCTATACACAACTTGCTAAATGCTGATGTTCACTACTTTCTTGGGCTACAATTTAAAGATTTTTCTGGTGATCAAGAAGATTGTGTTGCCTAAACTGGTATATTGTCATGAAGTATTGCAGTTTCAGTTAATCCACTTCTCAAGTAGAATTTTTTTTTGTCTGAAAATTAACTGAATACACATATAGAAAGTCAGATATGGCCCTCGGATTCATCTCAGTTTCAGAAGTGAAAAAGTGAGGTGGAGACTATTTAGTAGTCTTGACTTAAAATCATACTAAAATATGACAGAGTTCAAAGTATAATCTATTATTCAGAAAACTACAAGAAAATATGTTTTGACTACAGGATTGAGCTTCTATCACTTAAATACATGAAACTAAATAACCAAGAACAAAATACGTATATGTAATTGGAAATAAAAAGAATGGTTAGAAAAAATGGTTAATAGACTTTTCAATTTTTTGTGGAATGTGTTATATTTTTTCTTTTATATTCTAACTTCAAGTTAAATCTCCGTGACAGCAGATGAAGTACCTTTTATTTATTCAACTAGTGATTTGCAGCACAATTTGTTTTATATAAAGCTCAATACAGTGTTTTCTACATTCAGCAGAAACACATAGAAGGTTTTTTCAACTGAAAGCTCTAATAGAGATCTAAGATTTGAACAAAACAAAATAGGCTACGATTTTTGATTACACTGTGTAGAATACTTCCGAGTACAATGCTAAAATTTAATATGGGAATTTGGTAAATATTTTAAAACAAGTGCTGCAGAATCAACTCATTTTATATGTATTAAACACTGTTAAAGTCATTTTTTTCAATGTTAAAATGTTACAAAAGCTTATTTCCAATTGAATAAAACTATTCAAATAAACCTTTCATCCATAAGACTGTATATGGCATGAATTCATTTGATAAAATGTATATTAATCTTGCATTCAAAAGTCTCTCTCCTGTCTGGCTCATTTATTTTAAAGGTAGAAGTCTGAACATTTCCTTCTCCTGGGATTTTTTTGTGCTTTATGCTTCTTGGATTACAATTCTAAGTGACACTTTATTGCCAGTCTACACAGATGAAGGTTAACTTTTAGAGAAAGTGTATTATTTTAAATAAACTTTTTCTATACATTTTGAACTTATGCTGAGAAAGCTTGGCCTTAAAACTAACAGCTATAATTTCATTTTCTAAAATCCTTGTATTATAATTAAGGATAAATAAATAAAGGTAGACTTTTCCAATGAACCAGTAATTTGCCTGCTGTAGTTACAGCTGGCTGGGATTCATGTTTGTTTGGTGTATTCCCACAGGTGGTTTGTCACTGCTTGAGCAGAGACTGGCTTGGATTAATAAACATGTACTTAGGGTGTTGGTTAGAATTAGGTGAATTCTAATTTAAACATTTTGGGCAAAAAATTCTGCAGTGAGACCTTGAGGTAAAACAATTTAGTGGAACTGGAGAAAAAAACGGAAGGGAAGCAATGGAAGTTTTGTAAATAAATGGCTTAAGATTTTGCACAGGTATTATTTTGGATTTTTTTTTATTATTATTATTCTATACAATGTAGAAATACAAAAAAAAAAAAAAGTGTGCAAAAGTAGACAGTCTCTAGAAATGTATTATAAAAGTGTCTCAGGAGTCAGTTCCCCACCACCTTTAAAATTTCCCTTCTCTTTCCTTTTTGTCCTGATGTAGCAACTAACTTTGCATATATCATATGCAGGCACATTTTTATATCCATTTATCTTTCATATCCATTAATAGACATTGTAGAAAGGTGATGCTTAACTTCAATAGTTTATTCTAAACCTTGAAGTCAAAGTCAAAAAAGTATCTTCTGTACTTCTCCTGTACTTCTGTACCTCCTGTACCTGTTAACAGATCTATGTCTATCAGTAATCTGATATAATTATTTCCTGTGCAGTTAAATAGTTCTGTTCAGAAATGTGGTGCTGGAAACATTAATAGTCATCCCTGAGAGTTTGAAATAAAGAGGAGCATTTAATACCTTTAATATCATAGAATTTAATTATTGTCTAATCTTGCCTTTTAGTAGTTGAGATTTCCACATGAGGGAGATCAGAAGAATTACTCTGCAGGGTCCGATCAGATTTCCACTTAATGCACTCATCAGTCTTCAGCAGTGGCCAAATGCTACAAATAGTTAAGAAACAAAAGGAATACAAAGGTATTATTTCCCTCTGAGATACCCTACAGATTTTTCCAGTTAGCTCTCTATCCTGTAAAACAGACTCATGTCTGGACTTTTAAGTTTTATAGCTGGTAATAGAACTATTTTATCTATTTTCTTTAAAACTTAATAATAAAAATTAGTATCTTTATTTACAATATATCCTTAAATGAGAAATATGTTACTCTAAAGAAGTCTTTATAGAAAAAGTAGAAGTAGAAAAAAATATATATATTTTTCTGTCCAAATTTTTCCAGACAGTCAAATGGGGATGTCTTCCATAAATATTCAAAATTTTCTCCCCAGAACAATGATAAATTCTTCAGGATTAAAATAACTAGGCTTCTCAAAAAAAGCATCTTTAGAAGTAACTGTAAGTGACAGCAATGTTCACAAAACCTGCTTAGTGGAAAAGATACCTATATGATCTGAAGAAACAATAAATTACCAAAGAAAGCATTTTGTTTGGGATGAGGACAACTTCGTAGATACACAGCTAGAGAACTACTGCTCAGCTAATACCAGTTCAGTGTTGTGACAGGTCATTTCTTGCTCTGAACCTGAGCAAGAAACCTTGGCACTTTGTACTGGGTCTGTCTGGGATGTTAACTTTCCCTGCAGCAGCCCATACAGTGCCATGCTCTGCACTTGAAGCTAGAACAGCAGTGGTATCACACTAGTGTTGTGTCTGCTGCTGAGAAGTGCTGGCACAGCACCAGGACTTTCTCTAACCCTCCTGGGGGGTGGGCAAAAAGTGAGAAAGAAACATCACCAGGGCAGCTGACCTAAACTAACCAAAGAGATATTCCATACCATATGATGTCACACTCAGCAATAAAAGGTGGGAAGAAGGAGGAAGAGGGGAAGGGTGGGCTTTTGTTGCGAAAACGTCTGTCCTCCTCATGAACACTGGCTATGTGCGTTGAGGCCCTGCTTCAAGGACGTGGTCTGGCATCGCTCATTTGCGGGAAATAGCTCCTGATAAAGAATTAGGTTTTATTTTCATTTACACCTTCTGTGTGTAAGGAGCAAGGGAGCAGTGAGTGTTCAGCAGTGGCTCAGTTTGCCTTAATGTTTTAGTTTTACCCTGCTGGGCAGATAAACTCCACCACAACCACTCTCTCACTCCCCCTCCTCAGAGGAAGGGGGAAGAAAACATGAAGGAAAAGGGCACTGGGGCAGAGATAAGGACAGGGAGATCGCTCACATCAAGGGCAAAACAGGCTCAAAAGAGGGTAGATTAATATAATTTATTGCCTATCACTAACAGACTAGAACAGTGAGAAACTAAAAGCAAACTAAAAACACTTGCCCATGCATCCACTCTCTTCTACCTCTTTTCCCTGAATGGTGCAGGGGATCGGGGAATGGGGGCTGCAGTCAGTCCCTAATACTCTGTCTCAGCTGCTCCTTCACCATCACTTTGCCCCTGCTCCATGTGAGGTCCCTCCCATGGCATGCTGTCCTTCCCGAATTGATCCTTCATGGGCTTCCCACAGGCAGCAGCTCTTCAAGAACTGCTCAAACATGGCTCCATACCACGGGGTCCATCCATCAGGAGCAAACATGGTTTGCCAATGTAACAGGCAGCCACTCCCACCAGACCTCTTGCTCCACTGTGGGCTGCAGGTCTGGACCAGAGTCTGCTCCTGCAGTGGTCCACAGGCCTCAGCCTCCTCCACCTGCTCCACCAGGGGCTCCTCCACACCTGCAGTGTGGAGATCTGCACTGCTGTGGGACTCATGGGCTGCAGGGGGACAGTCTGCTCCACCATGGGCCCCTCCACAGGCCACAGAGGAACTGCTGCTCTGGCACCTGGAGCACCTCCTCTGCTCCTTCTGCACTGACCATGGTGTCTGCAGAGTGGTTTCTCACTCCTTGTGCTCCCAGCTGCTGTGTGTCAGCAGGTTTTCCCTTTCTTACCTATGCTCTCATTGAGGCACATCCGAAATTGCTCTCTGGCTTAGCTCTTGCCAGCGGCAGGTCCCTTTTGAAGCCAGCTGGAGCTGGTTCTGGTCTGACATGGGGCAACTGCTGGGCTCTGCTCACAGAGGCCACCCCTGAAGCCCCGCATTACCAAACCCTTACCATGCAAACCCAATACACCCAAGGTAAAGGGACAGACAAACACATCAGTTCTAAAATTTAGACTTATGAATATGCAAGGACCTGCATCAACATTATTGATTAAAAATAAATCTTTAAGTAAGAAAACTATATTATGTAGCAATTATAGTATTTTGACCTTTTAAAAAGTTTATATATTTAGTGCAAGGCAAACCATGCTTTTGGTAGGTGTATTTTTTCAAAAGATGATATATTTTTTTTTTTTTCTTAACATGCATTTCTTAGAATTGTCTTCTTGTGGGAAAATAATTTGTACAAAAGTAGAAACAGAGGATTATACTTAAATGCCCAAGTTATGGAGTTCAGGATTGATTTCCCCTTAGCTAGCCACTGAAGTTGACAGAGAACAGAACACAGGAACACTAACTTATTGGGCTGGGAGGGATCTGGGGACCAAAAGCAGGAATACAGACCAAGTATAATTTTTATGGTATTATAGACATTACTGTGACAATAACATAATGAAGAGCAAAAGAGCCAAAAGTCCTCTTTTAATTCTTTCTGGGAGTGATCTTCAGCTTGGTGAAAAGGTATGTCAGGTATGACATACCTAAAAATAGTAATAGATTACAAAGCAAAATGAGAATGGAGGATTAATCAAAATTGACCAACCAAACAAACAAACACAAACATTCTTTTTTAGAAAGAAGTAAATAAGGGAATAACCTGTCTCTGCTTTTCATTTAGTTCCACATAAGAGACCAAATATTCTCTATTTTCTATAGCAAGGAATGAACAAAAGACAACAGCAAAACCTTTCAAGGAGAAGTGGAGGTATTGCTGCAAAATAAATCATAATACTGACGTAGCATGGAAATAGTGGAGAAAGGGAAGAAAAACCCAAGACAGTAGTTACAGCTTCACAGTGATGTACTGTATTTTGATAAGGCTTCACACAGCTATGGTAAGACAGATGTCAAGCATTGGGGCCCTCCATTTCTATTTGCAGCTTTATAAACCTATGACAGATTTGTGCTCTCAGTAAGTATCTGAGCACACAACAGGCAAAGCTGCAATACAGCTGGATTCCTCCTTATCTGGTGAAAAAGCATATACTGTGCATATGCTCAGATGTGGCATTTTCACCCCACAGGAATCAATATATTTTATATAGTCTGTTCTGTCACCTTGTGAGATGTTCCTATGTTCTTATTACGTAAACTATGTCTTCTTTTAGATCTCACTGTACTCTGTCATATGCAGCTTTTCTTTTAAACTATTCATTTATTCTTATTGTGAAAGATGTGCATCTAAGTTAGAGTTATAAAACTGACTAAGCAAGAACAATAGAAAAGCTTGTGTTCAATTAAGATGCAGATTCCAGACTGTTGCATTGTTTCAAAACGGATGTTTCTATCTTTTATAGTAGTACATTTTTATTGAATGGAAAAATACTATCTTAATTACATTTCTAGAATATCTAATTTTAAAAAGGAACAAGCACTTACTGGGGAAAAAAAAAATCAAATGATTTAAAGATGTTACTTGGTATAAAAGATGAATAGGTTTTTTCCCTCTCATATCAGACCTCTTAGAAGTTTAACAAGGCCATTTTCTATAGCACTGAGGGCAAAGCGCCTTGAAAAGCTAAGAAAGTTGAAACCATAAGCCTCTGACCTCATCAAAGAAGATGTTTGGGGATAGCGGTCTGATCAAGTGCTTATTTAGTCACTGGCTGAGAAGAAGGTTCAAGAACACACCTTTACTGTTCCAAAGAGTAGAAACAAGGCCCTTAAAACTGAAGACTTTTTTTTTTTTTTTTTTTTCACTGAAGATGGAAATCACACAGGTGAGCAGAGATCTGGCTTTATGTGATTGCACCAAGATGATACAATAGGTAAGGAGTCCAATCTTTTTTTTTTTTTTTTTTTTTTTCTATTAATCTAATTATCTGATATGAATTGGGAGAAAAGAGATGAAAAAATGTTTACAGACTTTGTGTCCTTCCTCAGTATTTTCAAGGATTACCTTAGATTTAATCTATTTGATCACAAATCATTTAGGAATGCAGCTGCCCCACAGAAAGACTGCATTTGGTGGGGCAATAATTTTAATTTGGGATATTCCTCCCTGTAGTGGGTTTACGTGGCAAGGTTTTGGTAGCAGGAGGGCCATAGGCGTGGCTTCTGTGAGAAGGATCTAGAAGCTGCCCCATGTTTGGTAAGGGCCCCACGGCTGACCAGAGCTGAGCCAATAAGCGATGTTGTTTTGCGCCTCTGTGAGAGCATATTTAAGGCCGGGAAAAAACCTCTGCACCCCTCAGCAGCTGGGAGGGTGAGAGGAGTGAGAAACACCAAGGTCAGTGAAGAAGGAGGGGGAGAGGTGCTCCAGGCGCCGGAGCAGAAGTCCCCTGCGGCCTGTGGTGAGGACACTGGTGAAGCAGGATGTCCCCCTGCAGCCCATGGAGTACCACGGTGGAGCAGGGATCCAGCCTGCAGCCCGTGGAGGAGACCACGGTGGAGCCTGTGCCCCGACGGAGACTGCGGCCTCCGGAAGACCCCTGCCGGAGCAGATTCCGGGCCGGACCTGTAGGCTGTGGAGAGGAGTCCACGCAGGAGCAGGTGATCCGGCAGGAGCTGCTGCCTGTGGGGGACCCAGGTTGGAGCAGTTTGCTCCTGAGGGATGGATCTCATGGTACGGACCCATATGTGGAGCAGTTCTTGTAGAGCTGCTGCCTGTGGACAGCCCACGCTGGATCAGTTCGGCAAGGACTGCATCCCGTGGGTGGGACCCCACAGTACTTGGGACAAGAGTGACCGAGAAGGAGTGGCAGAGAAGAAGCGCTATAGACTGACCATAACCCCCATTTTCCCGTTCCCCTGCGCCGCTCGGGGGGAGGAGGTGGAAGAGGGTGGATGGGGGGGAAGGTGCTTTTGGTTTCTTTCCTTTGTTTCTCACTTCTCTAGCTTGTTAGTAATAAGCAATAAATCTTACTTTCTCTCTATGCTGAGTCTGTTTTGCCAGTCACAATAATTATTGCGCGATCTCCTCGTCCTTATCTCAGCCCTTGAGCCCCTTTCATCATATTTTCTTCTCGCTCCTCTTTGAGGAGGGGGAGTGAGAGAGCGGTTGTGGTGGAACTCGGCCACCCACCCGAGTAAAACCATCACACTCCCATAATCAGCTTAATGCAGTTTGGACAAGATACTTTTTCCATAGTAACAGAACTCATCCCTTACAACCTTCATGCATCTGTGCATTGACGTGTAGGTGTTGGCATCATCTGCTGTTCCTTCCCCAAAGACAGAATGAATTTAAATTGGTTAAGGGGAATTTATTTCCCCCCCACAAAGATTATCCCTATACAGAATAATTCAATTTCAGTAAATTATTACGTGGTAGATTAGAATGCTAAACAAACACACATAATATTGTTATACATATGCATGAATGTTATGTGTATATACACACTCTAAAAGAAGATATTAATTTACAATAAGACTATTAATCTGGTATTGAAACACAAGTGTTTTATTAGTTTTTTATACTAAATATCTTCTATACTCCCAAGCAAAGGGACGTCTACATTGCAGACTCATCTTTCCTTGTCATTTTATCAGATTTTTAGCTCTACAGAGAACTAAACAAAAATACAAGTCAATTAGGTAGGTCTATCCTATGTTTTAAATATAGAAACTAGTGCTTCATTCATTAATCAAATTTAATAAGAGCACCTCCAGCATCCTAAATAGTAAGATTGGAATTTCTTTTAATAATGTTTCATACAAAAGAAAGTTGGGAAACACAGGAAGAAAATGTTAATCAAAAGATAAAGCATGCCAAAAATATGACCAGCTATGTAAAGTACAGAAAACACAGGAGACGGGTCATCAGGACATCAGTCCTACTACTGCTGCACTGGCAGATTGAATGCAAACTCTACTTAATCTCTTTCACTGCTGAAAAAATTAGAGATGTTAAGCTTTGAGGATGATACACAAGCAGCCCCACCTCCATAACACAGAATGAAGATCAGAGAGAATGGAACAAACATGATGCAGGCAGTTTACCTTTTAAACAAGAGTCTTTGAAGACTTACGTAAGTAGGGATATCTTAAAAGTTTGGAACAAATGCACCTCTTTGTCTTGAGGCAAAGGCTCTCTTCTTTCTTCCAGCATCTCATTGAACTTTGGATTACAAAACAAGCAATTATTACAACTCCATCAGAAAACTTTAATAAAGGTAAAAAGCTGCTTGTCTCAATTTATTTCTCATAAACAGGAGAACTATCATTAACCACAATAAAAACAATAAAAATCAAACAAGAAATGGAGGATATTTAACTTGGAAACTTTTCATGCACACACACACACATATATATATATAATGCATGATGCAAGCAATTCCTAAAATGTTCTTAAACTGACCAGAAATTGAAAGTAGAATTTTTAATGAGAAGCAGAAACACCAGCATGATAGTTTCTAGTTCAATTGGTAATGTTAATTATGCTAGAAATAAGGAGAATAAGGCTTAGATCAATAGACCACAGAATAGGTCTTTTTATTAAGAAATAATTTTGCTCAGATTAGCTTAAAAGTATAAAAATGAGCCAAGAGAAGTGGTTTTGTAAGTAATACCAATGGTTAAGAAAGGACTTAAATATTTACACCTTGCTTTCTTTTCTATTTTCATTCTGTGACATAATAATACACAATTAATACACAAGTCAATTAATTAAGTGTATTTGGAAAATAACACAGTTTTATTGATACTATACTTTAAACAACAAATATTTGACTATTCTAAGACAATAACTTCTTGCATACAAATTGCAAGTGCAATTACATTATATAATCCGTCAGGTATTAAAGTATAAACTCTTTAGTTTAATGCAAACATAATTTCATATACTTAACTGAACTTTGCAGATATTGAAATTTTGGATTGTTTGTTGATAAGTATCTGAACAATGACCTCTTGTCTATACTTCATCTAAATTGTGTTCATCAATTATTCACTATTTGAATCTTTTCCTCATTGTAGAAGATCACTTGTGCTTGCGTGAAAAAGGGGGGGGGGGGGGGGGGGGGGGGGAGAGAGGGGTTGTGAGGTGAAGGGAGAGATTTTGTGCTCAACTGTGTATATATTAGTGTTGCAATGAGTACATTGACATCAGTGGAGCTCCACAAATGTGTGTAAACTTTGCCATAAAAGTTTGGGGCAATCCCAGACATGAGTACAGACTGGGAGAACTCATTGAGAGTAGCCCTGCAAAGAAGATCTTGGGAGTTCTGGTGGGTGAAAGGCTTGTCATGAGCCAACAGGGTGTGCTTGCAGCCCAGGAGGCCAACTGCATCCTGGGCTGCGTCAACAAAGGAGTGGCCAGAAGGTCAAGAGAGGGCATTGCTCCCCCTTGCTCAGCCTTTGTGATGCTCCACCTGGAGTATGAGGTCTCTCTGGAGCCTTCTCTTCTTGAGGCTAAACAACCTCAGCTCTCTCAGCTTGGCTTCATAGGAGAGGTGCTCCAGCCCTCTGATAATCTCCATGGCCCTCCTCTGGACTGTTCTAATACAGGCATGTCTTTCTTGGACCTGAACGCAGTACTCCTGGTGATGTCTTCTCACAAGAGAGGGGGAGAATCGTCTCCCTCAGCCTGAAGGCAAGTTGCTTTTGATGCAGCCCAGGATATAGTGGGGTTTCTGGGTTGCAAGCACCCATTACTTGCTCACATTGAGCTTCTCATCAACCAGCATCCCCAGGTCTTTCTCATCAGGAGAAGGGTACATGATGGAGTGAGAAGGATTTCTTTCATTTATTTTTGGAGCTAGAAATCGAACTTTGTTGTTGAAATACTTTGATAAGAAAAAGCACTTATCAGGGTCTTCTTAAAAATTTCTGAATTATAAGCCATTTCAAGAGCTATAAAAATATCATTAACTTGTCTCAAAAAATTTGGTCAACAGGTGTAGTAAAGGTATACAGAATCAAAAGCTTAGTTACAAACATCACTTTTCTTCTGTATGTAAATTTTTATGATGATGTCACATTATGATGCTTCTTTGCATTAGCAGCATGAAAAACTCATTTGAATGAGAAATGTTTATAAAGCTTGCTAATGCCAACAATTGATTATAAGCCAATGTTAGTTGCACTCCTTCAAACATAATATAATATTATAAAAATAATAGTATAAATAGAGGAGAGGAGAAGAGAGGAGAGGAGAGGAAGAAAAAAAAAGAAAAAAAAAAGAAAAAAAAAAAAAGAAAAGAAAGAAGGCACATTTTGTTAATATTTTTTTTCATTTCATCAGTTATGTTTCATTTCATATCAAATAAATTACCAGCCTTTCCTCTCCTCAAAGTTTTTGTTTCTGCCATTAAATTGAAACAAAACAAAGCAAAACAAACAAGCAAAATATTACTTTTCAATTATCAAAGCTAGAAATATACATATTTATATGGATATAGAGATTATACTCAATTTTATGATCTGAAGGGGCTCCATAATACCTCATTCAAACAGTTCAAACCGTCTCGCATTCACACATTACTTTGTTGACACAAAGTAATGCTGTTATGGCTTTCTGGTGGACATGCTAACAGCACTCACTTTACATTTAGTAGTTGTGGTGGTTTTACCGTGCTGGGCAGCTGAACACCACAACCGCTCTCTCTCCCCCTCCTCAGATGAGGAGGGGAAGAAGTAAAGGAAAGAACAACTCACGGGTTGAGATAAGGATAATTTAATTAAAGGAAAAAAAAATATATATATATAAAGGAAATATTATTAATTAACAATTCAACTAATGGGAAAAAAAGGGAAAGGGGAAAAGGGAGGGGGGAAAAGGAACAACAAAACAAAACAAGTAAAGGCTATGTGGAAGTGCAGAGTAAAGAAATTATTCTCTACTTCCCACAAATGAGCGATACCTGACCACGTCCTTGAAGCAGGGCCTCAATGCACATAGCCAGTGTTCGCAAGGAGGACAGACATTTTCACAACGAAAGCCCACCCCTCCCCTCTTCCTCCTTTTCCCACCTTTTATTGCTGAGTGTGACATCATATGGTATGGAATATCTCTTTGGTTGGTTTAGGTCAGCTGCCCTGGTGATGTTTCTTTCTCACTTTTTGCCCACCCCCCAGGAGGGTTAGAGAAAGTCCTGATACTGTGCCAGCACTTCTCAGCAGCAGACACAACACTAGTGTGATACCAGAGCTGTTCTAGCTACAAGTGCAGAGCGTGGCACTGTATGGGCTGCTGCAGGGAAAGTTAACTTCCCAGCCAGACCCAGTACAGTGTTAAAACTGTTCAACATATAGTCTGTTGTATACCAGTGCTTTAGCTTTTTCATGTTTCCAAAGCAGAGTAATAGTTTGCTTTTCTTTGATATGGTTATACTTGAGTTTGTCCAATGCTGCATCAACCTTTCTACATACAATCGGCTGCAAGTAGATATTGCAGGATGCTAGTGAAGTTCTGCCACTGTGTAACACCCTTGATCAGTCCTACACTAATGGATTACAGTCACTGCAGCAGCACCAGGTCATCTCTGTTCTATAGGAAGGTGGTAGTAACTCATGCACCAACATACATAGATTCAGTATTTTATAACTTCAGTGCAAAATGTGTAAAAAGTTAATAATCCAACAAACTCCAGCTTCTGTAGTAGTTCTGCAAGAAAACTCAAGACATCATGAGCTCTCAACCAATTTCATAGAATCATAGAATCATAGAATATCCCAAGTTGGAAGAGACCCAAAAGGATCATCGTAGTCCAACTCCAATTTGAGTCAAGTTAAGTTTCTTAAAGCAGAAGCTTAATAGACAGAACAGGGCAAGCAACTGACAAGGGCAGAGCAGGTTATCAAATTGCAATGGCTCAGTGAAGAACAAAATAATATGCAGTGGAGCAATTCCTATAGAAATAAGCCTTGTAGAATAAAAATGAAGAAAAAACATCTAAAACAACCTTAAGGAACAGTATAAGAAGCTAAAATTTTCAGTACATCACAGAAGCCAAGTCTCTTTTTCCAAATCATGGGAACCACTGAACCCTAAAAAGAGATTCTAGTGTCTGAGAGAAATTATTAGAACAGTTTTGAGGTATTATAAAGAAAGGTGTAACTGTTTTTAGTATAATAGAAAAAGTCATTCTAAAAATGATATTATTTGCTTAATTTTTGTCCTGAATTGGACATTTACAATTCACAAGGCATATAGTATTTTTGCAGTCTAGACCCAAACTATAAAATACTACAATATTTTCATGAAACATTCCAAATACTGTCTGGTAAAAAAGTAAAGAAAGGTATGAGCTTTAAACAAAGACTAGAGAAAAATGAAGGGTAAGAGAATGGTATTTTTATGTGGAAAGGAAAAGGACTCCAGTAAAGTATTAATATCAATATTTAACTTCATGACCAGGTCCGTGAAATGGAAAAATAAAAATTAGGAATTAAATTATTTTGTATGGTACTGCACCAAAGAAAATCCAAGGAATGTGTAATCTGAATATAAGGAAATACGAAATATGAGAATCCACCAAAAGACTTCCCTTCACCAAAGACTTCTCTTAATTGGTTTATGATGCATAAGTTTAAAATGATGAAAATGGGATTGGTGCTGTCACCAATTTACCTAGCTGCAGGTCTAAAGCCTCAAAGCTTTTTCTGAAATCTGTAATAAAAAATGAATGAATAAATAAATAAATAATAATAATAATATTTTTTAAAAAAACATGTATTTATGAGTTGCATGTGTAAGTGAAATATAAAAGGTATGCTTCATTGGGAACACCCTTTATGACAGTGGGTAATGTTCTTTCTTCACTTCTAATTCATATAATAACACAAAATAACCTACAATTCCTTGGATGAAGAAAAGTAACAACTTTTTTATATTCATAGATTCCACTATTTTGTTATTTTTTAAATCACCTGGACTTCCCTCAGTCATGTCTTGGATAATTATTTTCAATGAGTAAATAATCTCTTGCAACTTTTGTCTTGTAACAAAATAGAGGCATACAGAGTTTTAGCCTACTTTATTCTCTCTGTTATTAGAAGGTGAACAGCTCTACTTAGGACATATTGATGCTTAAAAATCATTCCTTAAATCCAAGTCCTTAGTTTTAAGAATGTCAACAATCAGAATAGGCTGTTCTATAGTACAGCATTTACAAATATTCTATGGAATCAATTTACTGTTAGAGAAGAAATTCTTAAGCAAAAGGGAAGGGAATTGTTCAGAATGACCTCTGTCATGTGAGAATTTTGGAAAGAGAAGAGAACTAGGATAACTTAAATATGAGACGGTGCAAAAAATCCCTGCATTAACATGATTAGGAGCACTGATTATATTAGACAAATCAAGTCTACTCCTGAGAGCTAGAATTCTTTTACTGGGCTGATGTTTTGTTACACTCAGTGGGATACAGGACATCAATGGGTGAGAGCCTGTAGCAGGCCAGAAAAGTGATTGTGCATGCATGCATGTCTAAAAGCGTGTGTGCATTGAGAGATATGCGTATACCTATCTCTGTGGTGAAGTGGTGAAGTTGCAAAGAGAGAGCACAGAATATTACAGGCAACAAGAAATGGAATTACCCGATACAAAAATTAGAGTACTGATGATCTGAAGGACTAAACACAGAACAAACATTCTGAACAAATCAGTGTTAATTACTTTATGATTATTTCTCCAGAGTGACATTTAAGCAATATGACAAGACTGACAAATAGAATTACAATACAGCATTAGAAAAGTAAGGTTTTCCTTGGAGCAAGAAGTTGAAGGCAAGTTTTGCATGAGAAGTGGGTGTTAGTTGTCATAAATAAGTAATGGGGATGGCAAGACATGCACAAGCCCAGAAGGGCCTCTCCTACGCTCAGTTACAGTTTGCTAACAAAAAAGCCCTAATATTTGTCTGATTTTTTTTTTTTTATTGCATTTGTTTTGATGTGTTATTAATCAGATAGTAGTTAAATGCATCAATAATTGCCTTAAAAATGAAAAAAAAATCGACTATCTGATTCTTTCTGAACTTAGTCTGCTAAGACCCTGCCCTCTGGAAAGCACTTGAAAATAAATATCAGATATCTGTTTGCTCCAGACTCAGCAATAATTTTATCTAGATATTCTTCTTGCTCTGTGTATTTGGTTATTGATGTAAATGGTGCTTCTCTAATCAACAGTCAATACAAATGAAGCTTATATGAAAAAAAAAAAAAAAAAAAAAAAGGCAAATATTTATGCATTACTTCAACACATTATAAAAAAAACTTTTGCAGACGAAAAATGAGAAGTGATTGCTATAGCATATTGTGACAGGGTTTATTACAAACAACATTACTTTAAAGAGATTCCTAAAGATCATTGCAGGATGCATATCATCTGTTATTTCTTGTTTGGCAGTGTTTTTGTGTCTGATACAATTACAGAAGAATACACCTTTTCTCTGTGAGATTAAACAAGTTGAATTCATATCTGAATTACATATTTTCATTAAGATTCAGAGGAACACAAGGAGCAGACTTAGCCTTACCATTGTTTTTAATGATGTTGAATATACACAGGATTTTGAAGGACTGAATAGTTTTGCTGGAATATATGCTACTTATTGATGAAATACAGTGACTTCTTCCTGACAATTTTTAATTTTTATTTAACCTCCAGTTCCAGATTCTTACTTGTTTTCTTGCACTCAGGCTTAAATGTCTTATTTTCTTGCCCCTTTATGCCATCCATACCTTTGTGAAGAAAACTTTTATTCTGTTTCCTGCTTCTTCCTTCACTGGAAAGTGTGGGAAAGGGAGAAAAGGGAGTTTAGACCAAATGACTCATGTAATTTATTTATTTATTTATTTATTTATTTATTTATTTATTTATTTTATATACTGGCTACAGCTAGATCACAGGATAACACTGCTTCAACACAGAATATTGGAATTACACAGAATCACAGAATCACAGAATTTCTAGGTTGGAAGAGACCTCAAGATCATCGAGTCCAACCTCTGACCTAACACTAACAGTCCCCACTAAACCATATCCCTAAGCTCTACATCTAAACGTCTTTTAAAGACCTCCAGGGATGGTGACTCCACCACTTCCCTGGGCAGCGCGTTCCAATGTCTAACAACCCTTTCGGTAAAGAAGTTCTTCCTAAGATCCAACCTAAAATTCCCCTGGCACAACTTAAGCCCATTCCCCCTCGTCCTGTCACCAGGCACGTGGGAGAACAGACCAACCCCCACCTCGCTACAGCCTCCTTTGAGGTACCTGTAGAGAGCGGTAAGGTCACCCCTGAGCCTCCTTTTCTCCAGGCTGAACAATCCCAGCTCCCTCAGCCGCTCCTCGTAGGGCTTGTTCTCCAGGCCCCTCACCAGCTTCGTCGCTCTTCTCTGAACTCGCTCAAGCACCTCGATGTCCTTCTTGTAGCGAGGGGCCCAAAACTGAACACAGTATTCGAGGTGCGGCCTCACCAGAGCCGAGTACAGGGGGACAATGAATTCTTGGAATACATCCAATGCAAACAACAACAACAACAACAACAACAACAACAACAACAACAAAACTTTGAAGAATTAAACAACAAAACTATAAAAACATTTACCGAGCATCAGCAAGCATTTAAAAAAAATAATGTTAACACTATGCTCAGTTATAGGTTTTGGGTTGGGGTGCCTGAGGGTGGGAACGGACTTTTTAAAATAATTAGATAATAATAGCAATCTTTGCTATAACTTACAGAACAATCAAGTCCAGATGGCGAAGGTTTGGGAAAGTTAGAAGCTACTGTAAAAACAAACCAAAAAAAAAACAAAAACAAACAAAAAACAACAACAAAAACATGTAGCAATTTATAATGAGAAGCATTGTATTATCAGTAATCTCAGCTGTAAACCTATTCAATCTCAAATATCTGTTGTAATAAATATACCACAGCATTATTATTATTATCAGTAGTAGTAGTCATAGTAGTAGCAGCAGAGGGAAATAATTAAAAATTCCTTGCAGTAGAAAGGAAAGTATGCCAACAATGCCAACTGGTTGATTTATACAACTTTCCCACATTATTTATTAGTACAGTGTAGTGCCAGTAGTAGCAGTTTTCACCCTGCTTTCAAGTTTGCAGAGAACCTTGCCAAGAGATCCTAACATTTTCTTCAAATAAATAATATTACATGCTGTAGTATTTTAAACTTCAATGTTGTTTTCAAGGTCATAAAACTACTTTTGAACAATCTTAATAATATATGTATATATTCCAATACATTCAATGTAAAGCTATCAATCATCAGTTTTTTCTTTATTGCCAGAGCAGGATTTCCAGGGGTTAGGAGTTCAGTCCTGGTTAATTTTCCCTTTATATATATATACATATACATATACATATACATATATAGTGTTGTTACACACACATATATATAGTGTTGTTACGCAAGCTACAGAAATATATATAATATATATATATAATAGAAATATACTGTGGCCAGTAATTGCCTCTATGATCTTCTAATCAGTCTGTTTTCTCTAACTTTCTTGAGGAAGAATTTTCAGCCTGAATAATCTTATGTACATGTCTACATGTTTTATACACATCTACATGTCTCAGGAACCACAGAGTGTTTCCTCCACTGACCATGGGAAAAGCATCTGGCTTTCAGTGTACAAGTACATTTTATGGAAAGTTGTCAGACTTTATGCTGCTTTTTTTCAAGCTCTAATGTCAGAAAAGATACCATGTTTAAAATTCTTACCAATAATGAGACAATTTCTATGTCATTACCATTAGGAGACTGTTAAGAAGTCAACCATTAGAAGAAAGACCTCAGTGAAACAGTAATTAGCAAACAGAATTCAGACAGGTAGAAAGATATTAAAGCAACAACCAGTCCAACATTCAGATAATTCTTTAATTGGTTTATAGGAGGAAATCAATTCCAACTCCACCGTACATCAAAGATGTGTTGAAAATTTGTAAAGGATTGAAAGAATACTGCCCAGTGCTTATGTCAAATCCACTTACATAAATGACTCCTTAAGTCAGTTATGTAAATGTATATGCAAAGCTGGAGTTGTATCCATTACAGCTGATCAAGATTTACCTAGTAGTAACACGAGCTTTTGAATTATTGCATATGCTCACTTGCAGAATTGCCTATGCCATCAGAGGAAGACACATTCCCAAATCCCTACACAGCAAACAAAGTTTGACAGAGAAAGACCTTTTGCAAGCCAACAAAACTTGCTGAAGCCACAATTTGATCAAAGGATTTATAATATGTCTCTTCGCAGTTGGTAGACAAAGACACATTTAAAATGTGATGAATTTGAGTACAACACAAGCCATTTTTTAAGCACTGATCTGGTAAAATAATATGGGCATAGACAATGTATATTACGCATCAGCTGCAGCTGACAGGAAAAAAAAAAATGGTGCTGAAATAAAACTTGTTACAGGAAATAAAATAAAATAAAGCAAAATGCATACAAGCTTACCTTTCAACAAATCTTCCAGTTGTCATAATTTGTGGTGTCAATTCTGTAGTTATATGGTTCCTTTTAAAAGGTAATAGAGAATTCTATTCCTCTCCCAGATCAGAGACATCTGAAAATTATGAATTAGCTGCAGATAGAAGTAGAAAGAAATTATCTTTTTCTAGGAATGTGATAAAATAGATATTTTTTTCTTATGTTTGTGCCAGGAAATTGTTACTATCAAGACTTGGAAGTTCAGCTCCCATTCATCATCTCTATGCATGTTAATAAACAAAATGTTTAAAGATATTGTTTTAAAATAGGTAAAGTTGCCTCTGAAAAAGATGGTTAGGTCAAGATAAAGATGTAAGAAATGTTTTAGAACAGAAATATTGCCCTGGAAAAGATGGCAAATATTTATAATATGATAAGATATTGTTTTGACTATGTTGTACAAGTTCTTGACAATATTCACCAGTGCTTTCATTAATAAACTGGGATATATTGGTAACTCTCCTAGAAATTTTACAGTTTATTCCACTTTTATGGAAGCTGTAAATGAAAAAAGAAAAATAACCAACATGCTTCCGATCAAGACTAGTTGGGCATTCTTTAGCAGCCGTTCCTGTAGCGCCCTCTTGTGATAACAGATCTGTGGGTTCATCAAAACACTCCAATAGGAATACAAAGTAATAAGAATTGCCAGGCTCGCTCAGAACTCCTTCCTGACAAGGTTTCAGAAGACCACAAAAAAAACTAAAATGACTTCACTTTCAGAAAGTTGAAATGCTGTTAAGAAAATTTATAACAGTCATCTTCATATTTGACTATGAACTCTGTTACTGACCACAGAGTTTTTAAACTAATTTTTTTTTTTTTTTTTTTTTTTTTTTTTTTAAATCACAGCTGTCTCCATTGTTTTTCTTGTAATAGAAGAAGGAAGATATGTAGATAGAGGAATGAAGATATATATAACTTTTTTTCCTATGCCATCAATGATCTTAATAAATTGATTTACAAGACTTCTTGTATCAGTATTGTTTTCTATCTTCATGCAGTCTGTTGGCTTCTTAGAAATAAAGTAAGATCTGACAGTATTCCGTATGAAGACACTACTTTTAAATTTCAGATGTAACTGGTTATTTGATTTATATATATGTATATGTGTATACATATATATATATATATATACTTTATAATACTCCTGACCTTTCTAGTTTCTCTCTGATCACAGATGACATTAATATTTCTATCATGATAAGAAAATAGCCTTGGTACTATGGTAGTTAATTTTAACTTGACATTAGTTCAAGCTCATTTAGTAATTTAACTTGACGTTTAGTTCAAGCCCGAACTGCATTTTCTAGAGTTAGTTGAAATTCTGAACAGAAAGTATTTTATCTGTTCTACATATCTTGGTGGATCCCTGTGGAAAACAGAATAGAATATCTTCACTAAAATCTTTAACTTATATTTAGTAGTTATCTGGTTTTATTTCTGTTCCATCAAAATCCTTCCATCGACCTCAGTATTTAAACTCTTAACTGCAAATAATTCAACATCACAATGAGCACCAGAAGTTCATCCCTGTTCTTCTTTATCTTACTTTATTTACTCTTAAAAAACAAACAAACAAACACTATTTTTCAATTTCTTTTTCTCTTTTTCATTTTTAATCCGATGTTATCAATTTGTAACAGCAAAAATAAAATGTTTCTGAGATAGAGGTTGCATGGGATCAACTTATAACAGATTTGATTATAAGAAGGAAAAATATAAAATGTGTTATGAAAATTTTCTTCAAATTCACATTCTTATGACGTCCATATATAAAACAGGCATGATTTTCATCTTAAAAGATTTTATTTACTCACTATATTTTTAATAGTTTTTAAACAACTGATGATTGAAATTTCAGTTAGTCATCCTGATGATCCTGGAGTTAAAAGATGAGATTTCAGGTTAAATGCATTTTCTTAATGAAAAAGAAATTTGAAAGAAATTTAGGAAAACTTGAGAAAACCACTCAATTTAGTCTAATAAATGACTATTGAAATTATAAGGAAAAGTTAAACACAATGAACTTCCCTGCCATTAGGCCATTGTCCGTTTTTCTACAAGTAATAATAATAAATACTTACTCATACACACTGTCTTTGGATTGTCATACAAAAGCTGCTCATTCATTTCACAAAAATACATGTATTAATGTATGTAATGAAGTATAATCATATGAGCTATATTTGAGTTAAATGTTATGCAAAGTTCTAACGTATGAGTCTGCTTAGAAAATAATGAAATCAAATGAATAAAAGATAAAATAGGCTTTTAATAATATTAATCACATATCTTCATTTTATCTGTTTTATTAGTGAAGCTGTAGTAAGGAAAACAGGCCTGGAGTCTTGACTAGACCATGTTTTCTTTCCCTGAGGTGACCTGTATACACTGGAGATTAAATGTGATAGCATTTAAAATTTGCTGCAGTAAGCAACTTTTCAAGGAGGACACAGGATCATGTTGACTCCTGAAATGAGCAAGGAGTAGATGAGGCAATCTACACCATGAACCAAGTATCCTTGAGTTCAGTTGCCGTTTGCGTCTTCTTTAAATTGCAAATACAAACATGAGAGTGCATGTACCAGGATCCCTGATGTGAAGCGTGAAGCTACCACACAATCTAATTTCTCAGAAGACAGAAAACATAGCTCTTATTATGGATGTAACAACAGGTAGTACCAATGAATAGCAACATTTTCTCATCAAGGAAAATATTTGGAGAGACAAAGCACCTTTACAGTGAAGTGATAAGAAGTGGAAAAAAACTGTGAACAATAATATAGCTCGCATTGATGCAATTACATCTTAAAAGGCAGGACATCTTTTCAGTGTCATTGTAAAATGAATGATCTTAATAGGGAGAGAGGTTAGTTTACACCTTGGCTAGATAGACATATGTGGAAGCTGAAGAAAAAAGACCCAAATCAGACATATTACAACTTTCTGTATTGTAAACTGGGTGCAGTAAAACAACTTTGCATGCTTTGGGGATTACTTATTTAAAAATTTGTCCACCTATACAACAATAGTCCTAGTACAGAACAATAAAAAATGGTTAAAGTAGGAATTAAATTAATTCATCAGTTTTGTTTGTTTGTTTGTTTGTTTGTTTTTTAATTTCAAAGTACGAATGGAGTTCAGATAAAAGTCCCCAAATTGCAAATTGTTTTGTGGTTATGAAAGCAGAATAATCTCATCAATAAAATGAGTCTCTGGTGACATAACAAGAAATGAAGTATCCCTGTACACAATATGGACATGACACCAAATTGGCGCAGGTGTACCATTAAGGAGCTTCCCTAGATTAAAAAATCTTTTGTCCAGCAGGTGAAAACAGTTATTAGTTGCTATGAACAATGTACTCTTTATTTGTTTGTTATTGTTTTGTTGTTGTGTCATAGTTTTTGTTTGTTTAAGCAGAAGTGCTCGCTACGTATTGACATTGGCTTATGTTACACTAAAACATCCCAGAGTATCAAGCTGGTTTATCATTGCCTTCCATGGACTTCTGTGGATTTATTGTAGAATGAGAAAAGGATGAAGTTCTGCATATAACTTAATTTCCCTTTATTACAATGGTACCCACCTAGTTGATCAAGGGAAGCCAGCAGACATAGTTTTTTGCACTTCAGCAAAGCATTCAATATTGTTTCTCTCAGCATGTTTCTGAACAAAATGTCCACCATACAGCCAGACAAGTATATAATAAAATGGATGAAAAATTGGCTGATGGGTTGTGCTCAAAGGATTATAGTAAATGATGTTACATCAGGCTGGTAGCAAGTGGGGGGTTCCATAGGGTTCCATTTTAGGGCCAGTTCTTTTCAATGTTTTTATAAATGATCTAGATGTGGCACTAGAAGTGATTGTCCCACTGCTCTGTGCTGGTGCATCCTCAACTTGAGTACTCTGTGCAGTTTTGGGTACCACAATATAACAATGATATAAAACTATTAGAGAGCATAAAAAAGAGGGCAAAAAATATGGTGAAGTGTCTAGAAGGCAACATGAAGTGTGGCTGAGGTCACTTGGTTTGTTGAGCTTAGAGGAGACTGAAGGGGGGACCTCATTGCAGCCTACAGCTTCCTCATGACGGTGAGCAGAGGAGGCACTCTGCAGCCTTCACTTCTCTTTGGTGGCCATCAATAGGACCTGAGGGAATGGCATGAAGCTATGTCAGGGGAGGTTCGGATTGAATATTAGGAAAAGGTTTCGCCAAGAAGGTGGTCAGACACTTAGATTCCCTGGGGAAGAGGTCATGGCACTAAGCTCTCTGGAGTTCAAGAAACATTTGGACAATGAACTGAGGCATATGGTTTAGATCCTAGGCGGAGCCAGGAGTTGAACTCAATGATCCCTGTGTGTCTCTTCCAACTTGGGATATTCTATGTTTCTATGATCTGAAAACCTGCAACCTTGTAAGGTCCTTGGCCTTATGATGATGTTGATTCGGAGCAATACAGTCTCTAGGAAAGCTCAGGAAACTGTTTTGCAATGCTAAGATGATGAAAGTGAAAATAACACTAGTAACGAAACTCAAGATTTAGTGGGTTTTGTTTGTTTGTTTCCCTGTAGGAAGCCTCAGGCATTTTCTGAATGGGAATTATATCCAATATTTTATCATAGTACTATCATTATGCCTCATGTACTTTCTTTCTCAGCCATTGAAAATATAGGTTGATCGTCTTTCACACTTCTGATGAAACTTTGATTTATTGGTCCTATTTGGCAGTATTGTACTTTTTTTAATCAATCACTTCTGTTCTTTCTCATTATTTGTCACATTCACTAGACTAAAATTAAGTTATTGATTAGATCTGTGGGGCAAGGAAATATTTCCACTGTATTGATATAGCACCTGTACATTACTTGTTTATTATGATACTAAAAATCTTATGTAGTACTTTGGAGACTGACAAATACAATAAATATCTTATGTTACCAATGCAATTAATTAAGGTCCAGTAAAACTACTGACAATTTAGCACAAGACAGAAATTAATCTTTCTTCTTCTATTCCCTTCATTAATCACAGAAAAGTTGATGGCTGGAAATTTGAGGGCCAAATTATTATTTTTTTTTTGAAAATATCAATTTCCAGATTGAAAACTGATGAAAGAAATATACTGAATTTTCAAAATCTGAGTGAAAAAGAATTTAATAAATCTGCATCAGAAGTCATGATGACAGCAGAAAAGATTTCAACCAGAGCATGTCATTTTTGTGGTTAGGGAATTTGGAAAATGCTATGATCACTTTATAAAACAGAAAACAAACAAACAAACAAACAAACAACAAAAAAAAACCTGCTTCAAGGTCTGGATAATAAAGAATTTATAGACTGAGTAGGAAACTGGCTATTTGGAGCCCAGAGAGCTTTTAAGAAAGACCTGTCCTTGCTGGCACAAGCAAAGATGGCCTAGACTCACAAAATATTGAACACATGCTTTACAGAGCACCATAAGGTATGCAGTGGTCAGGTACTGATGACCTCTGATAAGTACTGACTCATCTTGGAAAGCCAGGTGTGAAGAGAGAAACAATTCTCAGACTTGTCACTGACAAAGTGGTATAGGAAAGTAGGTTTACTAATTCCAGTAATTAATACATATAGGTTTGACACAGTTCTTGAATAGTTTTTCATAATAATGGTTATGAAATAAAAACCTCTCTGGCAATTGCTGTAGCAACTGTTGATCTTATTTATTTATTTATTTATTTATTTATTTCTGTTATGTTATTTACGTTCAGTAGCTCTTTTACATTTATAAAGTGTAATATCTTTAAGACACAGTGGGGTAAGATGTGGTACTTTAAGTCATAGTTAGAAGATAGAGATAAATAGGTAGTTATTGTTCATTTTTTAATAACACCCCCAAAGACTTGGGGACATAAAGAGTTTAAAAACAGAGAAGTCCTTATTTGAATGCACATTTGCAATGTATTTTGAAAGCATAGTTAAAAAGTTTCAGACAACTTTTTGAACGAATAAGTATACATGGTTTCAAAATGTGTTTAGATAAATAAACACAGACTAATTGCAATGCTCTAGAGAGTTCTTAACCCGATGGCTGCTGAAAATCTGAAGCATAACATGCATTTGC
This sequence comes from Nettapus auritus, assembly GCA_011076525.1. NCBI lineage: Eukaryota > Metazoa > Chordata > Aves > Anseriformes > Anatidae > Nettapus > Nettapus auritus. Next base: position 104,211,726 of record CM021765.1, on the reverse strand, counting down.
TCAGTTTTTATTCTGTTCTTCCAAATCTCCAAGTCTCTCTACAGTGTTAAAAAAAAAACACCTGTTGTTTTTTATGTCACTAAGGTCTAGGTTTCTGGAAAGCAAGCTGATCAGTTCACTTAGGGCATGCTACCCTCTCTTCCACTCCAGACTTCAGCTAATTTACCTGAAGCAGATTCAGAACAGTATGATGGTGAGTGATAGAAAATATCTTCACATTTATCTAGAGCATAACCCAATCTGTTAAAGGCTTTCTACTGATCTTGATAGATTGCAACATTTTGAACACGATGAAAAAGAAATTAAAAGAAACAGTACTCACATATTCAAAGCCATTTAATTCTTCCTATTCCCTTCTTCAAAACAATGGAATTTTTGAAAAATTTTGGTGAAGGATTTCAGAAATTACTCAATATTGTAATATATATGTTAATGCAACTTTACAGAAAGCAAAACACTGTGAAAAAATGTTATCTGCAGTATCAACATTTGATGAAGTAAATTCTACACCTTATCTCAGTAGAGATCATTGGAAGGACAATCTAATAGGCATGAAGTGCAGTCGTGTCATCATTTTCCTAATCACCTTCATCCTCCCCTGCCTAATTATTGAGTAGAAGTGCATTTGTGTTCTCTATTTATCAAGTTTTTAAATTCTTTGCTCTTTAGTTCTATGACATGGACATAAATGTCACTGGGTACAAAGCTGCATCCTCTCCCCAAATACTCATTGGTGCAAGGCTGACAGTGGGTCAAATTCCATTCATCTCTCATAGCTTTGTTACAAATGCCATGATTTTGAATGTTTGTATCTCGTTATTTCAATAGAAATAAAACACCAGCAAACTGTAGAAGCTTCTGCTAAAGCACTTTTCTTTGACATTAGCTTTTTTATATTATTGCCAAAGTCTCACTTTTCATGAACTGCCTTCTCAGTTTATTCAAACATATCATAACATGGATACCATTAAAAAGATTCTTTGTCTACATTAAGTGATATGTGGGTTACAAAGAAAACATGCACAAAACAAAACAAAATATTATAGAAAAAAAAAAAAAAAAAAAAAAAAGAATTATTTTATTTCAAATTCATGGTGTTTACTCATACATTCTTAGAAATACTAACTATATCTCTAAATAGCAAGATTTTATGTGAATGAAGTGAAAAAAAAAAAAAAAAAAAAAAACTAACACACACTATTATTCGTAACAATTTAACATCTTTAATAAGGGAAATATCTACTTCAGTAATATCTATAAATGTGTATATGCAGGCCTGGCATGAACAATTCTAAGAAGAAAAAATGATTTTTTTTTTAGTAACCTAAAATCATTCACTTTAAACATGTGTACGTCTTGTTGAAATGTATATTATAGATTGCTTTTTTTGCTTCACAAACTTCATACTTTAGGAGTTCTTCAGAAACTTTTTACTTAATAGTTGATGGGAATTTCTATGACTAACCATGCATTTTTCACAATTCCTGTCATTATTCCCACCTTTTCTTTCATGATTAAAAACAAACAAACACTGAAACACTAAATCATTAACTTAATGGAAACCTATACCTAGAAGTAAATCTCAACATTTTCTTTCACTGTATTTGAATGAAGTACTAATCAGTAACTGTTTTCTGGACTTTCCAAAAGTGTTAGCTGAAATTAAACTCACTGAGCTGTCATCATCTTCTATATTTAAAAAATTATGTGGGGTTTCCTGGTTACACGTGTCAATAAAATTAATTATTCTGGCAGCTGGTAACTAGTACTTTAACTTCAGCTGCTTTAATTTGTAAATACATTATTTTTAATAATAGTTTTGACCAGAGAAAAATATTTTTTATTTTTCCTTGAAATCTCTGGATTTGCAATGTCTGATTTACATTTACAAAGACAATGGATTAAATACTTCATTATGTTTGATTAATATAACTTCACACTAAAAGAAACTCTGCTGATTGACATGAACATCTACTCACATTTAAACCACTGTATTTGTGAATATATGTAAAAGTGACCTTAGATGATCTCTATGATTTAGATTCTAATGAGACACAGACAGCAAAACACAGTTAAACCATGTCTCTTTCAAAGATTTCATATTGTTCCATACTGGGAATGTGAATTCACATTTTCTCAATGAAAAAATCTTCTGGTATTCATATTTTGATGTTGGATAAACATATTATGAAAAGGTGCTGAAGTCCATGGGGCTGGTCAGATACATCCACAGGTCTTTGGGGTACTGGCAAATGTAGTTGTTAAGTCACTATCACCTTGAGAAGTTGTGTCAGTCCAGTGAAGTTCTCACTGACTGGAAGAGTGGAAATATTACCCCCATTTAAAAAAAAAAAAAAAAAAAAAAAAAAGTCTCAGGGAACTACAGACTGGACAGTCTCACCTCTGTTTCTGTCAAGATCATGGAGCAGATCCTCCTGGAAATTGTGCTAAGGTACATGGAAAATAAGGAGGCAATTGCTGACAGCCAACATGACTTCACTAACCACAGACGGTGCCTGACAAATCTGGTAGCCTTCTACAATGGTGTTACAGCATTGGTCGGCAGGGGAAGAGCAGCTGACATCATTTACCTGGACTTGTGCAAAGCATTTGACACTGTCTTACACAATATTCTTGTCTCTAGATTGGAGAGACATGGATGGGTGGACCGCTTGGTGGATAAGGAATTGACTGGATGGTCCTACTCAAAGTGTCATGGTCAATGTCCATGTGGAAATAAGCAACAAATGGTGTCAGTATTGGGAGCAGTGTTGTTTAACATCTTTGTTGGCAACATGGACAGTGAGATTGAATGCACTGTCAGAAAGTTTGCCAATGACACCAAACTGTGTGGTGTGGTCGACACGCTGGAGGGAAGAGATGCCATCTAGAGGGACCTGGACTGGCTTGAGTGGTGTGCGTGTGCAAACTTCATTAAGTTCAGCAAGGTCCTGCATCTGGTTTGGGGCAATTCCAAGAACAAATACAGGCTGGTCGGAGAACAGATGGACACCAGCCCTTATGAGAAAGCCTTCAGTGTGCTGGTTGACAAGAATCACAATGTGATCCATCAATGTGTGGTTGCAGCCTAAAAAGCCAATTGTGTCCTGGGCTACATCAAAAGAAGGATGGTCGGTAGGTTGAGGGAGGTGATTGTCCACCTCTACTCTGCTTTCATTTGACGGCACTAGAAGTACCCCACATTTAGATCTGGGGTCCCCAGTACAAGAAATACATGGACCTGTTGGAGCAAGTCCAGAGGAGGACCATGAGGATGCTGGAGCACCTTTCCTGTGAAGACAGGCTGAGGGAATTGGGGTTGTTCAGCCTAGAGAAGAGAAAGCTCTGAGGAGACCTCACAGAGGTCTTCCAGTACATAAAGGGGTCCTACAAGAAAGCAAAAGAAGGATTCTTTGTTAGGAAGTGTAGTGATAGGACAAAGTGAAATGGTTTTAAAGTGAAAGGGAGTAGATTTAGATTGGGTATTAGGAAGAAATTCTTTATTAAGAGGGTGGTGAGGAACAGGAACAGGTTGCCCAGAGAAGCTGTGGATGCACCATCCACATGGTATGATTCAAGGCCCGGCTGGATGGGGTTTTGAACAACCTGGTCTAGTGGAAGATGTCCCTGCACATGTGACAGGGAGATTGGATTTAGATGATTTTTAAGGTGCCTTCCAATACATTCTATGCATTCTGTTTCTATTCTATGATTCTGTGAATAAATGGTCTGTACCTGCATACACTTGCTGAAATATGCATTAGTTTCCATTAACTTGCTCATATTGCCTGTGGCCCCGTTCCAGAAAAAAAAAAAAAAAAAAAAAAAAAAAAAAAAAAAAAAAAAAAAAAA